>KE525181.1:167507-209863 GCA_000441895.2 Anopheles sinensis | reverse complement strand
CAGCCTCGACACGGCGACGTTCCGCCGACGGAACGCCGGAACGTGGCTCTATCGCTGACGATCGCCCGTGAGCGGTTTCGAAGGCTCGAATTAAATCTAAACAAAGCGAGAAGTTTTGGGGTGGAAAGAAGAAAAGCTTGAACGTTGTCGCTGACCACTTCAAATGCTACATTTAAATGTATTACTATTCCACTACATCCACGATGGGGGAAGGAAATGGGCAGTAAATAGAATACCGTTTGACAAAATCGAGCGACAGAAACAGATGAATTGGAACTGATTTAAGTGATGGAAAACAGACGCTCACCGGAATGGCAATGTTTGGTCGCCGTTTCATAAAACATTTTGTCGGTCGCTGAAAGGCTCTTTCAACCTTGTCTTTTAGCAAATGCATGAACATATTACTCTACTTTACTTTACGCCTGGTCTAAATGCATGGATCATGTTGGGGATTTTTGTTTTGTTTTTTGTTCATAAAGAGCAAAGCTGTTATTTCAAAATATCTTTACAACACCGCTTGGAATGGCAATGGAATGTGCGAATGATGAACGAAAACGCAACACAAACATATAACATTATACTTGATAAGCTCGGATTGAACCGAGAAAAGAGTAACAGAACAGTACAGGGATGGAATGCAAATGTTGATGGGATCCTCATGGAACAAACTACTTAACAATATTGTCTTAATCTTCGCTCGGCGGTACGACATGCGGTATTACCCCGATCGTTTATAAATACACACGGATATCTTCATTGGAAATCTGACGCTCGCAGGAAAAACGGAAGTCGATTGTGATAATAAAAGTGGGAAATAAGTTTTAAAACCACTTCTTCTCGGCCAATTTGATTTGGATTGTGTTTGAGCAACCCAAACCGATCCCTGGGGCGACGAGATACTATTCCTTTCGGGAATACAGATAAAAGGGTGCTTGTTGAGAAAGCATTTTGTTTATCTCGAAATTCCCCTTCATCAAAGCAAAAAATTGTGCGTACGAATGCTAGCTCGTTTCCTTAAAAACAATGATCTTACAAGTCGCGTTCAAAAACAAAACCTTCACTTCAAAGTAGAAGCTTTTAAAAATTGCAAATTTTTGTTTGACTTTTTAACGGCCAAAATATTCTAGTATTAACTGCACTGCTCCCACTAACTCTAAGGGTCTTTCTAGTTTCTGTTTCTGCTGCGTGCATGCGGTTTATGGAATTCTGCTCTTCAGGATGCAGATCGTCAGAGTTATGTTCGAATGTGTGGCGTTTGAGATGGTGTAGTTTTTGTTTTGTTTTCGTGAAACGTTTCGGTGCGGGTGTTTCTGTGATGGATGTTGGCATTCGGTATCGCGATCGTTTGCCAATTATATTAAGCGTGTATTGATCTCTTCGTCTCACTCCGCTCTACTATGTCGTCTTCACATGCTTCCTCCTCCCTTGCGGCTGCTACTGGCTCGCCCGCTCTAGCTACACCTCCCCTAGGAGTACAGAGAGGCACAATCATCCCCTCGCAGAGCATTCGTTCGTGCCGACATTCCTCCAACCGCCTGTCTTTACTGCTGCTGCTGCTTCTGCTACTTGCTACGCGAAATTTTGTAATGGCACCGGTATGCACCGGCCTTACATGTTCTGGATATCGTGCAGGGTGGCTTCCATTTCTTCCTGGAGCATTTTGTTCTTGGCACGTTCGACAGTCAACTCATCTACATACCCCGACGGACGGACGAGTTGGGTTGGGTGGTTGGTTTCATGTTTCCCAAGTCGGCGGTTTTTGTGTGACGTGGTGTCGAGAGTGAGTTCCGTTTGATGAGCAATTGTAGTTTGGTTGGTGGTTTATGGTTGGGAGTAGCCGGAGTACGAGCGCCACACACAAACGAACACCGAAAGTATCCGTGATTTCGGCGATTGATCAGTTTTCGAGTAATGGCACACAACAGGCAGCAGTTATAACAACATTTGGCATTATCGATTAGCAGAGCGTAGGCACACACATCGCAATCAAACAGTTAATAAAAATAAAAGAAAAGAAAAGGAATAATATAAAATCATAAAATATTCAAACAAAAAATTATAACAGGTTGAGTCGATAAAACGAAAGAAAAGTTCTAAAATTTTCTTGATTTTGTTTAATTATTTTAACAGTATCATAACTGGTCAAATTGGAAAAGTAAAAGAGGGAAACTAATTTTTAGAGAAACAAAAATGCCAAAGACATTTTTTTAAATCATTAAATGTGCAATAAACGACATTACATCTAAAAACTAACAACAAAAATTAAATAATCAACAATTATTCAATCCACATCATGTTCCGTTAGTTAGATTGGCTGATCGTTACCATATCACTGATCTACACGTCTAGGATTTTGTGTTTTAATAGATCAGCAACTACTAGTCGATCGCACACACTGCACTTCTTGTTAGCGAATCGGTAAAGAACACAACCTTTAATACGCTTGAAGTATTTGTTTGGGTTGAAACATTTAGCGATAAAAACTGCGAACGTTATTAGACGACTTTAGACGTTGATTGAAACGGGTAATGGATGAAATTCGAATGGTTGAATGGAGGAAAAACGTATCCATAATGCGGTGGAAACAGGACACACTTACCTTCGAGTCTGTCGACTTCCTTCTGCAACTTCTGAACGGAACGTTCAGCGAATTCAGCGCGAGCTTCAGCCTATGTATGCATCGTAGCATCGATAAGTGTCGTTTGGAGATGATATATCCGGGACGAGCGGGCAGTAGAGTTTGGTAGAAGTAGATGAAAAATATATTAATATCATTTCAGAACAAATATTTGCACAATATCATCATTTCAGTTGAATGTGATTCAATTCGAACTTTTCATTCTAATTTGAAAGTTGCACAGATTTTCATCTCTGTTTTGTTCGCCTTTGTATCACATTCAACTTTTCTTAAAGCCAAAAATTCTACTCTGCTGGCATGCATTAATCTACTTTGTTCCTGTTCTCTACTCGTAGTTATCTCGATTAGTACTTAGTTTACTTGAGCGCAAGAAAAAGCGTTGGTTATTCATAGTAGTAAGTAGTACACTGAGCCGTAGCGGGCATAACAAAACAAAACACAAGTATCACAACAAGTGGATTAATCAACATCGAAAAACCACCCCCTTACCTCACCGGTGCGCGCATTATTTATTTTTTAATGTTGTTTCGACGATAGAAAAATAAGAAGTTGAACGGGAAGTTGGCACCTTAGTTGTAGAATTCCTACCTCAATTTACCTAACCTCTATAGCTACTAGTCTATTTCTTTCTCTAAACGGACCGTAAGGGAGGATATCACCAGCTACCTAGGGGACGAGTTATTTTAATTTTGTGTAAGGATTTATCCTAACTCATGATAAATGTAAGGATTAGAGGGTGTTGCCATGTGATGACAAACTAGTAACCTAATATGCGGGAGTTTAGTGGGTTCTGGAATTGTCATGAGTGATCATTAGACCACTGGCAAGGTTATAACCATGTCCATCATCTACAACTAAACGCTCAGTAAAGGCTCAATTTGCTTGATGTAGCATGAGCCTGTCTGAACCGAAAACCCGCCCATTAGCATCACCGTTCGCCAAGTCTGGGAATGCTTGACTTGATGACCGATTGGGGGAAAAGGAAGCAAGGGTGGTGAAAGCAACCGTCGGTAGATGGCCGGTAAGAAACGTAAACTTACGTTGGTCAGCTTATCATTGAGCTGATGGATCTTGTCCTCGACTGAATCGCGAGATGCCATAGCCTTTGTTCGTACAATGCGATGATGGGGGGACAAGGGTACATACAACAAGACAAAAGATAGGTTTAGTTGAACAACGCGTCCGCTGAGCCGGAAGTGTGCGCACGAAGGCGCCCAGAGTCGGTCACACATTTTGTTTACGCATTCGCAGAGCGGTCAGTTTCGTCACAATCGTAAGCCGGGTCACAGAACCATCATGATTTTGTATTCCTTTTTAGTCACAAATGAGCATTTTGATAACGCTCCCATAGTTCCCCTCCCAAAAGAGGGTTGACATCATTAACGCCATTTAGAGTCTTACGCATCAAACACATCTGCCATTGTAACGAGGTAAAAGGGACTGGTGGTCTTCTTTGTGGGAAGTGCGGGGTTTCGGGAGGAAACGTCAGGACAACGGACACGGACACACATGGTTCACAGCCCAAGCAGCGCTAACAGCATGAGTGTTGGTTGTGGCTGGAGTTAGCATCTAGTACCCTCAGAGTAACTATTCATAAAAAATGATAACCTCAAAATTTGTTATAAATGTTTGGCTGGTTGTAGCGGATTGGAAAAACAAGTAGAAATCATACCCACACACTCTTTTTTTTTGGCGCCAGGTTTTGGAAGCTTCATTACGGTGTTTGAGGCCGAGGCGCACGACATACGATTCCAAACGGGACAGAGAGTAAGGCACACATGGCACATTGGATAGTGAGATAAACGAAGGCGTTTGTTGTTGTGCGACAATTACACAAACGAAACAGAATGCGTGCGTCTCACAGTCTTTCGGGTAGAGTCCCAATCAAACCAATCAACCAACCATCATATATTATCGAAAGGAGGGGGAACACACTACTTTAGACTAATATCAGTAAAGTTTACTCTCCATCCTAACGACCACGTAACTTCGATCGTTGCCATCGCAACGTGGTTGCGTCTAATCGAATATGCATGCACCGATTGCATACCGCTAGGCGCTGCCACGAGGACTTCGGTTGTCGAGGAAGCAAAAAAACCGGCTTGCTTGGATTGGAAAAGTTACTCTAACTCTATCCACAACTGATTGGGCTGTGCATGTGTGTACGTTTGTGTCGGTGCTCCTTCAAATTTCCCCACAGTCTTAAAAAGACTCCCAGTTGTTCGATTGAAACTCTAGCAGAAAGACTCCGACAGAAGAATCCTTTCGATCGACAGAAATGAAGCAATAAGACGACGACGATAAGTGAACACACGCACGTGGACAGGACAGAACAGGAGTTATGAACAAGGACGAATGAGGGACGCAGAGTACGGGATTACATTCGACAGCAGAACGGGACACGGTTGAAGGCGCAGATATAGATACAAAGAAAAAACAGAGTGAGAAACAACACACAAAGGAAGATTGGATATGGGTATTAAATCTTCACCAAACTACAATCAACAAATGGGGCCTGCGATGGACACGCACGCTCGTATGTTATTAACGGATGGGACACCACTACTTGGTGGAGAGGATAGTAGAAAAGAAGTAGCTTGCGTGTTTTGTGTATTATATCCTGCCCTAAATACCCCCGAGATTTACGTGTGTGTATAATATGCTTATGCGCCTATGCGCCTACGCTAAGTGCTAGCCAACAACAGTATACTATCGTGGATACACGCGCGGTGGCAACCCTCGGTGTATCCGTAGAAAACTCCCCCGATTGTTCTACAGTTTCGTGTACCTCCTTGAGACGCTGATCCAACACTCTCACTTGACCACCGTACGATTCCTCCCGTTGCGTTGCCTGGCGGTGGTGTACGATCGTCCCGGAATGATTTATGTTCGAACCAGGATCATCCAGATGACAGTTTGCAGGAAGGCGCGACGACCGATCGATGTCATTATAGTAGTAGTAGTGGTAGTATCACGGACAATCACGCCAGCCCCACCGTTTTCCCCCGCAGGCGCACACATTGCGGGTGGACGGACCGAGGTGGGCGCGGGTAAGTACGTCAAAAAACATCGATTTTGTTCGATTTTTGTACAAAAACAGCCGGTTTCGGTACAACAGATTTTAGTCAATCGAGCGGCGAGTTGGATGTATGTTAGTTGTTGCAGAAGGTAGGTAATAATGCCGTCGTTTGGCCAGGGATGGCAATGTTTTGAGAGAGTCATTCGTTCAGTGTGACATCAATGCACAGTTTACATCAGCCGTAGACACAGAAAATGGATGTATGGAATAAATATGAAAAAGTAATGAAATTTGTTTGATTAATAAAAGATATTTTGAGAAAATAAAAACAACAAGTCAACTGAAAATAATCTAACAATCAATAGAATGATCAATCTGAAAGCCACAATTGCGACCTGGACAGATTGTTATGTGTCGGGTTAGAAAATTATCGTTCTGCTCGGAGAATTTAATATAACATTGAGCAACACTATCTGTACGACGGAGGAAAGAACTAGTTTGGGATGGTTAATGCTGTACCTTCAGTATAAAAAAAGATGCGGGAAGTAAAACAAAAAATAAACGAAAGCGAAAAGAAAAACACAACGAAACAACCACACGAACGCGGGTCAGCTGGGCACAACAACAAAACAACAACAGCTGACCAACTCTTATTGGCTCTGCTATATCGCTAGCATAAGGAAAAACGATGCTGTACCTCCTTTAGACGGGTGGTGAGGGTCTTGATCTGGTTCTTGTACTCTTCCTCGCGTTGGTTAGCCTACGCTCGGTTTTTTTTTTTTTTCATCAATTTTCATTTGTTACGATAAGAATTTTGAGTATTCAAAACCGATCGAGAGGTATTTAAAAGTGCATCATTACGCGTGGGGACGATCGCAAGGAAAAGAGATCGAGTGATTCGATTTGGAGTTGGAACGAAATAAAAAGTAAAAACCTATTTAGTCAAATAAACCACACACTGCGTGAGTTCTGTCTGTACTGTAAGTTCTCGTCGGACTTTGTCGTCGTGTGTCGTCGTGTTGGGCGAATGGGTAAACCAAATTGAAGTCTCAGTGAGGGCTCCCAGCATTGGCGTTTGATGATAATAGAAAAGGCATCTCTTCTGACGCAAACCGAGAAGAACCGAGTTCCTTTTCTTCCGGTTCCACCCTAATCCTTATCATCAAGCACCAACTCTGTGGCCGAAAGTTTCACATGGTCTGTGGACGATATGAACTCTGTCTGTTCTATCGTCTAGGGTTTTTGTATGAGGATACCACCGGTAATCGTCGGCAGTGAACTGCGGCGAGTTCTGCCCTGCTTGGAGTATTCATACCTTTTCTTCCGAGACTTCCAGCGACTTCAGGTTGTTACCGACAACGCGGAGTTCCTCCTCAAGCTCGACGATCTTGCTGTAGTTTTAAAGTTGGCGTAATAAGTTAAAATGTGAAATAGGGAAGAGAATAAAAAACAACAATTAGTACCATCATCACCAACGGTTCTTCAAAAAGGAAGTGTTTGTTTGAAATCCATGCATAACATTTAACGACAAAACCAAAGCATGGGATTAGTATGCTGGAGTTGGGAAGAATATGCTTCCTTTTTGGCCCCCTTTTTATTTTGCCGCTACAAACCTTTCGTTCATCTCGACCTTCTCCTCCGAGCGCTCGAGGTCCTGTTCCATGAGCACCAGTTTTCTGGCCACCTGTTCGAGTTCGGCCGCCAGGTCATCCGGGTTCGGCGGCGTGGCACCAGCAGCGTCAACAAGCGTTATCGAGGGCATGGTTACACAGCAAGCAAACAAAACACGCAACGGAAATGCAACCGGAGTCGTTTGATCGGTCAGCAACCATCGACCGATCGGACGGGATTATTTCGAGATCGACGATCGTGCAGATGCAACCACACCATCATCAGCATCCGGCCGGTTGTTTTTGTTTTTATCGTCGCGGTATGGTTCGTCGTCATCGTTTGGGCAGATTTCACATTTCGTGCGATTTCGTGTTGTGTGTGTTCGGTTGATTCGCCGTTTTTCGTCGCCACATTTGGGGGTTAGAGGTTAATCGCACACGACATCCGAGAACGATCGGATTTTGTCCGTCGTAGATCGATACGCACGCCAATGCACACACGCACACACACAAACATAGAAAAACAGCGAACATTCCGCAGCGGGTAAAAGTAAAGTAAGAAAAAACGGGTTAAGGTTAGTTTACGATCACTCAGTTAAATCATCGCATCACACAAACGATCGGCGATCGCAAAAGACAAACGGCGCCGATGAAATGCATTTGGGTTTTTAAGTGAGGCGAAACGTGCAAACAATTCGAGGACATACTCCGGTTTTTTTTTTTTTATTTAAAACATCTTTAGACGACTTTCTTGCATGTTTCATCCAATAAAAACCGAAAGCGTGACCGGCGTGAATCAATTTGCGATCGTACGATTCGATGTTGTCGATGATGGACGCTCAGGAGAGGAAATAAACCTCCTGGTGTTTCGAGAGGGACTAAAGGTTTTCGATGTTTGGAGTTGGGGGGAAAGGATATAGGTGCGAATGTGGGGAAAATCGTTCGACTAGCATAAGGCTAGTATGATCGACGCCTTTAACCATCTGGCGTTGCTTTGGTTCGTTCGTTGGATTAGATTAGATTAAAACGCATGTTGCAGGTTCACAGGTTGTCGCAAATGACATGTCAGCGGTCAGTTATTTTTTTTCCCCTTTGCACAACCTACAGCAACAGTGTGTTAGCGAAAACAACAATAACACGAGTTTATGGCAGAAAAAGGGCACAAATATGCAGCGGAAAATGCGGTAGAAGAGAAAAGGGTTGCTTTGGAACGCTTCGGGGGTATTGATTTCATCTTCGGTGGAAAGTTTCGCAACAAAACGAATTACCTCGAGCATTTAAGCACGAGGAGAAAAAGCCTTTTCGACAACGAGAATTGGTAGCTATTTGCATTTCCCGTTTTTTTTTTTTGCCCCTTTACGGTGCTTTGGGGTTACACTTAAACACTAAACGATGGTCCACTTTTCCCTTCCCAAAAGTCGACAGAGGCAAGAAGTGGAAAGAGAAGATGGGACGTACGGGGTGTGATGAAGAAGGTCGTTGGGTTTGGGTGCTCAAAATTGCCCAATTAACAGCCTCCCACCTTTCCCACTCGAAAAGGCCGGCGTGATTTATCCACCACCACCACCAAAGTGGCCATTGCCGTCATGATGGCTTTATTGGGAGTGATGGCGGGGATGTCCGGCTGTAAAAAAACGTGGGACGCCGTCCCCGCCGCAGGGTCGTGCCCTGGAGGAGGGCGCTTCTTGGGTTCGAGACTTTCACTCGCACGTCCGGTCCAGTCCCAGCATCCGATCGTTAGTTCAGTTAAACTAGATCCATCTAAAACGCAACTCACCAACGACCCCAAGCAAGGGGTGGAGGATTTGAAGAAGATGTTCAACTTGTTGGTTCGATCCAAAGCATTACCCAATCTAGGTACCGTTTAGCAACGTGGGAGCAGCAATTGTGTCTCCCAAAAGCAGCAGAGTATCACGGTTTTTAGCGGCACAACATTTTGTTATTTTAACTTCACACAAATCCGGGAAATTCGACAACACACAAACAAACTCGCACACAGGTCAACGGTAAGTCGGAACGGAAAAACCACTCGACATTTAGGGCAACAAAAAAAGGGGGAGCATCATCAAGGTACGTACGCTTCACCGGCCTCGGCGCGCTCCTCCGCACGCTCAAGATCAGCTTCAACCATGGCCAATTTACGGGCGACCTATACCAGGTAAGACGTTGTCGTCGTCGTCGTCGGTGTGATGGGGGTGTGAAAGGGGCAGAAGAAGAGGAGAAAATTCTAATCTTAGTATCGGCCCCGTTTGTTTGTGGCTCGCTTTGCAAAGGGCGCACACGTCAAAAACCACACGCGGAATATCTATTGCAAGCACAATCAAAAGCACACAAACATTGCAGATCAATCCACTTCCGGAGAAGAAGTGGGCAAGAATTTGGTATATCGTTAGTGCTTGGAAAACAAACGCATGGTATGTTAAAGAACGGTTTAGGGCAGGGGTTCACAACCCTCCCCGGTGAGGGAATACTATTTTGCATGCAACGTTAACAAACGATTTGCTTCCAATAAATTGTAATCCGTTTGGATGGACGATTACGAGCACTTATTAAGTAAATTATGAACGAAATACTAGAAATGTTTTTGATGTCTTCTTCTCTGAACTCTATTATCACCTATTATCTATTATCACCAAATTGCAATGCTTAACACAGCTTTGTCGGTTTAAACCATTTAGTTTTGTTTTACTCAGTGTTCTGTTGTCATAAACCTCTGTTAATGACTACGTCAAATAAACAAACAAATTACGATCACTTGTTGACATTTGTTTTATAGACCAGTAAACCATAGTCATAAACAAATTTAATTGGCACCAAAAGCGATTAACGTTACGAAATGCTTTTATTTACATTCCGCACAAAATTAATCAATTCAATCAATTTTATTCCTATAAGGTTTTGAAATTTTAGTGTTTGCTTTGGCAGATCAATATTATAATTTTCTAAAAAAAAAACATAACTGTATCGATCTCGCGGTGAAAATTCTTTGAATACAAATAAGTTTACAACCACCAATAATGAGCCAATTTCAAAATACGAGAGCAAATATGTAAGTTATCTTAAGTTATGTAAAAATTATGTCACTCGTAAATACATTGAACGTTTTTACGTTAAAAAGCCTGTACGGTGAACGTTTGAACAAAATGACCAAAAGCAAGACCCCAATAATTGGGGCCCATTTCGGATTAATGATAAATTATACTTTTTGGAATTTAGAAAAATCGTTCTAATCTCATGTTGGAAAATGTAACAAAATGGAACTAGATTTAAGATAACCAAGTTTCACCAAAAAATTTGCAATCAACTATGATGTTTTGAGGTCGCAACCGTATGCTACGTCAAAATATCATGTTTTTCATGGGCAAACATAATCACAGGAAGTTCAGAACTCCTAATAAAAACTAATATTTTTGTAGAGCTTGAGAAAGGAATTTATATTTATTTTACAGAACAACATTATAAATCAACTTTTTTTCTTCTCAACAAGTCTTCTGGAAAACCATTTTTTTCGTTTTGAAAAATTTTTTACGATACAAGTTGAAAGGAAAGAATATCGTCTATAGATTCCATCAGAAATGGTTTGGTATTCCAAGTCAAACCAGATAATTGAAATTAAATGTATTGATGATTTAATTAAGCTGTACGATCGATAAAAAATACATTAAAAACCGTACAATATTCAATAGATCAGTTATGTTCAACTAGTAAAAGATCAATTTTTCCCAAGCAATTGTTTATTTCGGACAACAGAACCACTGAGTAAGATAACTGATACAATACGAAACCAGAGAATATTTTCAGCTCCCATATGCTTATAGACTATACGGACTATCTTATATACTTATCAAATTATTATGGAAATTCTTTGTAAAACACAGTTTTTGCTAAAATCAATATTTTATTGTCAATAAATAAACTATAAATAGTTCATGATTTTTTTCAATATTATATATTTATTGTATGTATATGTATATATATAGCGCAATCTCACAATATTAATAGTGTATTTTCCTTATTAAGCAGCACTTTGACTTTCGTTTCTTCTCGGTTATCCGCCACAAGCATAGGCATTTTTTCCATTCTCCCTGCAGTTAGTAAGTGTGCTCATCAGTAACAAGAACATCTACTGCGGTAGGAGGAGGATATGTCAATCTTTGTTAAGGTCATCATTTTCATACTCATGTTTTTAGTTTAATTTCTTTATGAAAGTTCCTAAATGTTTAACTACTCTTCAACTTTTCCTTTTCATACCTTGGTTAACCTGTTCCACGCGTTTAAACTACCTTGCATAAACACTCTCGATGATGGTTTTTTTTTCAATCATATGTATTGCTTTGCATTTTATTGAGTTAAGATTTGATGAGCAAGTCGGACGGAAGTATTTTGCAAGGACAAAACGTTAATCCCAATTTTGTGTATTCGAATAAGTGATACCTTGAGTCTTACGAACAGAACTAGTATAATACGCATCTTGATTTTGTGGAGCATTTTGTATGTTGTTAGGTTGCGTACATTGTTAAAAAAAACGAAGATATGTCCTCTCAAAGCACCGATATATTTACTTGGTTACACAACAAGGCACATCTCTCATCGCTACCATTTCTTCTTAAGGCGTCAATTGAGTGTGTCTTCTACTAACCGATTCCAGCACACATCACCCTACCTACATCGCATTTGATTTTTCTTAAGACGATAAACATTTCTAGCATTTCTTCATACTTTACTCACGGTACAGAACAAATAAATGTACCCTCGATTCACACATCAACAGCCAGTAATAATAGATGTATGCAAGCACGAGAGAACCGGATAGTGCGGCATTCTTTTTTTGGGAATCTCTCAACATTCTTACATTTTGCCCCCCAAAACTGCAGAAAAGGGGGTTTTATTTTTTGTTAGTACAGAAGGAAACATGCTTTCCGAGCGAATCATCACTTTGTTTTAAACTCATCTCACTTTGGTAAGGCTTCTTAAAACTGGAGAAGCGCAGATAAATAGATTCATCGTTGAAATTCCAACGGATGAGAAAACAACGAAACAATAGCAGCATTCGTTCGCTTCTTCACACCATCATCATCATCATCATCATTTTCGCCGTTTTGTGAAACAATCTGGAGAAAATTGGAACATTCAAGTGAATGTTAAACTGCTTTGGTCAAACAGGGAAAAAGGCCACGTACAAAAATCGCCAAGCACAAGGCTCGGACGAAACGGGGAAAGGTTTCACCTCCGAGAAGAACAAACGAATGGTGTCCGAATATAAAAAATAATAACTAGAAACAGTGGCCATTGGGGTTTGGGGTGGTGATGTGAAGGCTTACAAAAGACAGTTACTTTAAAACGGTTTCTTTTCCACTTTATTTGTTGCATTTTCGGACAGCTCTCTAGCTTGAGATACAAAAGAAGGGACGAGACTATTGCGAGGAACTCGCACAAGATTCCTGATAAGGAAAATTCACTGCATAGCGGCAAGAACGGGGCCTATGATTACGATCTTTCAAGGAACGCGTCCAAGATTAAACAGATTAAACAGCTACAATATAATTTTATTATAATTTTTCATTTTTTTAATCGTTCATAGGTGTACAGGTGGCAAGAAGTATCTCATACAAGTGAGCAAATATGCTCAACAAACATTTATTAACAGGACGTCGTAAAAAAAGATTGCACGGTTTGTGAGAAAATTACAATTTAAAAAGCATTCGCTTTGCAAAACAATTTAAAATTCGCATTCTGTTGTGATGTGTTTTTTTTTTTTCAAAGACTACAAGCAAGATCTTTCTTGTTGCGAAATAAACTCTTTGGGAGCTTGGTTTTTGCTTGGTTGGAAAAGCTGGGCTACTAATATACTAAGTGATGATTCGCAGATCGTTCAAAGGGAGGCTCGTCAGAGAAAATTTGGAGGACAACGGATGACACCTCCCCATTTCTATCTCGTTAGACAACGGATAGAACTACAAAACAACTAAACAATAGTACGCCCGGAGAACGGATTATTTTTTGTGATCGTTAGTAGCAAGTTTCATGCGTGCTCTCTATCTAGTGGCAAAAGACGAAATCGCACATCCGGCAACATCCGGGGTTTTGCGATTGGCACATTTCCCCTATCATTCAAGTTTTGCTCATCCTTCCACACTTGGAAAGTGTGTGCCACAATCATACGCACAATCACTCACCGCATACACATACACGGACACACAAACACACACATACATGCATTCGCAGTTTCCTTCCTTCATCGCACTCTTTCGATCCTCGGCCGAGACCCCGCCGTTCTGATTCTAAACACAGGGTTATTTACACAAAATCTACCACCACGTGCCGTCCAGAAGTGTGTTCCTTTTCTCAAGGAACCACCCACTACCGGAAGGAAGGTGATAGACCTCATGTCGAACATCCGATACATACGAAAGACTGGCTATAGGTGAAACGGCTTCGGAATGGAGCGAGTGCGCGAGTGGAAGGAAAGAGCCACTCTTTGCAGAATGGCAAGAAAATAACTCAAAACCAGAGAAAAACCATGAAAACGGAAGGAAAACAACAACAAGCTCTAGCTAATTGTTTGTTCAAGTAATGTCTAGCGTTTGCACCTCATCGTATTTCTTATCGGCCTCCTCAGCCATGAATCGGGCTTCCTTCAGCTGGTTCTCAAGGGCGTCCATGCGCTCCTCATCGGCCAGGGCACGGTTCTCAAGAACCTTGCGGGCGCTGTCCGTGGTTCCCGGGACGATCGATTAGCAAACGATTGGTTTTTGGTACGTCGCCGCATTTGAAATGATTTGTAGTTTTTCGCGCAAGCGTGTGATGCCGTTCAGATTCCATTTCGTACGTGTTTTACATAATCATAAATCGATGATCGATGCGCGATCGATGTTTATCACAGTAGGTTTTACATATATCGGTTTAGTTTGTACGGGATTTTTTGGTTTGATATAAATTACAACGCATTTTAAAATATAATATTTTTTCGGATGTTCACACATTTTTTTGTGGGGAGGAGCGGGTCGAAGAATAGCGTTTGGGGCGATTTTTTCGTTGGAGCGAGCGAGCGAGCGAGTGAGCGAGTGAGCGCAGGACGACACGGGAAAGATTTAAACGCGAGTAAGGAAAGGTGGTGTGTGGTAAAAGTTTGTTTTTGAGGTGTCGGTGGGAGATAAAGAAAGAAAGAAAAAATAACCATTATAAGTAACACATGAAGAAGACAATTGTCGACTGGTTCGAGCCATACGGAATGCAACGCAGAGAGAGAGAAGATGCGGCGTGGAATGTTTTGAGCTGATGTGTGCGTTTGCCGAGATACTTAAGAAGGAGAAGGACAACGATGCGATCCTTAACGCGGGGTTTTTTTAAACCATTTCCTATACTCCTCGTAGGAGGTGTGTAGGCTTTTCCAATACTTTAATTTAAGTCGATGGAAAAACAAAAAAGAAGTCACATAATGATCAATAATAGAAAAACAATAAAAAAATAGTAGAACAAAATAATAATTGGACACGATCATGTGGAAATTCGTCTTGAATGATCATACAACAGATACATCTGCAAAGGTTTCGAAACTGAGATGATATCATAAGGTAGAAAATAGTTTTTGAAGGACACCTTCACCTTCAAGCGACCGTCCACTAAGGACGCCTAGTTATCCAACGAAACGAACGAAAGCAGCTGTAATATCATATGCAATTGCCGAAGATGTGCAATTTACGGTTCGATTGATAAGGACGAGTTTGGGAGAAAGAGAGAGAGCGCGTGTGGGCGCGGGTGAGGGAGGAGGGGGTGTACCTCTTCGTATTTTTGTCTGCTTCCTCCGCTATTAGCTTGGCCTGGGATAGCTGTGCTTCCAGTATCGCTACCCTATCGTCTTCCATGTTTGTACGGTTTTCGAGGGCTTTCCGGATCCTGTGGAGGGTGAAAGGTAGGGGATGGACGTGGACCAAGTTGTGTCGGACCACAAAAAAAAAAATAGGCAACGAGATGTTATTATTGAAGGTAGTACGAGGTTGCTTGTGAAGGATTTGTTTGAAGACTTGAAGTTGGGAGAGAGTAGAGGATCACATTCTCGAGATGATCTCAAGACAAAGAGAAAACTCATTGGGGGAAAAAATCGACTTAATCGAATCAATTAAGCCACGGAAAGGAAAGACAAGGAGCTGCCCACGAATGAGGACACGTCTCGGGGTACATCTGTTTTTTGTTGGTTTTTTGGCGGCAATATCCTTCTCGTTATCCTTCTCATTACTTTGGGTGTCTCGATCATTCCTTCTTTCTTTACTTGTTTTTTTTCTTCTTTTTTGTGTCGCTCTTTATGGTCGCTCCGTGTCTAGGCTCGCGCACGGTTCCTGTCCCGCCGGAACCCAACAAACTTACCGTTCGCTCTCGTCGGCAGCGGCCGAAGCCTCTGACAGCTTAGCGGTGGCGGAGGCCAAACGTTCTTCCGAACGTTCGAGATCCTCCTCCAGCAGCTGAATACGACGGTTCAGAGCGGCAACTTCAGATTCGGCCTGCAATGGGAAAAGAGGAGAGAAAGATCGTTAGTTGATGATGCTTAACTAGCTTAATATAATGAAACATATTTTGTGGGTAATGTAAACAAATCCGCAATCTTCAGCAGTAAGAAAGTATCAATAGATTAAAAATTAGTTAAATCGTAATAAGTTCTATGCGCAAACATTACAACCTTAAATTGAACACACAAAATTAGAAGGTTCACCGAATAAACACACATTTGCATTTGAGGTTAACAGTTTGAACTTTGCGTGCCATTCCGAACTATGCGGATATCGCAGCGTTTTTTGCCATCTTGGTGCCCTTCTTTTTCCTTTGTTTTCCAGGTTCAGCAACTCCCTCTCTCTCTTTCGCCTTTCCTCCGGATGACCTCCCTCGTCAGTGAAAGTACCTTGCACAACAGCACAACCAAGGGTCTCCCTCTCTGTGTGTCTTCCCTGCTGTAGCCCACTTTAGCTACACCTCCCGCTGTATGGCGACCTCCGAACAACACAACTGCCGACTCAGCAGAGCCTTATATCGCGGTTTCACCTTCTCCGGGGCCCGTACGTACTTTGCTACCAAATAAGGTAATCCCAACAAATGCCCGAAGAGGGGGGCACGGTGGTGGTGTGGAAGGCCAGATCGAGTGCCACCCTTGCCTTGATGGGGAGGGGGGCTGTTGTTGTATGACTTCAACGGATCCAAGAGGGCCCCCCCCCCTCCTCCGCCGGAAGGTTGGTGAAGGACGGAAACTCCCCAACCAACCTGAACTCGACAACATTGCACACACGCGGGGCAAACGGATGACATCATTTGTCGCTGTGCCGCCATGGCGTTCGAACGATATGGAAACGAAACATGAACGTATTTAGCCGCGAACTTGGAGACATCAGGCAACGAGGGCTAAAGTGTTAAATCTTCTTTTGCGATCAACATTTCACCCATAGACTGAAGTGGTAATAGATACAAATCAAATCAACCATATTCGCATGAAAGTGTAGCTCGCTTCCTCAAAACATTGCGGGTAAACACATTCATACGAAAGAGAAGACCTGCTCTTCCGGCGAACAAAACAGTAGTACACATATCTGATTTCTTATCATACGTTGCTCTACCTTGCCCGACGAGCGATAACAGAGAGACTACTTTGTGGACGAGCCACGGAGCCGACTCATGCAGTTCCAACCTGTTGTTGATAATAATGGTGTCGTGCGTTGAGCAACATCCACAACTAACAGAGGAAGGACGGTGCTTTTTTATCAGCACAAAACATGTACCGATGTTTTTTTTTTTTGATGATGGTATTGATAGAGGGTTGATTCACAACTCCACCTTTAGCATTCCATTTGCAACATTGAATGGTGAAAATATTTCCAACGCGCTTTATTTTAGACCGTAATAATCCTCGTGGTCCGTCAGTTCGAAATAAGCCCATGTCAATGCAAATTTCGAAGTGAAGTGATGCACGCAAGGGGGCACGATTGAAACCACCTAATCAGCATAACAATATGACAAGCTGGCACATAGGGGTAATACCTTTACGTGCACATTTGCACCATTTCATAGAACTCGAGCGAACCAACAACAAGCACAGCATTTGGCAAAAAAGGGGGGAAACATTAAAGTGAAAAGCCTACATCACCATAATCAGCCCCATCACAGATTCGTGAAGAAGATGGAAAGGAAAGGAATTACTTCGCGCTGACATCATCACGGGGCGACATTCAATATACACAGACTCCACACACATCTGCCGCGTCCGGGATTGTCTCGTGCGCGCCAGTCTCGGGCCTCATGGCGTCAGCAAAATAATTATGTACAAGGTCAGCGAGCTTCGACGATTATCTCTCTCTCCGCCGACTCCACCATCGCCGGTTCTCTTGTCAGTATTTGCCGACCGGAATCGTTACTATTCCTTCGGGTTCGAATCAATCAAGTTTCTTCGACCAGACGCACACTTGCAACAAAAAAACCAACTCCTTTTCAGCCGATCGTCTGCGGAGCATGAATGGAGGAAATACTTTTTCCCGGTTGCCCTACCCTTTGCACTGTGGGCTAGGTTAAGTTAAAGTGGTGACTGTAGTAATGTTATGCAGTTTATAAATCTGTAAATTTAGCTCGTAGTCTAGTATTTGATGTGCGAATGTTTTTGGTAAGCTTCAACCAACTAAAAAATTATTGGGATTGGGCCATGCTATTGCCAATATAAATTTGAAGCCTCCTCAGAAGTCCTTAATAGGTAGAAACTTACTTGACTGTTAAGAAAGTACGTGACTGCATTCAATAATAATGTTAAAGCATTAAAGATCTTCAAGGCTTTTGTGTTCTGTTTAGTGAATTTTGAAATATCCAACGAGAACACTTTAAAAATTGTTTAATTTATATTTAGCTGCCCTAGATAGTGGCTTCCGGAATATTCTGCAAACTTAGGTTCGTGGCATAATAACCTTCAAAATGTATATCATCTTACGACACCAAATTTGTGCAAAATTTTGTTGCAAAAGTGCCACACTTTTGAACCACCCTTTGGTTCCGCGGGACCACTGTGCATTCCGCGGGAAGCGCAACAAGACACCCGGGCGGACGCGCGACCCCGTTGGCAACATTTGTTTTGGTAGATGTGCCTTTCGCTGCGCCGTTGTGGTTGTTGTGTGGACAAGTTCCTCGGCGAAAAGATGACGAACGGTGTGCGTAGAAGAGCCCATTCCTTGGGGCGATTGGTGTCGCGCGACCGACTCCTACAAAGTGGATGGCCGGCATAAGATCCAGAACACCGCACACATTCCACGAGCTCATCTTTCCCCGGTCCGGTCCGAACTGGCAATTGAAAGGGGATTTGCCCCCCTACACAGTAAGCGAGACGGGTGCACCACCCTCCAATCTCGAACACATTGTCACGATTCAGGGCGTGGTGCGATGAACTACGTGTCTACCCTTCACCAACCCCCTTTCGACAGACCCCAACCGACACAAGGGGATGAAGGGATGGCTACATACACTGGACAGTCAGTATCCGATCCGGGGCCATAAACGAGACAATCCGATGACAACAGTGCAAAAGAAAAGCATGCCATGCCAATAAGAAAAAACATCGCCATACACAAAGCCATTGCAAATTTGCACCTTGCAGTGGGCTTTTCTTTGCGGTGGAAAATGTAAAAATTTCCCCCGGCAAAAGGGCGAAGCAGAAGGTCAATTGTTTGCACAATCGAAGGGAGGGACAGAAAAAAGGGGTACGTAAAGGCGATGAAGGAAAAGAAGAAAGTGCCCTCCTGGACCGCTATATTGTGCGGTGAGTTTTCGCGTTCCCGCGATATTCCACTTCATTCGCCGGTATCGCGGGGGCCGTGCTTACGCATACTATCTTCGCCAATAAACCGACGGTGGACACAACACAGCGGCCTAGGGAGCCGGGTATGTTGGGGTGGCCTTCGAGGCCGTCGGGTGCACTTCTTCGCATATTTCTTATGCTGTGTGGCGTACGTACAGGTGGTGTGGTAACTTGATCAATTCAAAGTGTTCGTCTGACTTTGGTGGTGGTGATAGGGTGTTTTTCACGCGCTGCCACTCCACGCGCGATAGTTCTCTTCCACCTTTTTGGTTGCCGGGTGTGACCACTTCCGATCGGGCTGCCGGTTTTATTTCGGCGAGTATAAATCCCCTCCTCAATGGCACCCTGTAAGCGATCCATAAATGAAGGGATCATCTCCTCCGGCTTTGCTTGCAGCAATTGAAGGCCCGAGAGAAATCAATTCGAAGTAAGGAAGGAATATGAATGTAGAAAAGAGGTCTTTGGGTCTTGGCTCGAGTGTAGGAAGTGGCTGAAAGAAGCTGAAAAAAATATAACAGTGCAATAAAGTAATGGTAGGCACATTGCTGCAACTTCTTCTTTCAGGCCTGCATATTTCTTCCTGGTCGTTAAGTCACTGTAATTGTTGAGCACAAACAAAAAATATAAATTGTGTTTTGAGGAGCTAAAACCAACGGCACACACAATTAACACATCGCCATTGACCCCAAAGCGGTGCTGAGGTGGCCCACATTGATTCGCTAAAATTAACACAAAAACAATTCAAGGGGGCCCCAACCAACATACCAAGGTACGTCAAAGCGTGGATGACAAAAACATTTTAAAAATTAACA
The DNA here is from genome assembly GCA_000441895.2 of Anopheles sinensis. Taxonomy (NCBI): domain Eukaryota; kingdom Metazoa; phylum Arthropoda; class Insecta; order Diptera; family Culicidae; genus Anopheles; species Anopheles sinensis. Next base: position 189,969 of record KE525181.1, on the reverse strand, counting down.
ATTTTTAAATCTTGGCTTTGTAAATTAAAGAGCCAATGACATTTAAAAGTTGCATAATGGCAACAATTTCAAGAACACATCCGGGGTTTTTAATAACTTTTTAACACTTTTCTATGTACTCCAATCGAAGAGAATTAACAATGAACTTCATGAAAAGAGGAAATAATCATAAAAAGGGTGAGGTGTCCAAGAACCGGAAGGAACAGTGAACATACAGAAAATATATGCAACCGATCCGATGTTGACCACCGAAAGTGTTATGCTCTACGAGTGTGGTTCTATGTGGTGGTAGTGACATGACAAGCACCAACACATCCTCGCTGTATCATTCATGGATGAAGGTGGTGTGGTTGCCACGATACAACAACGCACGCACACTCGTGCAAGAGAACGTTCCAAGTTGGAATGCAAGAGAAGTGCGTGTATCTCCCGACCGTGGTTTAACTTTTTTTTCTTATTTATTTCCCTCCGAAATGACTTTGACACTTCCAGCGGAGAAAACGAGGATCAAACACAGCCCATGCGTACAAGGACCTTTAAATGCCATAATGTTTAGCATCTCCAAAAGGTATGATTCATCAAAGCGATCGTGAGTTAAATGTACCGAATTGTAACGCGAATCTAAATCGATAAACATTGACCTTTCAGGTTAGATAAATAAACATAACTTCGCGTGGATACGGATATCCTTTCAATCCGAACCTTGACTTGATGTCCTTCAGGTCGCAATCTTGCTCGCTCTTCTTCAATCATATTACGACCGGCTTCTTCCATGTGCGCAAGGTGGTTCCGTTTGGTGGTTGCACCTTGTTATTAATAGAACGTCAGTGAAATGGTTCGACAACCACTTGTAACAGAGCGGATCATTTACTTCTAATCAACCCAAGGTAAACTAAACCGACTTACTTCTTCGCGTCTCATCACTTCGTTCTGGAGCTTTTTGTGAAACTCTTCACACTCATCCTTGTACTTTTCCATTTCCTCCTTCGTTTGCCGCATTTTCTTCTTCAGCACATCGAGCAGGTTGCCACCTTGTTGCATATTCGCGGCCATGGTATTTGTTTTTCTGTTCTCTTCTTTTCTTTTGACCTCTCGATTCCAAGTCGCGCTGCTTAGCTACCCCTTTTAACGGAACGGTTGCTTGTTCCCGGTTTCCTTCGGACTTATCTTTCCTTTGAGATAAGAACTGCGATTGAACACTGCGCGTAAGAAGACGAAATGAAAAAGCAGCGCCCGACCAAGCAACCAGCGATTTTGCAACTCCGCTTTCCGGATTACTACTTTTTTTTATTATGATAAACTAAGACCCTTCTTTTCGGTGGTTGAAACTTTTTCCTCAAACCACTTGCACTCTTCTGCACACCGTTTTACCACAGACACTCGTAAACTCTGCCTTCTGGCTACCAAACGAATGAATTTGGTTTACCGAACAATTATTATGAAATCATCAACTATCAAAAAATCTTCTCGCACTGCTAGTTAAAAAAAAGGGAATGAAAATTGTGGTACACAATTTAATAATTATCTTTTTGACAAAGAAAGCCTTACACACGCGCGCACACACACACACACACACTACGAGGACGACGCAAGTACGTCATCCTCCATACCCCATTTCTTCGGCGAGGTGTTGTAAACCAACATTTTCGCTGTGCCCTTTTCGAATATCCCGGACGGTCAACAGCTTCGATCGATATTTTATGCGTCTCGTGTATCGAGCAAAAACTACACCTTGCATACGATTCAATTTTTATTATTTTTGATCATCGAAATATGCCGCGGATGGAATAATGATCATTTCGCTGTCTCCTTCACCAATTCCGGGCGACACACACAGCATTCCCGTGGAAGAGACACACACCGGAGCAGCGTGTTGTAGGTGCACGTCGTCGAGCCCACACTCCCCGAATAAACGCACACACACACTCACGCGCGCACCCGACGACGAAGGTACGAACAAATGCTCTATCCGGATTTTATATCATTTTCTCCAGAGGGATTGCCATCAATTCCCGTCACGACAGAAAAGAATACTTTAAAGGATCGATCAGAAAATTTATCGGAAAAGAAAGCACACACCACGCCTCGAACTAATCCAGGTGCTATCTTCCCGTTTTCACAACCACCACCACCACCACCACCACTAAAACCCTCGGGAACGAAGAAACTTTTCTTCCAAAACAAGAATGGATCCACAACTTTCGATCAATCTCACTACGCTACGATCTTTCTAGTTTGGTGCGGTTTTTAATCTATCAACGTGCGGACAGTTGAAGATAAACGAGAGCGTTTTATTTGCACAGCAAACCACGGGTTGTAAAACGACAGAAAAGAAATGTCCAATTCTTTCCTTCCGAATCGCGCGGACCGTGGCGGTGAAAAAAGTTACTCACTTCGGTCAAAACCACTACTGAACTGACGGCAACGGTCGCAAATGCCACTGGAAAGACTCGCAAATGCCCTGCAGTAACTCGCTCGATTCCACGCATACTACCGCAAGCCCATCGTAGCAGTCGCGCCTCTTCCGCTCCAAAGGCTAGAAGAGTGGGGCCCATTTCGCATGTCCCGTTTCATTCATACGCGCAGCAGCAGCAGCCGAGCAGACCAGCAGGACTGGAACACTGTGTGTGCACATGGCTGCCAAAGATGGAACAAGGCAAACAGACGACGCTTTTATGGAAAATCGTGTGCTATTCACCGGCGGACGGCCGGACCCCAACTGTGGTCCTTAAAAGGACAATATGCCGTGCGCTAACGAACGGTCGGCGAACCCTTATGGTGCCTTGACCCACAGCAGCAGCAGCAGCAGCAGCCTGCTCCGCTTGCGATCGGGTTTTCGAAGCGATGGCAAATCTGTACGGATTCGGGTCATTCGCGCGCGGTGTGTTCCGATCGAAGTAGCGCTCCAGCACGCTGGAGGAGTCACATAGCCGATGGTCAGTTGTGTGCTGTTGCCACTGCGAAAGGGAATGCCGAGTCACGGAGGATGTCACACCGCCGCCATTGGAAATGTCAACGTTACGTCACGCACACAAAGGTACCAACATCTGTCGTACATTCCTGCTCTTTCTCTCTTTTCTCGCTCGACGAAGCTTTCTACGATAGAGAGCGGTATTGGAAAGGATATCCTGGAAGGATCAAACTATGCGTGGCACTGTAGGAGTGCTGTGGGACAAATTTTATGGCAAAAATAAAATCACCACAGTGTAGTCAATTAGGCAACAATTGTCCATTTGATCAAACCAATGATCTCTAAATAAAAAATCAATAATTTTTCATCATTATCTTTTTTTAGATAATTGAGATCGGTTGAATAAATGTTTTTAAACCTATAAAATCCCCACTCGGCGAAGCCGAGAGACCTGACCATGAAGGGAACAAATATGTACAACCGAATTCACTGAACCATAGCACGCACGTTTCAATGCTCGCAGAAGCAGCAGTAGTTCCGTACGAAGTGTGATTCTTTTGTAACACCACCCTGTACAGCGCTACTTTATTGAACAGACAGATTATTTTGGGTCCAATAACGATCGGTAGGAGTTGTTCGGTATGCAGCGTACATATTCGACCCGGACCAGCCCATATGCATATACGCGCAAGCCCATCAAATCGATTCATTACGTTGGGAACATTCATCCAATTCAACCGATCCAAACCCAACCCAGGTGGACAATTAGAGAATAGAACGGAAACGCCACCCCCTGGTTTTTTTTTACAGGTGCTACCGGTACCGGTAGAGATTCCGAGCTTGAGATTGTACCCATTACCCCAGGGACGTTGGTTGAGGTTCACTTCCGAGACAGAGAAGAGGGTTCCCTCGTCAACCCAAATAACCGGTGTGCCCTAAACAACCCAAACGTGCACACACACACACGCCTAGTGTGTGGAGGTCAGGTCGTCCGCATTGTTCTATAGCATTGTTGTTCATGCTTTTGGGAGTTAAAAAAAAACTCAAGCTATCTATAATGCGTGCACCCCCTATTTTTAAGGGTCTTTTTAATGGGTTCAAAGGTTCGCCCGTTAAACAGGTGGTTTTGTGTACATGCATGAACAAACATACGCCAAGTGCATCGGTTTGTGCAGAACAAATACGGTAAGCGAACGGACGAACGATCGTGGAAACAACAAACCTCTACCAAATGGTCTTATTGTTTGTCACACATTAGCCTAAACAACGATCAAAAACGCATTAGTTTCAATTGGCGCTGGTCACTACCGTCGTGACTGGGGGCCGATTTTGCCCGATTGCCAACATGAAATTCGTGATTTCTTAATTGCTTCCAAACAGGAGAAATAGACGTGAGTGAACTTTTAAAAAAGGCGGTGGCGTCTTGCTGCATTGAAATAGAACACCCAACCGGCACACGGCCCCCAGGTTGACGCAGAGGATCGTTCGGAGCATCCGTTACGTTGGGCAAATAAATATGGAATAGATGTGTCCTTAAAGGGCGCGCACGCCCTCGGCCCTGATGGTGCAGAAGCATTCTTCCATGAACCGATTTCAATTTACATTGCGTGCTGTTGTTGAGAAATCATTTTATCTATCACTTGGCGCTTTCCTCGTGGCGATCGATTTACGCTCTGGCAGGGTTACCGTCGAAAGGAAGCGAGCAGTCACGTTTCGCTAGTTCATACGGTGGCCCCCAACCCGCTGGAGTGTGCGGTTGCCACGGTGGCCAATCGAAATTGACTCCAGGGTGGGACACAAAAGTTGGTCGATCGATCGGATGTACCGGCGACGATCGAATTACCGATTCACCGTGCGTTCCCCATCCGTGATCCATCGATTGATCATGACGTAAAATTGTCCCAGAACTTGTTCGGTTGAAGGTAAATGGGGGGTGATGATATGTGATCGTGTGCGCTCCATGCGGTCGATATGAAATAAGACATGTTTCAGCAAAAAAAATATATACATATAGAGAATAACAACAAACAACTGTGTTACGCCAACCGTGCCATCCTATGTGTGCCATCATCTCGCCTCCCGGAAGCCCAAACCTGCGCACACCGGAGCTGACACTAACAAGTTCCTATCCGGCCCCGCATGTGACGCTTGACTGCATGTGTCATTAATCTAATACCGGACGCCAAGGCCGAACCCCCGCCGCGTGCCAAATCAACTGGAATCGAGCCATTGTGCGAAGGCCTCCCGGGCCTGGCAATCGGAATCGGTCTTATTTTGCTCGCTTATGAATGCACTTTCTCTGCCTTTAACCGTTTTCGAACCGTCCGGGCGGATCAATCGAAATTAAATCGGCGATTGCGGGCCGCCGCAAGGACTCGACAGTAACAGGTGTTGACGGACGGAAATATCGGTCAATGCAGTGGGACAAGGCGTAAGCAGAAACACAAAAAAGTTACAACGAAGCCTCTCGTTACAAGCCCCAAACACGACGATCATAAATTGTGTCGCCTCGTACATTGTAAAAGCCCTACTTCACCATGGCAGGGCTGAAGGATCGGCTGTGCAGACACGCGGCGCTAGAATAACACCATCCCTGCCGGCCACCGACCAGCCCACCCCCCAACGTCATCCTTTGATGGCGGGGAGAGGGTTCTACGCCGTCTTCGGGAGATTCCACCTTGAAAACGGCCCCATCGATGGGCAACGGCGACGGCCAGCAAAACGAAAGTCAATCGTCACACGGGGCACACAAAGTGCCAGTCCTCGTTCCCAGGCACTTGCACACATACGACGACGCTACGATTGCGAGACGCTTAATGCAACCACTGTTGCGATCTCCCCCCAAACTTGTCCGATTGGAGGCCGGACGCAAAGAGTGCGCCATTGAGGGAAATGTAAAGATCAGTTCCTTAAATGGACAAAATCGCTCACACTGGTATAATGCATACGCCGTCGTCGTCGTCGTCGCCGTCTACAACTCCTATTCGTACCAACGAGCTCCATACTATGTTTGCCTTTTGGGCTGATTGCTGACACCGGCCCCAAAGGCCTTCCCCGTGATACATGGTATATCATAAAATCCAATGCCAACGGGCGCTCTGAGCTTGAAAAAATTAAAAACAAGGCGCCAGCCGGACACGTAATCGACCCTTCCATCCCCATTCCGAGTACTTCGTCCTCGGCTGTGTCTGGTGGTCCTTTCATGCATCCTTTAAAATTCTTTTTTCAATTTTACTGTTCCTCATAATCCTCTTGCCGAAGGCACTGTGAGCACATGTGTCAACTTGAAATGTATTTTAACCCGAGCATTTCTCATCCATTCGATGGACAAAAAGAACGCACCATTTAAAAAAAATACTGATTGACATTATCCTACAGTTAATCAATTGAAAATATATTTTTGCAGTTTTTAAAGAAAGTTAAAACCAACTGCATGCTGCGAAAGACGATTGGGAAAATATTCAAAACAAATCCGTCTCTAAACATGTAACAGCGCCACCGTGTCCAGTACTAGAACTAAATTAAATAAAGCTAGCGCCATCTAGGGAGCGATACTCTCAATTAGTCGAGACACAGTTGGTAACCGAAAAAAGTTGAATGACGTAGGAGGAGGAAAATGTAAAACTGATCGTTGTTTGAATAGATCATGCAAATTTCTGTAGACGACCTACTTTGTATGACTCACTTTAACACAACTTTCCATGTGACTTGAGGTTGCTGGAACAGGCCCGTTTTAAATGCTGCCACCACCGAAAACCATTAGCAAAACTTTTAGTTCAATACAACAGCGGTAATGTCCGTGAATGATCGGCTCGCACTGTTTTCAGGAAGAATTAATATAAATCGTTCTGTATAAAATTGATTCATATCTTCATAGAATGTGTCGGATTAAATGTCGGAAAAAGAGTTAAAATACCTCATTCATCTTTACTCCTGCACAATCATCCAACCGATCTTCCAAAAATACTCCTCAACCGCCTCCGTATATAGGGTGTTGCCCGCTATTTGGTGAAATGATTCAGAATTTGCTATCATAAACCAACATGTTTCACTTTTTCTTTTTCGGTTTGTTGGCAGGAGGGTACGATTCGCATCGCTGCCGTCGTTCTCTTCCGGAGTTGCTGGCCAATGTTTGAAGCGCAAATGCTGACCACTGACCGTGTACAAAGACGGAACGGGCTTACCTTAATGAAATGTATAAATATTTACACGCTCTCGTTACTTTTCTGGTGGTGCAATAAAACCAGCGCGTGCGAGAGGCACTCGGTACGCGACCAACAAAACTACCTTTTGTACAATTGAATCAAATCGTAGGTCGTATAGGAAATAACCTTTTGGAAATGAATTTCACAAAACCTTTAACCCAGCAACGACATTGGTTGGAAGGAAAACAAATCTTCAAACAATAGTTCTACAGCTTTACTGATCTTCAATCAGAGATCGATCATCTGAGGGCTATTACAGAGAAAGTAAAAAAATAACGTAAACACCCACACGAATGAGGTACGTTTATTTTTCAATAATGATTGATTTCCTCCCTCAAAATGTAGAAAGAGAAAAACAAACGCAACTAAAAGAGTTCCCAACCCAAACACCGACCGTGAAGCAATTCTGACCATCGCCACATATCTTATCATGTTCGCGTACTGCTGCGACCCATGTTGTGAAGATGATTACATTATTCTTGCCACAGTATAATTGATGCCGTGCCATCCGGTTTACAAGTGCGCCTACACTTCAGTGCATCCGCGAATACTTCCAGCCTTCAGAGGTTATATCTGGACCTGTCAGGGATGGGTTTGCCTGCAATGCAATTTCGTCATTCTTTGTAATAAAACAAATAGACGTAAGATAAAGGTCTAAATTTTGAACGATGACCCTAAAAGCACGGTCGTGATAAACACGTCTTCCGTTCACCCCCGCACACCGCACACGAAGAGGGTAGCATTCGCGATCGTACGCAAATTAAACACGCTTCTTTTTCTCCGCACATCAAGCCTTAAAGTGACCAAAAAGCAGGACGGCAGGGCACCGGTGGCCCCCTGCGAAGAGAAATCTTTCGCTAGGCGTACAGTCTTCTGCTGCTTGGTGTTGCTGATATTTCGGGGATGGAAAATACGGTAAAAAAAGAAAATCACGAAAATTGCCCAGCCCAGGCGGAGGTTAGACAGGGCACGGCACGAACGCCCGAAACCTCCCCGCGCGAAACAAGAAGTGCGCCGAGAGAGTTGGAGCCGAGACGGTGCGATAGAGAAAGAACATTGGCATTGGCGCAGTGTAATCATCGCGATCGCAACCATCGTAGCAGCCCGGTGGTGCGTTGTGTGGTTGGTTACCTTGGCGTTTCTTTTACGATTGTAGGTGCACGGTGCTAGGCAAAGGTGCGCCCGAAGCAAACTGTACTTCGGATGAGTAGGTTGTCGGTTTTTCACACAAAAGCCACACGCGGGACAACACAAATCTCCCGTCCCGTCAATCGAGGTTACCGTCGTTTGATATTTACGTCTCAACGGTGTATTGCTGAAATGTAACAAGGCCGTGTCTAAATGGGGCGCCTGCTAGGATGATCTCATTCTACGCAAATAATGCGAATCGAGGATGTGGTGCTTTGCGAACCGTTTAAGCGTATATCCTTGCCAGAATTTATGCCATAAAACAAAACCAGACCACCAGCAATAATGCACCATCATCCCGACGATGAGTTAGTGGATGGAAAATTTTGGCGCACGGCGTAACGAATGCGCAAGCGCTCCGATCCGATCAGCACACGGTCTCCGACGATCGTCGGACACGGTACAAACCTCATGGAAATTCAGTTTTGAATCTAAAAATAGTCTTTTTTACACCAGCGCAAAGCGAAAACCTTCCCACGAGGTCGGAAAATGTTCTGACCAGCGCGTATGGGGAATGAGTGGGAAAATAGTTTCGAAGGTATATGGCGCATCCCGAGTGCCGGGAGAAAGATTCTCTGGGTATGAAAAACAAACTACAAGAGTTGCCCACCACCCGGTTAGAGATAGGGTTAATATTTACCCGCTTTAGCTGCGTTTTCATGATGTTATGCAGCTCGTTCCGGATAATGTTGAACTTCATCATCGTGTCGGAGCTGAAGATCGACCGCCCAAACGCAAGCCCTGGATAATCCGCGCAACGCTTCTGCCTCCTGTGTTCCCGCTCCGCGATCACCTCCGTTCGCTCGCTCGTACACCGCAGTTTCGCCCATTCCGCCGCATCCGGATCATTCTCGTCGCCCAGCAGCACCTCCTTCTCGCCGACGCCGCCAGACCCGTACTCCGCCCCCATCAGCCCGATGACATCGTCCAGGTCGCTCGGTGCCCCATCTCCAGACGCCCGCTTCTCCAAAGCCGCTGCCGCCGCCGCCGCCGATGCCGCTGCTGCTGCTGCCGAAGTCCTCGATTTTTTTCCGCTTCCCTCCATCCGTTCCAGCCGCCGTGCTGCTGCTGCTCTTCGAAGACGATTTTTTGCCCGACGACGTGGTGGAGGACGAAGAGGATTTCTTCTTACCACTCGATGGGGTGGTGGAGGTGTCGTCCGATTGGGGACTTTTTTTACTGCGTTTAAGCTTTTTGTTGATCTGCTGCACCAACTCCTTCCCGCTCGTGATTTTGTCCAGCTTCAGCTCTATGCTTTCGCTGCCAGCGTCCACCTCGGGCTCCTCGTTGAGTACTATCACATTTTTTGGACTAACACTGCTACGGTTACTGCTGCGATTATTATTTAGTAGATCGTGCTCCGGTTCCGGGGTGTGTTCCTTGCTCGGATCGCTCCATTGTCGCCCGATCGCGGTGATGTTGTTGTTCTCAATGTTACTATTTACAATGTCAGCTGCTGCTGCTGCTGCTGCTGTTGCTGCTGCTTCATAGTCATCCAGCAGTTCCGCTTCATCCGAATGCTTTTTAGCGACCGTCGCATGATCCGATGCCTCGTCCGGGTTGTTGTTGTTGTTGCCCGTTGCCGAAACGGGAGCCACTATCAGTGACGATGCGGAAGATGACAGTGACGATGACGACAGTGAGTTGTTGCCACCGTCGAAGGCCCCGCGCAGGGCAGCTATCACGTCCTCGGCCGGAACCGTCGACTGCCGTGTCCCTCCGAGCCGCGGGTGATGCTGATGGCCACGCTTCCGACCCCCGTGCCCGGGCCCGGGCCGGAGTTATTTTCGCACATAATACTCGCACGGACACCGCCACCTTCACCACCATCCACCACCTTCGCTAGTTCTACGCGAACGGGATCGTCTTCTTCGTCGTCGTCGTCGGTCGCAGGCGACCGCACGACGTCTTGTTTTTTTCTCGCCTGACAGAAGCTCACTGACACTGAATTGGTACCGTCGGTTGCCGCATGGGGGCGCACGCGAATATTCGCCCGCTCGCGCTTACCACAGTTGATCGCGTCCGGTAGTGTGAGCTGCTGCGTTTCTTCTGCTGCGATTCGATTGCGACGTTGCCACCGGCGAGATTCGTTCGCTTTCTTCCTCCGAGGATGCCGCTCTTGCTTCGAGCGCTTTCTGTTGTTACCATTACCATTGCAATCGCTACACTGTCGGGAGCGTTTGGATCGGACGAAACAATCTGATTTCCGCTTCCGATTCCCGTACGATATTACTCCGATCATGACAATGGATCGCAAACGGGACACGTGGACTGAGCGTACGGGAATATACGGGCCTCGGCCGGCTCCAAACAACTCCAAACCGGCGACGGAAACGATTTTCTCCGTGTGCCCTCGCCGCTGCGACTACGGTCGCGTGTACGGTGCGCTTTACACTTATCCTATGAATGAATCCCATGCGCTTTCTTTCGCCTTGCGCCCTCGTCGTACCGACCGGTAGTCATCCGCTGACCCATTCTTGTGCTTCTTATTTTCTTGCTCCCAAGCTGCTACAAACTAACCCCCAGTGTCGGATGCCGGCCGGCAGACCGGCGGCGAACGCGTTTAGTCATTCCACGCCCCGGACGAGATACGGCGTCCCATTCACATGATTTGCACCGTCCGATCAGCCACCAACAGCACGATGTCGGAATGCGTTGGATGGTGCTTTCTTTCTAGTCCCTTCTTAAACGGCGCATCCATCGGTATGTCTTACGTCGTCGGGGGAAAATTGGTAAAATTAGAGAATGATCGGTATCCGTAACGATGATGTCCACTGCGCCCAGCACCGACACACTTGGATCGTCATCGATCACTACTTTTTTTTTTTGTTGCCCACCGTGTCACGTCGTACTTGGCAAACCGAGATGCGCTAACCCGTGCCGTATGCGCCGGAGTGCGCTCTGCGCAAGAGAACCGTCTGCGCACGTGCAGAAAGCGGCATATTGAAGCGCCAGTTTGGCGGTTTTAGTTGCCGGGGGTACCGAGCGCGACGGGGTGCTGTTACAGATTCATGTTTCTTCGGGACAGTACGCATTCCTTTGCCTTCGCCTATGGCTCCGATCATTTCCACTGGCCAATCGGTTCGACAGACGGTCTTTTTCCTTCCATCCTGCTCTTTTTTTTCACTCCCCGCAGTTGGCTGCAATTTGTTTTACAAAAATAGAATACGAAGCATACCACATTTCCCGGTGAAGCATCCGACGTAGAAAAACCCCGTTCACGATCTGCTTCAGGCAAACGATGAGGTCATACTCTAGAGATGGCGTTTTGCTTTTCATTCGGCGAGGGAAAGAAAAACCGTCGACCAACGCATTTTCTTTTTATTTATTTCAGCATTATTAACGACTGAAACAAAACACGGTTCCTCAATGAATTGTTTAAATTAAAAGTCTGGCGTTACGCGTTCTAGCAACATACTACGCATTGGGCGACGATTAGTTGCCAGCCACTACCAGTCGCAGCGCTTTTGTGAGGATAATTTTAGACCGACACTGACTTAACCGACCCGGATGGGTAGTAAAGGAGCCCCAACCGCCACCCTAACTGGGTGATCCAAGGACAAAAGTTGTTTTTCAAAAATATCCTCATTTCAAACGTCGCAAGATAAGGATTTCGTGTCCATTCGATTTTCAATCGTAAAATGCGGAATGCATCAATTCATGTTAAATAACGATTTTTATTTGCATTTGCTGACGACATTTTCGTTCGGACACGTGTTTTTTTTTTGCATAGCAAGAAATGAGGTCATCGCGAAAAATTCGCATTATGCGTGGCGAATATAGAAAATGTGCCAAAAAATAAAAATACAAAGTATGAAGTAACTCAACCGTTAGTGGTTTCAACGTTCCCATTCTTATGATACACATTGTATAAAATGAGGTCATCTGCCTCTACATGAGAGAGTGTTTTGCACATCCTAAGGCTTGAATGAAACCATGGCGGAAATCGGCCAAACTCTCGACGAAAGATTGCGGACATAGTTTAATTTAAAATATGGGAGAGCTTATCGCATTTCTACTTACGTTCTGCAGAGCCTTCTCCTTCTCCTCGAGCTTGGCGTTGACTTGCATGAGCGATTCCTGGGTCTGATCGAGATCGTTCTCAATAGCCTGGATCTTCTTCTGGAGCTGACGAGCCTCTTCCTCGGCCTTCTCGGCGCGCAGGTTAGCGTCGCGGGCCTGCTGCTCGCAGAGAAGGGCACGATCCAAGGCGTTGTCCTTCTCCAGCTTCATCGCCTGCATCTTCTTCTTAATGGCATCCATTTTGCTGGGTTTTGTTTGCTGCTGCTGCTCACTTCACAACACTACGAATCGGACACAGACAATACACTACACTAACCGAAACCGCACACGCGTGTCCTGTAATGGGAGAATCAAATGAATTTTAATTAGAGAACCTTTTTTAAAATTTTACGAAAATTGAGTACAGTAACGTTTATCAAATATCTGTGAATTAGAGCGATATCATAGGCATATAAAGAATTTCAAAACCATACACTAGCTTAAAGTAGCATAAATATATATAAATACGAATTTGTGGCCTCCCCTCCCAACTCCCTTCCTTTTTCCACCATTTTTTGCATCTGCCTTACAGCAATGGCACAGTACAAATAAGTCCGAAAAGATCACAGCTTCATTGAGCATAATCATAGGCCCTGAGCGCGCAGGCACGCAAATGTAGTGCCCCTACTGCGGATCGGTTCGCGCGACCTTGCCAGCCTCGATAGTGCGCTACCGCAACACTACACCAGCCGACGTGTGTCGTCCGCTAATGGTCCCCGACCGTTGAACAACTTGACACCCCGTGCTCGGCCTTCCGTTTTCCTTTTTGGGAAGAAAATCCGAGAAACGTGAATTTCAATTTAATCGCGTTATTATATCAGCGAGCTGCCAGCCTCTTGGAGGCTACCGGTGGAACTGGGCCGACCCTAACATCGCCAACCGTCGGTTAGATGATCGGCCGATAAACAAACGCAATACTGCCAGCCCTTATGAGCGGCCACTTTTGTGTCGATGTTCGTAAGTGTTTGCCGATTTGCACAGCACGCGAACACTCTGGCCTGATTGAGTGTTGTTTTTTTTATTTGGATAGGACAGACGTTAGCCATTTGAACTGGCAGGGGTTTAGATAAATTAAAAACAATTTGCACGGCAGCAAACATGTGTCCCAAAAAACACAGCACCACGTGCGACGTGTCGATGGCATTTGCACGACCCAATTCATTGCCGCTTCCCGTCTTCCTTGGGACTTGATAGATACCGCACCACACGCAGTGGATCAGGTTTCAGCTGTCATCTTCATAACTACTTGTACAGATTTTATGGAGAACCATTTTCTGCTGCTTTATGGCTACCAAGAAAGAAGCTACACTGGACCTTGCCAGTCGCGCCCGCGAGGACACACAGCAGCGACCGGTGGTTTCTCCACATTTCGGGTCAGCAGACATATATGGAATAGGACAACATTTCATTATGATTTCTAAGGGGGCTGCCGGATTTTACTGAGCAGGCCTCACACAGGCCCAGCCATTTGGCAATGTTTATTGTCAATCGGGTTGCCTTTGAAGCAGGCATCCGGTGAGAGGTCACCGTCATTCGATACTGTCACCAGATTGCCAGCTTAGGCAGAGGCTTAACGCAAACGATGCTGATTCATTATAATCCGACCGTATGGTACTGCATCCGCACCGTTTAACTGGTTTTCTTTTATCGCCAACCATGAACCTGGCTTCGATTTCGAATGCTAGAATTACACGAGTTTGATCTCCTCGGCAGATGTGCATACAGTGAACCCTTAATGGCACAATATCATTTTAAAACAACCAACCGATACGTATGATTTCAAAACTTGATATTTTCATAATTGGAGACAGTTTTAACATGTTAAAATGAAAATATTCCAGTTGTTATGCTGTAACGGTCGATTTTATTATTTTAAATAATTAATTCCAATCAAAAACAGTTTGAAATATTAATTTTATCAATCACGATATGTTTGCTTAGCGAACAGACACAAGTATTGTGTCATAAAAATCCAAAACAATTTCTATATTTGAAACACAATTTTCGACAACGAGGAAACACACAAATCCAACTATGCTCATAGTTTAAAAACTCTTCTATGACGACTGATATTTATAAAAAAATTTTATTTATTGTTGTAAAACATGTATTAAATTTAATTGACCCATTTAAAAATTGTAAAAAATAAACTTTAGTTTATTCATATAAAAACCAAATTCCTAATTTGTCGAAAACAAATTGAAATTAATTAATTTGTATGTTCTTTACCTAATCCATACAATACAAATGTTATCAAAAATAATGTGTTTAAATTTAAATGTATGCATTTCATTGTGTTTTAATTTGTCACATGTTCTGAAGGGTTGATTAAGATATCAATGCTCAACAATCGTGCAGCGGCAATCTATCCTAAGCTGGTTGAACTTGCTTTCAGCATCTGCATGGTCGAGTGTCACATTACACTGGTAAACCTATGATAATGACCATGAATCATCCTTCCAGATGATTGCCAACAGCCTCATTGAACCACCTTTTAACCACGAGAGATAGATCCGTTTCCTCTGTATGTTTCTTTCCCGTTTTCAACCAACGTGTTAATGACTAACAGTCCCGGTAGAGTGATGATTTACCTTGCAGATGACAAAGAAAAGTGTTTTCACCGCAAGGACCGGAACCAAGGAGCACAATAATACGTTGAAGTATCGGAACCGTAACGATCGTTATCGTCATCGAAAGGAAAGCGAAAGTTCCCCGACAACACCAGCTCATGATGCACACGGCACATTCCATTCCAATTGCGTGTGGTATTAGTGCGGTCAGCTCTTCCGCCAAGCCGGGACACAGTTGCAGAAAGTGAAATAGGAACGAAAACCTGTTCTTAACGTACAACTTTCTCGAGTACACCCAGAAACAGCCCCAGCGAAGGGACGGAAGGGGGCAGGAAATTTCGGACACAACAAACGGCCGAATCGCCAACCATCAAGGCCAACCACCGACCGATGGTCGTCCGGCCGGTTGGGCTGGATGTTAATTATTTAATCGTCTGTCATGTCAGCCGATAAGGTTTGCGCGCGTATCCCCAGCGTCGCTGTTGGCTCTCTCGTGCTTTTTGTTGTACCGATAAAGTTCCATTATTATGGACGCAGGGTAGGCCCCGGGACTTTGAGGCGGTGGATCGAGGTATTCGCCATGTTGATTCATCGCCATCGCTCACCCGTGTGGCACCTTCAAGGTGCGTCGTACTTGACCGCCATGGGGAGCTGCTGGTGGCTGAGATAAAACCGGCCGGCTACCCTTCTGTTTATCCTAGAATTTACACCAGCCGAGATTGCCGTGTCGGATGCGCATTCCTCCCAAGGTGCAACAATCGGGCGCACGATGGAATGCAATCTGCGTCGTCGCAGGGAAACAAAAAAGGAAGGCTTATCAAAACCCCGGGCCCCTGACAACCTGGCCTACCTTCGGCGCTCAGGTGTAATTATCTGACGGTTGGCAAAAGTAGGTCAACAGGAATAAGTGCTTAAAAAGAGTGAATAAATCAGGCGTTGGGTGGCTTTTTCGTGCATTTCTTAAGTATTCGGCTTGTCCGCGCCGATAGTACCTACTTAATCACTTTGCCACATCCAGTAACCTTCAATGGATTCCAGAGTCCAAATCAAGCTCGAGTTCGTCGGTAGCAGCCTTTTTTGTCCCAGAATACCTGCGGCCCCGTTTCCAATCAATCCTCCTTTCGGTACCCCGTTAGTGGACTTCCCTTCCGAAAGGTCTTCGGGCGCCAAATCGGCACACATCCGGCAGCTGGTGAACGTTGAAATTTAAAAATAAAAATTCGTCCGTCTCGGGAGCCTGTAGAGTTTCGAAACTCTGCTGCGTGCGTGCGTTTTCCTTTCCTCAGAGGAAAGGAAAAGGCATGCGCATCGCAGTAGGCAGCCATGTGCTACCCCATGATCTCCACCCTCCCGTATACGTATACGCATCCGATTGCCATAAACGTGCATTGGCGTGCGGGAAAACAAAAACAGTTTGCCACCGGTGAGCCGGAGGTTCTGAAAATAGAATTCGTGCGGACATTTAGCGCATGCGCAACCCTACGGGGAGTTACTTCGGCGGGTGGCCAGCGGAAGGTGACCAGCAGGCGTACCGTCGGGTTAGAGAATTTTCATCTCTCCCGTCGTCCACACCCAACCTAACGCAGGTACGCCAAAGGAGGTCAGATGGACGACGCGGAGAACCGGTACGTTGCTTTGCGGTGAAAGATGGTGAGGATCGGTTCCGAGGCGGTTGCACACGACGCCGCGGACACGGCGGGTGGAAATTCAATTCTCTTGCGAGGGAGTAGCGACCGGGTTGCGGGCTAAAAATACCGAATCAACTACCACCGTACACTACCGCCATAAGGGGCTAGCAGAGCAATTTGGCAGACGTACGTCATAACACACCGGCGGTGGTGCTGTGGAATGCGTGGCACGGCGCACAAACTGGTATTTTTTCGTCCCCAGAAGTCTCACGAATAAAGTGTCGAGCTAGGACTAAAAATATCTCTCACTCACGCGACCGACAACAAACAATTTCCGCAGGACATTACACAACGGCACAATCGGTTCGGACCATTTCAATCGGTGGCATTCGAATGACACACAACATCGCGATGCTACAACCGGCCTATAAGAAGCACGTCGGTTATCCTCATGTTTCTTACATCCTTGTCAAAGGGTTTCATGTTCTCAACGCAAATTACTTCTAATTTCAAATGTTAATGTTCACAGTATAGGGTCTCTCTATCGGTATACATTAAGCCACGAAACTGTACAATTTAAAACTTCATCACATCATTAAAAGATCATCTTTTCAACTCGATCAGCTGATCCATATTTAAAGCGTTACAGAAGTCTCCTGGGGGAAGTTAACCAGGCATCACTGGAACTAGGAAGCACATCTACACACTCGTACAAATTTGATGCACACACTCTTTCACATGCACACATACACCCTCTCACATCCACATGCACGCATTGATATCCTTTGATAACACTCGAACAGGATCTGGAATGTCTAAGCCACTGGAGAACTTAAAAATGGCACTTTTTGGCAATTTTTCACAACGTGGTTCCTTCCGCCAAATCGGAATACACACACGGTGACTAGTTCCGTTGGGATGATCGTTCCTTAAAGTACACTAGATGCTATAAAATGTTTCCATTTCCATTTCAAACTTTTACCAAATGCTACACTTTGGAGAAGCAAACTTTTCGAACCGGCCCGTGAATAACAGACGCAAACCCTGATTAAACTCCTTAAAATTGACCGTTCCCTAGAAATCCACCTTTCAGGCAGGTTCAAACGATCGCTGACAGAGCGACAAACCCGGAGGACTTTACTTACACTTGAATCCGCGAGTTAAACAGTTTAAAGGCGAACTGAAAAACGTCGAAAAACCGTCCCGACCGTGGCGTGAACACGGTGCGCGCCCGGACGGTGGAGTTGCGCACACCATGCCAAACGCGTGCGCACGCACACCCATACCGGCGCAGCGGGCGATCGTGGCCGCTTCGTGTGCACCGACCGACGAGGGTCCTCCCGTGCCGCGGTTTGGCCACGGTTCGTCACAAGGCGCCATCGTATGTGTACATACACACTGTCTCACGGTGGTGTGAGTTGTTGGTCGATCATATAGCATGGCATCTTCGCGCTGGGTTTGGCCTGCTGGGCTCGACGTGGTGATTCGGCTCATTTCTCGCCGGAACAAGCCGTTGTTGCACACGCAAATTGGCGAACGAAATCGGTCTCTGCGCAAGCGGAACATTTTCCCACACCACCGGCAAGTGCATCCCCACCATGGGTCTTTTGCTCTGTGGCCCACTGGGCGCCCTAGTCCCCACCATCGACCGACCGGTGGAAAACTTCCCCCACCAACGGGCTTTTCCCGGTTGCGTAGGGGAGGGCAAGGATTTTCGTGCTGGTTTTTCCGAACCAGGTTCAGTTTGCACGATCACTAAAGTGTGGCGATCGCACCGATCTGGCATGTCGCTGGGAACCACGGTGGACACTCGCGGGTCTAATTTTAGCCAAACATCTTCGACCGCTCTGACGTCACTGATTTTGGGCAACCACCGGTAAAACGGATTTTCTCACCTCGGTGGCACTGAAATTTAAATTCAATGAATCACTTCCAACGTCGACCTGTTGCGCTGAGATCGAGGCTCCGGAGACCAATCCGACGTTAACGCCAATGATGACTAAGACGCTTTATAGTCGTCCTTAAAACTGAAACTCCATTTTAATTTTAACAATACGTTCAAAACATGTTTCATGGTTAGATTTTCATTATTTTAACGAATTTAGTAATTTGATACCCTTGAAAATCACATGACTCCCGCAAGAAAGATCGTTTGAAAATAATTCTTATCCAATAACCTCAACACACGGTTTGATTGGGTCTGAATAAATAAAAACGCTAAACACATTCAAAAGGAGCTGAAATAAGTAAATTAGGACGTCTTTTTAAAATATGCATTACATTTCTATTATTTTATCTACATCATTAAACTTTTCGGATAATTTTATTTTCTTCTTCAATTGGAGTCATCCATGTCTTCTTTAAAATATGTGTTTGGTATTGTTTTTGATAAGTTTTTTCACGCTTTTAGTTCACACACCTAATTTATTGAAAAACAACGCAGTTCCAAGTATGGAAAATAGCATACACTTTGTAGAAAAATCAAGTAAATCCAGAAAATAAAATGATGGTATTCTGTGGAAATTTTGATATTTTTATTTTGATCAACACCTTGTTCTACTCTTAAAGCTTTCATGTATCTGTGAATCTGTTCCTGGGCTACTAATTGGATTAGCTGCGATGTATAGTAGAATTTTAAATAATTGATTAACTGTATTAAACCAATTCATTTATTAAGCATACATCCATAACCTGAACACGATTGTGTTGTCCACCACCACCATGCTTGTGGAAATTTGTGAAAAAACAGAAGTCTTTTTAAGAAATAATTATCATCACACTAGCTCCTCAAAGTATTTACTATGAATTGTAAAACACATTAGTTATCCTCTTGCCTCATTAATGCAACTGGAGAAGCTTAAAAATAGCAACGGAATTGCAACAAATAATTAATGTGTAGTCCTGCAGCAACAACAATGTAGCGCAGAAACGTGATAAATATTTATTGCATAAGTCTCTGTCATCTGTCGCTTTGGAAAGAAGGTAACAAAAAAAGATGGCGCCACCCGATTACTACCCCACCGAACAAAGTACAGTCATGTACTGAACCATCTTTTGCCCCACCAGCTGTCAAGACGATTTAGTGGATTGGGAAGGTACTACCACGTCGTCGTGTCCCACCATAGTGCACGTGCGCCCATTGGAAGTCGAATCCGACGACGCATTCATGTGGCAAGGAGGAACATAAGGGTCGGAGCAGTGCACAGATTCTCCACAGACCAATTGTGACCATATAAGGGAAAAAAGGCTACGTAAATCCGTTCTATTTATTTTTCCGTTCCCCCTTTCAGTCCCAGAGATTCCGGCGTATTTTATCCCCTTGCGTAGGGCCAACCGTTCGGTCAGTTCTTCCATGTCTGGCGTTTAATTACATCACAGCTCGCTGGGAGCTGGCAAAAGCGCTCGGCAGAAGGGAGATTTTATATTGAGCTGCCTTAAAAGCTGCCCCGCCAGAAGGCCCACAACACAAGGTCACCGGTGTGGCTCCAATTGCAACGGCCGCGCTCGACATCAACATATGGTGCGCTTTCGGGTGCAATAAATCGCCCAGTAGTGCTCGACTCGACACCCCCAAAACGGGGTCCAGTCGGAATCTCCGGTTTCGTCCTTGGGCCGCCCGAGGATAGTGATGACCGTTGAGCACCACTAACGATCAATTAGAAATAGCACTAAATAGGGTGGACTTAACCACGCTCGCTTCACCATGGGAAGTGTTACCCGTTCGCTCGGTGCGCCAAACGGCTCTAATTACCCTTGTTCCCACCTTATGCCATCGAAGGGCCCGCCAACGATCCTTTGCCGGTGATAAGGTGCTAAAACGGTCGCATCTATTGAGTTATGCTTAACGACCAGACCCTCTACCCTCTTCTTGTCTCTCGAGTGCAAGGGCTCACGGTGGCATCACCTTCCGAATGGTACGAGTGGCCGGTTGGTGCTAGTAATTACGGCAATTAATCAATTATTCATCGGCGATCGGCTTAAGACATTAGCGCTTCTGAAGCAGCAGCTTAAAATGGCAGCTTGCTGGAGCCTGTCGGAATGCATTTCCTTTCGGTTCTGCTTGTTTTGCCTCCTAGTGTACCGCGTATGGCGCTTATGACTAAATTCATACGAAGAACTAGACTTTCATGAACAAGAATCAACGAACAGTTCACTCTACAGTTGAAATGAGTTCTTTTATATTATATTTAATTTGTCAGCAAAATATAGTTTCATGTAAAAAAAAAATCTTCACATTTTTGTCTTTTAAATGATGTTAATCAGGTTTCTTTAGTTTAGAGTTTTATTGAATATCGTGATAAAAATCCAATAAATGACCACTGTCCTTTCGGCATTAATTTTACATTGTTTAAATTTTCTTCTTCTTATTTGGCACAACATCGCCTAGTGAGACAAGGCCTCTCTCCATCGAGAGTTATTGTGACCGAAAGCGGTCATATCATAGATCGGAGGTCAGCAGTTCATGATACCGGGGGTATCATGGGTACGCCATGAGCACCCCCTGTTTAAATTTTAGGGCAAAACTATTTGGCAGACGTTCAACATGCCCAACACACTAAATTTGATTAAAATAAGAAACAATGCATGTCAAAAACTAGCTTCTGGCCGAAAGATAAAATAATGCAGAGCATGGCATATGAACACAACTTCTGCTTCATTTGATTTTACCTTTTTTAAATATTTTTTTTAATAATACAGCATAATTATTTGAACACTCTAACGAAAGTTTTCAGTATTTTTGAACTTCCCCTATATTTTTGAACTTTTAAACTGTAAATCCGAATAGAATCCGTTTTAAATGAAATGTGTAAAACCAAAAATATAGACTATCAACCTTCGGCAGCTTGCACAATATGACAATTTTCTCATCCCCAACCATTCTGCGGGGCGTTACTTCGATTCAGCCTATAAATCTTGCAAGGCCCAGATTTATTACTTTCGTGCTTTAAATAGAATTGCACGACCGTTTTCCGTTTGTTCTTGCACCGCTGCGCTTCACCATATGCACCGATTTTTGTGCAACAATAACAGAAGGGCACCGCATCGACGGAAACCATTGAAAGAAAATCCTCACGGTC
Organism: Anopheles sinensis; assembly: GCA_000441895.2. Lineage (NCBI taxonomy): Eukaryota > Metazoa > Arthropoda > Insecta > Diptera > Culicidae > Anopheles > Anopheles sinensis. Next base: position 168,327 of record KE525181.1, on the reverse strand, counting down.
TTGGGTCCCACTTTCCCCATGCACCGTTAAGGTTAGATAATAATATAAGACAATCTTGATCCTTGAATAAAAATGTTACAAAAATAAATCTCTTTTGAAGTGAGTTCTTACTTAACGGGTTTAAAATTTTGTTTTTGATTAAGGCAAAGCAAATTACATATTACCCCCTGCTTTGTGATATACATATTTTCTTCGAGTAACTAAATTAAAAAATGCAAAAAGAAGATGAAGTGAAAAATATCAGCCTTTTGTGGATAAAAATAAAGATCCCTAAAATATTCTATTTTTAAAAAGTCTAAACAATATATGTGTATAAGACGTACTAATTCCAAATGCACATTTAAGATATGACAAAAAACTGCTAAATAAGTACAAAAAAATCTTAAAACTTGTCCGCACCAATCCAGAAATACTTTCACAACCACGAGCGGTCTGGTGATTCATGCACCAGGAATGTAAATGCAAACCGCACTGGAGCACACGCGTCCCAAAATGGTCAACAGCACCACATGTTTGCGCACAATGTGAAGCGCGCGATGTTTTTGGGATGGCTTCGTATCGCCCCAACACCATCCGGTGTGCGTTATTGGCAATTGGCTTCTCCGGCGGGCCAGTGTAACTTCAATCGGGTCGCTGAGATAATTCCACCCCTTCGCTTCACCATCCCGTGCGTCCGCGCGCGAAACCGAAAGGATTGTGCTTTTACTATGTCTTCGCCAAACTGGAGCCGCCCCATGGTCGCAGCCGGACGGACCCGATGCAATGGTGGCGGGGCGGGAAAACAGCGCAGACAAGGACGACCTGTACATGCTGCCGATGT
>KE525181.1:145580-167487 GCA_000441895.2 Anopheles sinensis | reverse complement strand
ACTGGTAGTTATTAATTTTCGTTGCTCTCTGTCCAAAGCCGGAGCCCGAGCTTGTTGCCCGAGCCACACAACCTCATATCAACGGACGGACGGGCGGATGTCGGCCATGCCGCCGCTAGTTTCCACGCTTTATGGCAGATGATTTTGCACCGAGACCTCAGTTCAATTATTATCGATTCCCTTCGCACACCGATTCCAACATCGACGGTAACCTCGGAAAGGTCGTCTTGTCCGATTATGTCATTCGATCGAGTGAGCCGGCCCTAGCAATAAGGAGCACAGGTGATCATGCACAACACACAGACACAAAAAAGCAAACAACGTCATGTGCTACCGACGACCAAAAATATTTGCCCGACTTATGGGCACGTATCTGCGGGTAGCACCCGGAATGAGCGCCATGGCCATATGTTACGGCGACAAGGCGCACCATATTTTATCGTGATTGCAAGACTCACAACACACCTATGATGTGTGACTCTATCCTTCGATCTGATTGGACCTAGTTATATTAGTTTGGCAATTCAATCTTATTCCTGGGAGGATTTCAGTGCACATGATCAAATGTAAGAAAATTTAAAAAAAAATCTGTTTGTTTCTAAAAATTGTTCGAACATGGAAATGCAATTAGTTCAATCATATCACCATTCAAAAATTGTACACGAAGATAGCTTGTATAGATAATGGCCATACATGTCAAAAATCCCACTAAAATCAACAAACCGTTGTAAAAATACCGACCACCCCTACGCAGATCATCAATTGTAAACAACCACCTTCTGCACGGATGGTCGTCCGGCTTGCAGCCACCACCGAATCGAGCACCATTTGTTGCATGCCGGGGATCGTCCTCCTTCCAAATTCGCCCTTGTTCTGCCAGGTACAAAAACATAAATAAGTGTTGCTCGGTTCCAACGATCCTTCCCTGCATGTCACTGTGTCTCGACAAGCGTTCGGCCACAGCAACCGGTCGATCTACACCGACGTAACGACGGAATCACAGAACGGGATCAAATTTTACCACCCACGCCCTGGTGTCGGTAGAAAACAACACCCAGCGTGCGGCACGAGTCTGTTCCATAAATAAAATTATTTCTTTCGTCCCTGCGATGGAAAAAAGTGGGTCGTCGTAGAGGAAAGTTTGGAAAAGGCGACGATTGGAGTTCGCATAGCGACCATTAAAATTTAAACATTTGAAAATGAGAACCATAATATCTTTTTTTCTCAATTAGTTAGCAGAACATGCGATGTACCTTTTAATAGACGGCTCTGCTTTCGATTGACTTAACAGCTTAACTTGATGCTTTCGATTAACTTAACAATTTAAATTTCTTCATGTATTTCTGTACCGTCTCCTTCGGGTACGGCTTTAGAGCAATACACGTTGGCAGATTTTCCGGCTGCTCTATCCAAACCTTATGCTTAACGTCGTTCTGTCGCAACACCTCGCCCAGGCCAACGAGTTTAGCCGCGTCCGGTGCCTGAATTATGAAAACGGGAAGAAAACAAGAGAATATTTCAGAAGCTTTAAACATTTCTACGACAAACGTTTACCATCCATTCAATCGCTGTGCACACCGACTTGCTTCAATTCAGATATTCCGAAAATAAACTCGGGCCTCTACGGAATGAAACGCAAAGTCTTACGTCTGCGCTCACATTTCTTTGGTTTTCAAAACTTCTGTGTAGGTGTTGGGAATTTTCTCACGGAATCCCAAAATAGCGCACGCTCATGATCCCCATGTAGCCGCACGTTGCTTACACGGCGATTTTTGAGGTTCAGTTAGAATGCTTCAAATGATTATTTTTTAAAGTCGCCATATTGTTTAGTCCGATAAAGTAAATGTAATGGGTAGAAATATCTCTGCAATCAAGCGATTTGATGTCCACTACAGTCAGCAGCGATTTACTAATGGTGCATACAAAATCAAATTTTAACTCATCTAATCGTAATATATGGGAAACCCAAAGGCATTTATTGCCACTTCCTATTATTTGCTTTCCCATTCCTTACCTCAAGCACTACTTTGTGCATATTGTCCAAATCATTGAAATATTCCTGCGTGTCCGGGTCGGATGCGTACAAATGGCTTACGGCAGCCACCGCATGGCAACACTGGGCAATAATAGCTCCCTTGGGCCAACTTTTTGCGATTTCTCCATTCACAACAACGTATTGAACTAATTTTGTTGCAGCCATTGCTGTTATATAGCTTGCCCTTAAAATATTTTTATTTGCCGGCTATTAGTTTAGTGAAGAGTATTTATGATACAGCAAAATAAACAACATTCTACAACTGTCAAAGTGTGTTTACGTTTTATTCAATTACCACAGTTGATTTTCGCCCGCTCGCACGTGCGCAACGTCAGTGTTCGCGGGTTCAATTCGATTCGAAATAGTTCGCTTCTATAGAATTTCTTATTGTTAACCTCAAAATTGTATTCTGACTCACACTATTTCCCTTCATTCTTTTCGGATTCTTGCTTTTAGTGAGTAAGCCTTGAATTTTTTCATTTAAAAACAAATTCTGTGCATTATATGCTTTTGTTTTCGCAGATTTTATTAGAGTAAAATGAATAGACGCCTTCGCCGTGAAATTAACAAGCGAGCCAAAGAGTTGATAAAGAAGATAGAGGAGGAAGCGTTAGCTGAATGGGAAGCCGGAAATTATGCGGAACAGATTCGCTTGGGAACATTCCGTTGGCCGCTAGGTAAGTACGAAATCATTGCCATGAATGTCCAAATCGAAAATAATTTGGCACAAATCAACGAACCAAATGAGACGTGGGAAATTTTTCGATAACAGACGTAGATTGAATAGCGATTTATGAAGTACTAGTAAAACGCTTCTACGTAAATAAGTGCTTAACATAACTAATAAATCTTTCATTTTTACTGTTTCAGATGATTTAATTGATGATTTATATGATGACGATGCTGAGGTGCCAGGTGAGGTAATATCACTGCTAAAAGAATACTTTTTAATTTTAAACTTGTAGAGGCTTGCGAAAGCACTTATGTTAGGCCCCATAAAAACTGGTTAATGTAGCTCGAGACCATTGGGATCCAAGCGATGATTCCATTAATCTACTATAATCCTTTCGAAAATTACGTCCTTCTGCAAAAATGAAAAACCGATCCTGATGTTTTTATATTTACTTGATCGTTTAGTTTTTGCAGTCAAAGAATGAAAGTGATTTATCAATCATTCAATAATTGTCATCTTTAAGACTCTTTTATCCCACTGCGTCCAGCCACTACGTTCGTTCCTTGAGCATATACATGAATGTTTCTTCCGTTACCTTTACGCTCCATTTCCGTTTGGATTTCAAAACCCTAAAATAGTACGTACGTAAAAAATACTAGTATAGCTAAGAAGTGATAAAATATTGGGTTTATTTTTCATCATTAATTTACATTGAATATCAATATCCAGTGTGCTTTACATTGAATAGGAATATTCAACTGGAAAACGAAGTAGAATCAGCACATTTACTGTGCTTTACGATGATATTCAGGGCTGGTGTTCACATAATGCTGCATATTGAATAGTGTGCTGCTATTTTTAACCAAATACTTGAGAAAGTCCTGCACATGACCGATTAATGTTTGTATGGATTTTTCATCAAGGGACGTGAATGCCAGCATTGAGCCAAGCTTCACGAAAAGTCTGAGCAAATGGAACGATCCATAAATTTTGGCCATCGGTACTCCCGGGTGCGATTGAATGATTTCTGCATACTGCGGTCGTTCAAACTTGTACAGCAGCTGAGAACCCAACATGACATTGAAATATTCAATGATCCCGTTCCCGATGTCTGTAACTGCCGTTTCCTTCGTGGCCGTATTTACCTTGCTTTGCTTTTTGTACTGCACGTAGTTGTCTACAATCTCTTGGACGGTCACTTTGGCCGGTAGCTCCAGCAGCTTGTTCTGTCGCGAAATGGCGTCCCAATCGTCAACCAACCATGGTTTTAACTCGTCAGGTATTTTAATTTTTACCTCAACCTTCGACATAAACTGATCTTCTGATTCAACGTTGGATGAAGTCGTATCGCTTCGACCGCGCTTCTTTGTTCTAGAATTGTTGATCTCAGCACTCGGTTCTTCCTTCGATTTTTCCGTCGCATCTTTTCCTTCCGATGGTTTTCCATCCTTTCCACCTGCCATCGCCGCTACGGAGGAAGAGGATGTCGATGAAGATGACGAGCTTGAGGACGATGAGGCGGAAACGCTAGTGGCGGTGGATTTTTGAGCAGACCGGTTCCGGCCCGTGGATGATGCGTTTGCGGCTGCGCTTCCACTAGTGGCAGCAGCGGCGGTAGTAGGTGTCGTTACAGTGCTGCTCACGGCTGGAGCTGCCGAATCCTTTTCCTTAGCTACTTCCTTCGAGGGCGTCGATGCGCGGGAATCGTTGTCTTTACTCTGACTGTTGCCGGTTCCTTGGGCGTCCGTCTTTTTGGCCTTTGTATTGCTTTTCTTGTTTTTGACCAGTGGCGAATGTAGCTTCGTGACCTCGCGCTGCCGCTGACAGTTCGCTTCATTATACTTCAGCACACGATTCTCGGGAACCCATTCATCCCAGCTGTGGATTAAATATGTATACTGAAGTGTTTCCGCAGAACAACGAATTTCTATCGTCGATTACTTACTTTTTGTTCCAGCCGGCATAATGGATAAAGTATTTCACTTGTTTATCCTTCATGATTGCGCTCTTTAGCATTTTTGCTTCGTACAAAAGCGGACCATGGAAGCAGAGAACTTTTTCACCTGTGGTACAAAAATGCAGAATTTTCATAAAGCAAATGCAAACGATCGCACACATCGACGGCCTTACCTTCGGTGAATTTTAACTTTGGAGGCATTTTCCCGTCACCGTTGTTCGTTGTTTTATCCAGTTGTGAAATTTTTACTCGATGTTTACACACGAAAATGGAAAATGTTTTCGGACGCTGCGCGACGAAGCGACGAAATTAGTGTTGGCAGAATCGGGATTGGGAAGACTCGAAGATTCGATCCCGAGAGGGATTCTAAAGATAAAAATCCCATTTGACGGATTCTAGAGATTTGATTCGATTGGGATTCGAATCTGTTTTGATTTGTTTGGGATTAGAATCTGTTTTGATCTGTTTGGGATTCGAATCTGTTTTGATTTGTTCGAGACTCGATTTGATTTTATTCAGACTTGAACTGAATTTATTTGAATTTGATGTGAATCAAGCCATACATGATGTGAGTTGTATTTGTCACGTAGAGAGTCGATGTAGTTCCCATCACTAGACGAAATAGATGCTTTGTCGAACGTAAGACGTTTCGGAAGTAAACACAGCTTTCTGTTTGACAACTCCATCTTCGAAAATCGCTATCAGACGTTTAGATTCGGAAGAGATTTAAATAAATTGATTTTTATGTTGATTACATTATTTAAAGTATCTTGCAATCAATGAAAATATTTTTTTTTCTTATTTTTCAACGCAGTATGTATTAAATAATCGAAAAGAACGAATATTATTTAATGGTCAGACAACACAGCCCTGCGTTTTCTAAAACCAAAGTTGGAAAGCTTTGTTCTTCGAAAAATGTATGCTTATAAATGACAGCCCTTTGAGATTGTTTATTAAAAGCAGCATCGTTTTCATAGTTTTCAAGAATTTGCAGTGGAAAACTTGTGATACATTTGTAACAATTTGTTCGCCGTACATTCCTATAGTGTTACGAAATGTCTTTCGCAAGAAAAATTGCTAAAACTGGACATTTATACAAAATGCGTGACAAACTAGAACAGCGCTTAGCAGCGCAAGATGCTGCCGACAACAACCAGCCGGGTCCGAGTAAAACTGTATTTCACGCGCCAAGTATGCTGCATTGGACATGAATGGTTAATGTTGTTTGTTAACGATCATCTAATTTTATGCTTTCCAGAAAACCGAGCAGTTCTCCCGGCTTCTAATGCTGACCCGCTGGGAGATCCTGACGACTCGTACGATGAGGACATAAAAATAGCTATGGAAGCCATCGAGATGGAAGAATTCAAGGAAGAATGCGAGTTGGGCGAGTACGTCGTCTTGGAATCGAATGGAAATACAGGTAGCAGAAGATATGCTGGGGCGGTTTGCAACCTCCTGTTCATGTTCCTAATTTTCCATTTCAGATCCATTATACCCAATCTCAAAAAGAGCACGTCTTGACGATAACGCAGTCCCTAGTACATCATCGACTACGAAGCAACCCATAGTTGTCGCACGCAATATAATGCCATCCACCCAAACAATAGGCAGAATTGGCACTACAACAGTGGTGGTTCGAAACACTCCAGCTGGAATGAACGCTACCAAGCCGCAAGCAACAACTACTCCCACTGGTTCTTTGACTAAACCATCTCAACAGGTCAGAGTAGTCCCAACGGAACGGCTCCGTAACACGGCTACTGCACAAGTGAAACCCATCGGAATACAGTCGGACAAACCGATCATAGTAAAGTACGCTCCGGTTGGATCCGGCACCGGCAGTACCGTTATCCAGGTGAAACACCCCGCTAATAACATGCTACCACCAGCGGCGAAAAAATTGGGACCAAATCAAACTCCTATCAGAGTTGTCCCATTGAATGCGCTTAACGATGGACAACGTAATATAACTCAGAGTCCGGGACCAAATGTTAAGGTTAGCCAAATCGGCACTATGCCACAGGTAGATCCACTAGCTACAGGGCTGGCCCGTTCTGCACCAACCCCAGATCCACTAGCCACAGAGATGGCTCGTTCTGCCCCTACACCGGATCCACTAGCTATGAAGCCTGGCGTTGTCCAGATCAACAATTCCATGCTATCCGATGTAGATCGCTCAGCGCCAACACCGGATCCGCTTGCCATGTGCCCTACCTACACTGAAGTAGGTCTGTCGGATATGGGCAATAATCCGTCGATGATACCGGTGGTGAATTCCCTTGCAACGCTTACAGCCAAACCTGCCATTGTGCTGCAGACTAGTACAACTGGTTCAATGGCGCCTTGGCTACCGGTAGTACCGGAAGATCCACTTGCAACGACTGTCCAGCAAGCGTCCGTTGCCAAACTGTTGAATACCAGCACCATAACGGTGACAAGGATTGACAAGAATACCCAGCCGGCGATGGACGGGGATCCACTTGCAACATACTCGGGTACACCGAGTACTGCACGCTCGAATAGTACCACTCCGACCATCACTAAAACTGTTCCTGCTAAACCACAAAGTACGGCCAAAGCTGGTACCTCGGGTTCTCCTTCCGTACCAGGCGTCGTTCTGCTGAAGAACGCTAATCTCACGGTAACAAAAATTCCCCAACAAAATGGTACACCCGGTCCTTCAGCGAAACCAGTTCCGCCGAAACCAGTGAATCAGCCAACGGTTCGGGTGGTTCGCCAGGCGCCACCAGCTAAAGCTCCGCCGACGGCTAATCCCCGACCTAGAAAGAATTGCGACTGCAGAGTGGAAATCGCGAAACGCCTCAGATTGTTGGACCAACGAACAAGGCAGATGGAATCTTACATGAATGATCTGATCGATCTCATTCAACCGGAAAATGAGTTCGATCTCGAGCCCATCAAGACCCTCGACGAACTGGAACGGTTCAACTACGATTTGGGCTCAAGCCCACAGCATCTGCAAAAGGTGAAAAGCTGGCTCGATAGGAGAATTAACGGAAACGACTCGCACTGGAGGATGCTCGATGCGGTGAATTTAATTTTCGACTGTGACTTTTTGCTGCAGTGTTCATGGAAGTACTCGTCTAAAATACCGTTAAACAGCTACACCTACGTGGTTGAGCTGTTCAAACACGCTGGTTCCACACCTTATAATAAAGTGACCATGATATGTGTTGGTAACTTTTTGATGGGCCATATAAAGAACCTTCACAAGAAAAAGGCTCATGCTGAAAAGAAGAAAAACGAAGGCACTGCGGCTAGTAAAGAAGCGTCGTCCAGTAATAAAGGTGCATCTAACAAGGAAGGTGCAACTAATCAAAAAGATGCAGCCGATCAGGAAGATGCAACTAATCAAGAAGATGCACCTAGCCAGGAAAATGCAACTAACCAAGAAGAGGCATCTAACAAAGAAGGTGCAAATAATCTAAGTGAAGCCATTAATCAAGACGATGCAACGCATCCGGAGGATCAAGCCGCGGGGGGATCAAATGCAACACAAATGTATGTTGAACAAGAAATTGCTGATCACGAAAATGTTGAATATCTAGATGAGGATGATGCTGACTTCAATCTAGAAAGCACGGACTATCTGAACGACGATACATTGTCTTCAGAATTTTGAAATGTGGTATTACCTTATGGTGGTAATAAAATCATCTTTAATTTTATTTTAAAGGTTTATGCACACGTCAACGGATTAACAAAACTGAATAAGAATGAATAAGAAGAACTGAAAGAATTTGCCGGAATAAAATTAAAAGGAAGCCTTCGAATGATCTATACTTCGTGCAAGCTCTGATTCGAAAGCTTGTTTAAGGATACAACCCTGCTTTGAACACATACGCGATGTTCGAATACAGTTTTCCGAATCGACATTTCTTGTCCGCGCCAATTTGAAATAAACGATATTTTATTGCTTCATGTGCTCAATTCGAAAGGTATTAAATAACATTGAATGATAACATGTATGATTGTGTTTTGTCTTTGGCAAGTTATGAAATATTTATTTAATTTTTGACCGCGGAAAAAGCCATTTTGAACTTCTATTGATGATCTTCCTCATCTTTGTCGTAACGACCGTCTTCGGCCGTGGCTTCCTATCAATGGATTACTGGACTTTTTTTCCAAATGTATACGTGAAAGGTTAGTCTTCTGGTAGAGGGGAAGGTCCGGTCCATGTTGGGATTCGAACCCACGCCATCGATTAAGTACTTCGGCGTTCATGAGCCGATTTTCTAACCGGCCTAACCGCTCGGCTGTCGCGGACCCGATTGATGATATAAACCTAAAATTTAAAAAAAGAATCTCTGTAACTGTTTCAACAATTTAATGTGAGCAATCGATGAACGCTATCCCAACAAATACCATTTTGTGTATCGAATCTAAACACATCTATTCAAACACCATGCCGAGAGCCCGCGTTTTTTGCGGGAGTCACCAATACAGGCGACAAATGTTCTGTCTGAACAAGGTTACTGCAAGTGAAGCAGTACGACGTATCAAACGCGCAACATAGCTCCGCTCACTAACCTTGGTTGCACCAGATTTATTTACGAAATGCGAAACCGAAGCTTCGCGTTAAGCTTGGCGTTCGAAACGTCTCGCGTACACGATGCGTCGCCATATTGTTTTGCTACAAACTGGTAAACTTTTGTGCGAGTTCTCGAAACAAAGCACAATTTCGCGTCGGTGAGGTGTCGAGGCAGCAGGAAAAACCGTTTAAAAGAACGCTAAGTGGTTGCAGTTTACAGAACTATCAAAATTGTGTTTGAAACAAAACAGCAACTGATCGAAAGAGAAGCCGTGCATTCCGCGCCCAACTTCTCGTGACTGCGTTCAATCCGTGGCATTTGTAAGTGCACAAATATAGGTTGTTTTCGACGGTACACGTGAAGATAGTGAATAGCAACTCGTTTATCAATCGTTTAAGCACTAGGCATGATATCACATTGATTGTTAGTTGGCTTATTGTAAGCCAAAGTGCCATATTCAAGGAACAACATGAAACAATAGTTCAGAGTCATTTGCCCACTTGTCCGTCATCAAATCCAAGCCACAGCCAGGCTGTGACAGCAAGAGTGAACAGTTTTCCCCGTTATGAGGCGCTCCGAACGTAAACAAACACAAATCAGTGCGGATATCATGGGTTTCGCTTTTTCTGTCGCTTAACATCGTTTAGAAAGTTATCTGACGGGACCGATGCACTCGTTACCCCCCAGAAGCATCGTTCGCCGCAGTCATTTATGCTAGTTTTCCTCCTTGTAGGTATCGCTGATGTCATAGAATACACCAACCGACAGTACAAATGAGCAAGATGACGAGATACGCGGAGGCCAAATCGGTGAAGGTGGACAACTGGGGTGTCTTCTTTCTGCAGAAGCTGCAGAACTTTTTCAACAAAACGGACCACTGCGATCTGACGCTCCAGTTCAATGACAACTCCCAGCTGAAGGTGCACCGGCTGGTGCTGTCCGCGTGCACCGACTACTTTAACCATTTGGAAAACGTGTGCGAGATGTACGACGACGTGCTGATCATGCCGATGGATCTGCAGGCGGACGTGATTGTGCCGATCGTTAACTTCATGTACACCGGCACGCTCGAGTTCCAGTACAACATGTACGATCGCTTGCTGAAGACGGCCACGGATATGAATATGACCGTGCTGCTAAAGCTGCTCGAGGCCCACCGGCAAACGTCACGGATTGCGAAGCAACCGGTGCTGCTGAACAAACAGGCACCACGGCCGGTTGGCCGGCCGATGCCGGTGAACATGTTTCCCTCCGCAGCCCAGCGGAACCAAGCGCAGGTTAACCGGGGCCGCCCACGGCAGCAGGTAATGCGTCAACCGACGGTATCACATCCGACGAACAAAAGTATTAACATGTACCATCCGACTTCGATTGTTTCAAAGTATTCCCACACGAAGGACGTAAAGCCAGGGCCATCGCGGTTCGACGATACGGACCTGACCGAAGGGTTCGAGGGGTCGTTCGATACGATTTCGTACGAAAGCAAACCGCTGCTAACGGCGGACCAGGTGAAAAAGGAGGAGGAATCGTCCCCCTTCGAGAAGCTTCGCAAAGGCTACACCAATGTTAACGTGGTGAAGCGCACGTCGAGCGGTTCCGTCACCTCACCACCCGCCAAGAAGCCCAACCTCGACGAGGTGAAGGAGTTTACCGAGGCGGCCCGTTTGCGCAGCCAGCTGACGACCGATGACGATGATTCGCCCGACTACGTCGATGACGATACGCACTTCAACGACGATGACGATGAAGATTATCAGCCCCCGGCCTCGGTGAGGGCGGCATTAGCCAAGGCGGCCAACCAGCAGGCCGGCGGCGGAAAGCAGATCGTGATCAAGCAGGAAGGGAAATCGCCCGGCAGTGGCAACACCATGAAGCAGATCACCGTCAACGACAGTACGGGCAGTGTGGATCACGCAAAAATCATCTCGGAAGTACTCAAAAAGTATCCGCACCTGGTAAAGAAGAACAAAAACATCAAGCTAAAGATCATGCAGAAAGGGGTACCGGCGACCACGACCTCCATTAGCCAGGCTGTCGGTGGAAGTAGCAGCAGCGCCAGCAGCAAAGGTGGCGCACCGACCAAGATGGAAATACGAACTGCCACGCCGCTCAAGCAGGACATGTCGATGGTGCGCAAAGCGTCGGCCAACATACGCAGCGAACAGGCAAAACCGGCGGCCACTGGAAGCGGTAGTTCGGTGACGAGCGCAAAACCGGGTGGACCGAAGACGATCGACGCCAAGACGATGCACGCGCTGATCGCGAAGGGCGCCGAAAATATGACCGGTCCGTGGCTCTGCCTTCGCTGCGGTATCAACGGGCGCCCGATAAGCATCCCCAACTACAAGGCCTTCCGCAACCACCTGATCGTGAAGCACAAGGAGCGCATCGATCCGCGCATCTGCGAACACTGCGGTTTCAAGGCGGAACATCGCAATCCGAACCTGCTGTACCATTGGTACACCGAGCACAAGATCAAGTCGGCATTGAAGTTCCCCGAGTGCGACGAGTGCGACTACGTGGCGATGAACGCGGCCGCTCTGCAGAAGCACGAGGAAGAGCATCACACCAGCGGTGAAATGCAGCACTGCATCTACTGCAACAAGGTGTTCGCGAAGGAGATGGAACTGTACTACCACATGAAGGAACAGCACAAGCAGCGCGCGATAACGGACGGTGTGCTCGACTTCACCGACGACGACGAGTATCAGGAGGAGCAGCAGCAACAGCAGCAGGAGGCGCTAGGTGGTTTCTCGCCGGGATCGAAGGCGTCCCCGGGTGATGCGAAAATTAAAATACTCTCCAACATAACGCTCCCGCCGGCGAAGAGTATCGCCCTGGAACCATCGTCCGAGGCGGAAGCGCTGAGCAACGTCGCCACCGGAATAGCCACTAGTTTGGGGCTGGTCGGGGACAACGGTGTCGTGTTGGACGATGCGAACTTCCAGAACCAGTTCATCGAGGCGGAGTTGGCCAGCGTGCATGGGGAGAGCGCCGTGACACTCGCCGGCGACAGCAGCACGGTCGGAGGAGAGAACATCATCACCAAACTGGTCACCGAAGATGGCACCGAGCTGCAGCTAACGCAGTCGCAAAAGGATGAGATTATTTCGCAGCTACAAAACCCAAGCGGTAGGTCCCGTAGTGCACGTCGTTCGTGTGTTAGAAATTAGTTGCTTTTTCTCGTAGAAGACTTGATTGAGCTTATTTATTTGCGCAACTCTCTTTTTGTCGGAGGAACAAAATCCAGGGCCAACTAAACGGAAGATTTTTAGTTTACTCTTGGCAAACATAACGCAGCGGTTTGGGGGAAATTTATTTGAAACTGCACATATTCTCGTTTGAAATTGTATGGTACTTTTTCAGCGAAAAATGCACCAAACTTGGACTTAAACATTCCTAAAGGACAACGATGAATTTGAGGAGCATGTTTTTTTTTTGTCCGGCCATTTTCATTTCTCCGTACGGATATAAGTCCATATTGTTCGATCGTTTATAAAATGCTTGTAAGCTGCTCAACAATTCCACCTGCTTTGGGCATCCCAATCCAAATGAAAGGATTTTGTACAAGTTAAAAAAATTCACGATTAATATCGTAACTACCATCAAACTTTGATGATTTTTGAAGAATGCAAGCATATGTTATTGCATCGCTGCTTATTGAATTTATCGGTACGAAGCAGACCGAAACAGGAGAACCAACAATAAATGGGATTTGTGAACTGTTTTCTTTCTGTTTCATTTAGCACCAACATACGCAGAGATTCTAAATAACTTTTTTTTTTATTGTTATGCCATTCTTTACGAACTTGTGAAGGTTAAGAATGGCATTATCTTGCGATATTTGGGCATATATTGTATGTTGCACGCACAGCTAACGAAGGTTGGTTTTCATTTTTAGCTATTGATCAAATCAAATCATCACAAGAAAGTAAAAATCGACAATTTTCCCTCGAACATAATTAAAAATTACAAAAAGCTAGTAGTATAATGAAACTGAATGACCATCCACGCCCAAAAGGGTATATGATTTTAATTCATTATTTTTTAATTTCTTTGCAACTGGCTATTGATGTGTGCTGTTCAGTTTAAAGTTTATTTTATCTTACATTTTCTCCGATCGTCTCTTCTACAGCGAACAATGTGGTTATGGTGCTGAACGAGGACAACTTTGCCGACGGATCAACACTCCAGCTCGGCGAGGGAGTGCAGATTGTAAATACTGCTTCCGCCGACAACCAGAACCTCATGCTGATGTACAGCCAGGAGAGCGCCTCGGAGAATAACGACAGCCAAAAGTCGGAAACGAAAGCGGACGTGACGATGGCGTCGGAGGACGATAATTCGCAGGTATCGATGGAATTGTCAGAAGACAGGCCGGAAACGGCCGATGGCAAGCGATCGATCGACGGTGACACACCGATGGAGGAAGGTGATGAAAGCCAGGAATCGCGCAAAACGGACGCTACCGATAAGGACGAGCAGCAGCAGCAGCAGGAGCAGCAGCAACAGCACGGTGAAGAACAGGAGGATGACGATGCGGACATGTCGGCCGATTTGACTTCGGAAACGAACGAGAATTCGCTGCAACAGGCCGCTAAGGATGCTGGCATCGAAGAGGACGATTCCAAGTCGAACGATGAGAAAGCTGCCGACGAACAATCGGAGGAACGGCAAAAGTCCGACAAGCTGAAACTTATCTCCGAGCTGGAGGGAGACTGGTCGGAGGACACGGCCGAGGAGCAGACCGCTCCACCGGCGAAGGCGGTTGCCGTCGCCGAAACCACCACCGACAAGTCCGGTAAAAAGGTTGATGGAGATAATCGAAAGTCGCCCGCTGCCTTGGTCAGTGCTTCGAAGAAATCACCGGAACATGTGAACAAAAAGAAGGAATCCCCGACCGCGGAAGGCAAAGACATTGAAAAGTTGCTGGACGATTGGAACAATGAGGCAAAGATGGATGATTCGGATTCGGCCGACGAGGGAGATTTGGAGAAAAAGATGGAAAAGGTAACCGGAACACCGCCGGCGGATACCACGCTGGGTAAGAGCACCGGTGGCCTGAATGAGCCCGTCTCGAAGAAGGAGAAAAGTAACGAACAAAAGGAGGGTAAAGCTGTTGCCGAGTCTAAAGATAAGGCAGAGGACAAGAACGCATCCGCTGGCAAGAAGCTGGAAACGGAAAAGACTACGAAAGACGCAGATGGTGAAAGTAGTTCGCAAAAGGGAAAGAAAAATGGAACCACTACCAGCGATGCCCCAGCTAAAATGCCATCTACTAGTGATCCGGAAGACGACGCCGTCGCGGCAGATGACCCCGAGGAGGAGGACGATGATGATGAGAAAGATAAAACCGCCTCCAAATCCAAGGAAGTAAGTTCACTTATCGGTGAATGGGACGAAGATGACGATCTATAACTTGGTTCTAGCCCCCAAGAGAAGTGCGGTAATGCTGGGCATAATGGGTCAGTCTATTATGTTTACCACCGCTTCGGGAGGATTTGTATGTTAGTTTAAGGCTAAAAAGTATGGCATAATCGGTTTTTTTCACAGTAATTTTATGCTGGATTTGAACTTTAAATTCAACCTTTTTTTTAATATTTTGCTTTTCTTAACTACTCAAACAAAATCCATCATGAAAAGATAAGCTGCCTTTTAAGGTAAAAGAAAGTCTTGTTTTTTTTCTTAGCTTTTAAGCAGTTCTTTATTTTTATATGGTTTTACTTGGTGTACCTAGTTAGCCGATCATGTTCATTGAACGCTATAGGCCCCGATATAGTTTGTACTCCTTCAAACCCTACCGCATTTTGGCAAATCGTAATCAAGTAGCAAATAGAGGCAGTTTAAACTGGCGAAAAACAAAAAGGATTTTGAGTGGAAACAGATGCAATAAAAACTATTTCAAAATACGCTGCAAATTTCTAGCGGGATAATGCATGATGACAAATCGAACGACAAAGGGGAGGTTTTGATGTGAGCTATCAAAGGAAAATATGCTAATTGTTTTACAACTGTGAAATCCTAGACAATTATAAAATGGAACAAAGGTTGGGAAAAACAAGCTGCGTGCCATGTTCGTTGGCCCAGAGGAATTTTCTAGAAAATCTCTTAGCATTTTGTATCACATAAACCAAACAAAAAAGCTTTAAACTACAGTCCACTTTACGAAATTTGTGTGAATTGAGCCAATAAGCTACCGCAATGAACCCACTCATGTCGACCAAAAAAGAAAAGACGTTGGACAACGAAAAATCTAGTTGAAACACAAACTGTTGAAAAAGGTCGAAACTGAGGTGCAATATCATGTTTTCAACGTCTGTTTCAAATTAATATAATCTTCGGCCATAAAACCATCACCTTTTCTATGCCTATTGGGAATGCCTCAGTTGTATCTTAAAACATGTTTGCAATGTGCTGGGAGAGGTTTTTAAAATTGATCTTGGAGGATATTTGCATTAACGATAATTCGAAATGATTCAAATAAAAACAACTATAGAAACCTTGCATTTTCGTCTAATCGATCGTCGGTTCGCTAATATTGCTACAGTTTTGACACCGGGCAGCTTAGATCGAATTCAAAACTATTTTAACCTCAAACGGGCGCCAACTGTCAAACAAGATTCGTCCGACCGACCGACCAACCAACCGTCGGTTGCTAACGATCGTAGGAATCCACTGTCGGAGCTGAGCTTGAAGCGAATTGAAACCTTTTGTAGTTCATTTTTCCGTTAGTTTGAAGAGGTCGCAAAGAGACAAAGAAATTCTGTGGAAGAATACAAAGTTCTAAGAGCGTGCAGTGTGTAATATATTGTTGCGTGGATCGTCATCAAATCGGTGTGCTCTGGGACGTTTTGTGATTACTGCAAGCCATCATAAGAAGATCGAGGAGACATGGCCAGCAGTGGAAATAAGGAAAATCGCAAGGTCTTTGCTATGCCGGCGCCGGTAACAACAGTGAGCGGCATGGCGCCAAGTTCCGTTCCTAACCAAATGTTGAAAACAAACAGTCAGAAAAATGCTGCGGTGGCTCAAACGGCTGGCGTGTTTAAAGCACCGCAGCTCCAACCTCCTGCTGCCGCAGTGTCGGCCACTGGCGCAAACAAAGTAAATACCGAGACTAAGACTGACGAGAAACACCCGCCGGGTCCGCAGGTTACGGTGCCCAGCGCCACCGGCAACACAGTATCATCCCAGCCGGCAGACACAGGGGCATCCGGATCCGGACAGAAATCGGCCAAAAAGGGATGGACGTTGAGCAACTTCGACATTGGCCGACCGCTGGGTAGAGGAAAGTTTGGAAATGTATATCTCGCTCGGGAAAAAGAAACCAAGTTCGTCATAGCACTGAAAGTGCTCTTCAAGAAACAGGTAAAACGAAAACTTTCTTTTTGTGTTTGTTGTTGCCTCTGACACTATCGTTTCTTCCCTTCCCTAGGTGAAGTCGCAGGGTATTGAACATCAGGTTCGGCGGGAGATAGAAATCCAGTCCCACTTACGGCACCCAAATATTCTACGCATGTATGGCTACTTTCATGACGAAAGCCGTATCTACCTCATCCTGGAGTACGCCCAGGGTGGTACACTCTTCAAAGCGCAGCAACAGCAGCCCGGCAAACGGTTTCCGGAGAAGCAGTGTGCCATCTACGTGAACTCCCTGGTTTCCGCGTTGATTTATCTGCATGAGCGAAATGTCATTCATCGCGATATAAAGCCGGAAAATCTACTGCTCGGCCACGGAGGGGAGCTTAAAATAGCCGACTTTGGTTGGTCGGTACACGAGCCGGCATCATCGCGGACCACCCTATGCGGAACGTTGGACTACCTGTCGCCGGAGATGGTTCAGGGACAGCCGCATTCGAAAACGGTCGACCTGTGGAGTTTGGGCGTGCTAGCGTACGAGTTGCTGTGTGGAAAGGCCCCGTTTCTGGCCAACAC
Organism: Anopheles sinensis; assembly: GCA_000441895.2. Classification (NCBI taxonomy): domain Eukaryota; kingdom Metazoa; phylum Arthropoda; class Insecta; order Diptera; family Culicidae; genus Anopheles; species Anopheles sinensis. The sequence continues at coordinate 150,331 of KE525181.1, read as the reverse complement.
CTACGAGGAAACCTATCGGAAGATTATGCGAGTGCAGTACACCGTACCGAATGATGTCTCGAAGGCGGCCGGTCACCTGATATCCAAGCTGCTCGTACGAGAACCGGCCAACCGCATGCCTTTGGAAAATGTAGCAATTCATCCGTGGATACAGCTGCACGTGGAGAAGAAGTAAGCGAGTGCCATTAGTTTTCTTATTTTATTAGCTGTATTACGTATTTTGTCACTCAATTGTACTTTTAAAGAATTATACGCAATGTTGTTAGGCGAAGAGAAACCTGAAGATGAAACTACTCAAAATAAACCTTCGTTGCGGAACCGGATGATTCTATTGCCAAGTTTTTGGATAAATTATTTTTATCATCCCTATCCTATGTCGCTCTCTGCCAGCACTTCCGAAACGAATGTTTCGAACCGCACGTTACATTGTATCAACATTTCTCGGCTCATTTGCAGAAACTTTTCATCCGACTCTTGCTGCAGACGGCTGTACAGCCCAAACTGGTAGTCGATCAGCCTTTTCTGGCTCCGATACTGTTCGTCTTCGGTTACCCTTGGCGTAGATAATGATGCCGATGATGAGGCGACCCCCAAGTTATCCGCGTTGTAACGGCGATTTTGCCCTTTCGTGCTGCGTTGCGATCGTCTCTGGCTGGCGTCGGAAGCATCCGCCGGTTCCTCGACCACTTCCTCTTCCATGGCGACATCGTCGCAAAACGATTCATCGATGGACGTATCGTGCTGATCATTTTTCGCGGGAGATAAAGCTGATAACTCCTCTGTGAACAAGATAAAGGTCATAATTTAAACACCAATTTCAAGGATAAGGATCGAGGATCGAGGATTCCAAACCTATTGGTTCCGTTTTTGTTGGCTCTTTCGGGGAAGTGGAAGCCACAGCACGTTCTTTAGAGATCTCCCCAGCAGATATGCTCGGTTTGTTCGAGCGTGTACCACCAGGTTCCGATCTTCCGTTCATCAAGAGATCAATCTCATCGTAGTACTGAAACGAAGCCGTATTCTCACCATCGGGATTCCTCTGGATATCTATGTACCGCTTTTTCAGATTCTTCCACCGATATTCTATCTGTTTCGCATCCTTCTGTAGGAAACCGCGCTGGGCCATCTCTTCCTGGATCAAGCGGAATGCTTTTTCCTTTCGAAACGGTCTTCCATTCATCGCTTTCAAGCTTTCCTGATCCATCATTATGTTGAGCATTTCCAACGTTTCATCATAGGACCAGAGGCTGCGCTTGGGGCTGTGTCTCATTGTTTGTGTGTGTTTTTTTTAGTAAAATTTGAATAAATAGAACAAACTTAGCCACATATGCGAACCGTTGATCCGACCAAGAAGCGCAAGAAGCACAAAAACTTTCTAATCAATCCAAACTCGATCCAGAAAACACTTCACCGAACAACACAACGATTCTCAATTCTATTTCGACGCGTTGTTTTGATTCGCAAAGCAAAACCAAGACGAACGACCTCGATTCGCATGACAGCGCGTGACTGTCTATGGCTGTCAAAATATTGCTCAGAGTAAACCTGCTTGTTCTAGTGACCGAGCTCGTGTAGCACATTTTATTTTCCCTTCCTACCCGGTGTGTAGCAGATGACCGCGAGTTGTAAGATATATCGCCGTTAGTAATCCATACCAGTGCTAGCCCTAGATTGTAAGTGTAGATTGTTTTCCGATTGTGGAATAAAAACCAATCCGCCGAAATGTCGTGGCTGTTCGGTTACAAAAGTAAAGTTCCACCGCAAGGTGCCGACGGTGCCCCCGAGCCGCCGGGCCCTCCACCGTCAGCGGCCGGTGCCGGCCAGGCAGCTGGGGACGTAAATCTCACCAAGGCCGAGCGGAAAGCCATGGAGGCGTACCGGTTCGATTCGTCGGCCCTCGAGAGGGCGGCCGAAGCGGCCCGCACGCTGGAACGGTCGAGTAAGTTTTCCCCAATGTTGCGTAATCAAACGGTTACGCACGGTTGTTTTGATGTTACCGACATCACGCATCCTTTCCTCCTGCACAGAGCATGCCCGGGAAGCGCTGGAATTGTCCAAGATGCAGGAAAACACCCGCCAGCAGGAGTACCTGGCGAAGGTGAAAGAGTACGAGGCGCACATCGAAACGTCGAAGGTGGAGCAGAAGCGCGTGGACCATGAGGAGCGCCGGAAAACGCTGGCCGAGGAAACGAAGCAGCAGCAGCAGCGTGCCCAGTACCAGGATCAGCTGGCCCGGAAGCGCTACGAAGAGCAGCTTGCCCAGCAGCAGCGCGTACAGGAGGAAAACCTTCGCAAGCAGGAGGAGAGCGTGGCCAAGCAGGAAGCGATGCGCCGTAAAACCATCGAGCACGAGATGGAGCTGAGGGAAAAGAATAAGATGAAACTGCTGGAGGCGGAGCTGCGAGCGAAGGCAAAGGTGGATCGAGAGAATCGCGATCTCACGCTGGAACAGATTCGCCTGAAGGCGGAAGAGAACCGCATTACCGTAATGGAGGGAATCAAAACGGCCGGTTCGGTGCTTGGGCAGGGAGCCACGGCGCTGCTGACCGACTGGAATAAGGTGGTTACCACGGTCGGAGGCCTCTCACTGTTGGCACTTGGAGTGTACACGGCGAAGGGTGCAACGGGTGTAACGGCTCGGTATGTCGAGGCCCGGATAGGCAAACCGTCGCTGGTGAACGAAACGTCCCGCTTTTCCATTCTTGAAGCGCTGAAGCATCCGATCGAAACGGCGAAGCGTTTGAAGAACAAACCGACCGATGCCCTGCAGGGCGTGGTTCTGCAGCCGAAGCTCGAAGAGCGCCTCCGCGATATCGCCATTGCGACGAAAAACACAAAGAACAACAAGGGCCTCTACCGGAACATATTGATGCACGGACCGCCCGGTACCGGTAAGACGATGTTTGCCAAGCGGCTCGCCTCACACTCCGGCATGGACTACGCCATCATGACCGGCGGCGATGTGGGTCCGATGGGACGCGATGCGGTGACCGCCATCCACAAGGTGTTCGACTGGGCCAGCACCAGCCGCCGGGGGTTACTGCTGTTCATCGACGAAGCCGACGCTTTCCTGCGCAAACGTTCGTCCGAGCAAATCTCCGAAGACATGCGCTCGGCACTGAATGCGTTCCTGTATCGAACGGGCGAACAGAATCCCCGGTTTATGCTGGTGCTCGCTTCGAACACGCCGGAACAGTTCGACTATGCCATCAACGATCGGTTGGATGAGATGGTGGAGTTTACGCTGCCGGGATTGGAGGAACGGGAACGGTTGGTGCGCTTGTATTTCGACAAGTTTGTCCTGGAACCGGCTGCCGAGGGTAAAAAGTAAGTAGAGAGCCAATTTTTCCCACACGTTTGTATAATTTTGTTGAAACGACTTTTGACTTATGACTCTTTTCTTTCTCGCTTGCAGACGCTTCAAGGTAGAACAGTGGGACTACAGTGCCGTCTGCAGCAAAATGGCCAAAATGTGCGAAGGTATGTCCGGGCGTGAAATATCGAAACTCGGCGTCTCCTGGCAAGCGGCCTGCTACGCCTCGGAGGAGGGCGTTTTGACGGAAAAGATGGTGCTCGACCGGTGCGAGGCCGCCGTAAGGCAACACCGGCAGAAGATGGCATGGCTGTCGGAGCAGGAAAAGCTGGATCACAAGTCCATCACCGGAGGCAAGGGCTTTCTGCCGCAGTAGTGTGTGTTAGCTAACCCCGCCAGGTGGCCGTCTCATTCCCTGCGTTCGCTCCCGGAGGAAGAGAGGTAGTTTGGGTTGCGCTTCCGTTTTTCGGTTCTTCGCGACCCGCGGAGATTTCATACGTGAGCAATATCCTACCTTAGTTAGATGAAATTATCATAACAGGGATACCACCACGACCGCGAATTCATGCAACCGGACCCCCTCGTTCCTGAATGATACAGTGTACAGCACAGAACAATGGAGACCACCTCCAAACTCCATCATAAGCTTAGCGGAACGGGAAACGACCGTCGTTCGATTATAGGAAATTTATATTAAAGTTCCTTGAACCGGAAACTCTCCCATGCACACGATATGGTCGATGGGAAACGCATTTAAAATCACGTTGGACAATGTTTGCTGCTCTACTAATGCCCATCATTGGGTCCAGTTAGTTTGCGACTAGTGTCACTAACGCGACCCTCGTGTGTTCAGGATCGATAGCTTTTAGATGAACCTCCCTGCCACCCGCTGTTTCTCGTCGATGTACGCCCCTAGAGTTACGAAATTGCCGTAAAAATGCGGATGTTATCTGTTACGGAGTCTTTCTTTTGTTTTCTTTTTGTTCTTATGTTTTCTTTACATATTTTTAGATCGTATAAATACAAAATAATGTTAAAGTGGGACATTAAACAAGAATCGAGCGGTCCACTTGTTTTTTACAGAAAGAAAATTCAACTACCAAGCGGTAATCTTCAATACTTCCGGTTTAATTTTTCTCATCGACCATATTGATAATGATACTCTTTTTCCAGATCATTTGTTATCGGGCATGTTCGATGATTCCAAAAGAATTTTACAACTCAATCCCTTCGCTTTGCCACCGGTCATAAGCAGGTATGTAGGATGACTTAATATTTCGGATTATTCTTATGGAATCTAGATGCAGAGTCAATGTGTCTCGAGTCAGATTCTTTCTGTTGCATAACAATTATGCAGTTATGTTGTCATCATACTAACGTATTTGAATTACTATAAGCCGAATCTACTTCTTGTTCTTCTTGGAGTAACGATCGTCCT
>KE525181.1:124610-137845 GCA_000441895.2 Anopheles sinensis | reverse complement strand
TCAGTATGTCCGGCTCAGCTAGCTCTGGTTCATCCTTCTCCGCCACACGCCGCCAAAAATAGACCGGAGTACGCGCCGCTCGAAGACTGTGAGCGCGTTCCGTCCTCCGTGAGCAGCGTCCAAGTTTCATGCCCTGAGACCAGGGGTCGGCATACATTTCCTAAAAAGGGTCAGATTATTAAAAGAAATCTAATACGCGGGCTGGATATCTTAAACGGTTATTAAATGTTTTCAAAGTAATACTAAACCCGTTTGAAAAGAGTATCAACTTTCTAAATAATAAAGTCACATAAAAAGTGGTAAAAATTTTACCATTTAACTTTTTAAACGATTTTCATACCCTTTCTTTGAATTTTGATTATTTTCAACATATACATTTTGGGTTGTTAAACAGTTTATTAACTTCGTTAATTTTACTGGAAAGTAATCCTCCACTCAAATTAATTTAAAATATCTTGGTTTTAATATATAATTCAATACGATACGAAATAATTCAAATACGATAGAAAAATCTTACAAAAAGTATACGAGGAAGTCACCTGGTACAACTCGTTCAATTATTTAAATTTTCATTTTCGGCAATAAACCAAATCTAATATCGTTTATAAAACCGATAAAGTTTAGATAAGTTTTTTGTAAGAAACACTCAAATTTTCTTACGGGCCGAATAAAATCAGTTGACGAGCCGGATTTGGCCCGCGGGCCGGACTTTGCCGACCCCTACCATAGACGACGACCGTTCTTATCAACGTGCGGTATATTGCACACTTCATGCGTGATAGAAGCCATCTGGACCTAAGAAGTTTGTGGAGCCCATAGTAGTCCCCTGAACAATGCGCCTCCGGATTTCGCAGCTTACGTTGTTGTCCGAAATTACGACAGTGCCGAGGGAGCAGAACTCCTCCACTGCTTGAGGTAGGTTGTAAAGCCGCCTCATGTCTTCTTCAACATCCTGTAGAATTGGCGAGTTTCTCCGACTGAGTTAGCTGCTGCATCAATTGTTCATCCGACTCGTCGAAGCGACGCTTCTTGTTCTCGAAGAGCCGGGTTTGCTGGGTCCGTAGTCGTTTGTAGTGTTCCACGTTCTGACGGGTCTCGCACTGCAGCGCTGCGTCCTTCTCGGATAGTGCCCGCCTGCACGCGACATCGAACCACTCCTTGTTCTGGTTACGAGGTTTATAGCCTAGTGTCTGCTCAGCTGTGCTGCTGATCGCTCAGCCATCGTAGCGCGTAGTCCACGGCAACAGCAGGTGCCCGCAGCCGATCTGTGTTTACGCGAGGGTTAGGCCGATCCCCGCAGTGTGTTGACAGACAGAGCAGAGCTTTTCACCGTAGCTTCACCGTAAGCAGGAGGCTTCGAGGAGGCGAGCTACTTTGAACGATTTCGGATGGAGCTTTGCGGTCTCGTAAAGCCGCTCTGAGTTTGTATACCCAGCTCAGTACGCGATCATACGCGCAAGATAAAAGATAGCTTCAGGAGAGACAGGACTCCTTGATGTGGAATTATCCTCATGTATAGTGTTTATATTTTTTACCTTTTTAACATTCCTACTACAGTAGGATGAAGACAATTTTGTTGATAAAATGAAATAACCCAAGGATTATCCCCGCAAAGGTTTTTTTTTAAATTTACGTGTGTGTGTGTTTTTATAACTACTTACAAATAACGAAGAGAACAAAATTAAGGACACGACCGCCTACAACTTTTCAATCAAAGCCTACATTACAGCAGTTTCCTAGTTCCCTGCTTCTAACACAAAAAGCCTGATCATAACAATAACGAAAAAACCTTGCTGTTTCCGTAAGTTTCGGTTAAAAAACAGGGAAGGAAAAAGGTTGCACAAATGTGTAAACATCTCCTTTCGTTTTGACGAATGCTAACATACGCTTTTTCCCGGGTTTAGGAACACCCTAAACACTATGAAAGATACTGCTGCGTCTCACTCTGTAAAAACAAAAAATCAAAACAAAACCGCCAAAAACAGTTTCTTTTTCATCCCTCTTTAAAAAAAAAAACATGTATCACCCCTGAAGAATTGGGATGTGGTGCCCTGCGTAAAATGTATCCGATGTTTTCAATAAATTAAATATCGAAAGAAACCCGGTAGGGGTTTCCGGGCTTGTTGTTCGCTCTGTTTCGCTAACGGCTGCTGCACCTTGGAACCGGTGGCGGTTTTCACAAGAGAACCTGTTTTGTGCACGTTCCATCTGACTCTACCACACCTCACACTTGTGCACCGGGTTCATCGGGGAGCCGACCGGGCAATTGAAATCCTTCGCGAACTCCTCCATGTTACTCATCGGGCCGAGCACTCGGAACTGGCCGGGCGAATGTACGCCGGTGGTGATGCGCATCTTCATCGTCTCCGGGCGGTACACGGAACACCAGGTCTGTGCGGCCGACAGCCAGAACAGCTGCTCCGGGCTAAGGTCTAGACCGGGTAGGCGCGCTTCCGGTCCATTCTTGTCGGCCCACTGACGGTACGCGTAGTACGCTTCCTTGATGCCACCGTTGTCGGCAATATTCTCACCCTGCGTGTTGATGCCGTTCAGGTTCAGCTTCACGTTCGGCTCGGTGTAGTTACCGTACTGCTCGATGATGCATCGGGCCTTCTCCAGGTAGGCCTTCTTCGTATCCGGCTGCCACCAGTCGACGAGGTTACCGTTCTTATCAAACTGTCTACCCTGGTCGTCGAAACCGTGCGTGATCTCGTGTCCGATCACGAATCCGATCGCACCGTAGTTCAAGTACTTCGGACGATCGTACGAGAAGAACTGACCCTGGAGAATACCGGCCGGGAACTCTACAATGCGAAACCATGAAAAATAATACCGCTAATATAATATTAGTTGCACACTCCAAATCCTTAGGACAAGGATCACGTTTTTCCTTGACTTACGGATGCTGTTTTCGATCGAAGAGTAGAAAGCATTGACAATCGCTGGTCTGGAGTGGGTGATCCAGTCGGTCTTGTTGACCGGCAAGCGCAGCTTCTTAAATGCCTTTGTCGTGCCGAATTTGTTCATATAGAGAATGGTATTCAGGTAGGTGCTGTTACGCTGGAACTCGAGATTCTTGTAGTAATCAGCAATCTTGCCATCGTCCATCAGTTCATCCGGGTAACCAATGTGGGTAGCCATGGTAGAGACCTTCTCCAGTGCTGATACGCGCGTTACCTCATCCATCCAGTCGACCTTCTTGAGGATGCCCACAAACACACTCTTAATGTCGTTCACCATATCGAGGGCGGCACGCTTCGAGTCCTCTCGGAAGTACTTGCGGATGTACAACGCTCCGACCGAGATTGGCAGACTGCCGGCTGTGATCTCTACACACTCCTTCCACCGTGGTTCCTGCTCCTGCTTTCCACTTATGGCCGTGCTGTACTGCAACTGGCGTTTGCGTAGCTTTTCGGTGAGGAAGAAGGACGAGAACCCGCTGATGCGCCACATCACGTAGTTGGCCATCACCCGCTTGGGGGTATTCTGGAGCAGTGGGCCAAGCTGTTCCATGAACGTCGGTACGCTGACAATGATAACTTCGTTCTCGTCAATCACGATACCGGTGTCTTTCAGGATTGCATTGAAGTAATCGACCCAGTCGGTGTAGGGATAACGCTGTTGGAACTCCTTAACCGTCATGGGGTTGTAAAGGGCGGTAGCGTTGCGTCGCTTCTCATTCGGTAGCGAAATGTTGGCCAACGCCATCTCAAAGTTCAGGGAATCGAGAAGCTCTCGCTTGGCACGTGCCTCATCCGCACCGAGGAGTACGGCCATATCGACCATGTACTCGTAGTAGGCGGATACGATAGGATTTTCCATACCCTTTACCAAATATTCCCGGCTAATACCCAACGACGCTTGGTCGGTCTGTGAAGGTGAGGACATTATTCAATTAAATATCTGACTTATCTGCTTGGTAACTTAATTATAAGTTTTCCACTTACATCAATGATACGACGAGTTGAGTTCTTCAGATCGCTACCGATCGAGAAATCGAAGAAATAATCCGTACTATATCCGTTGTTACGGAAATCTTTGACAGATTTCACCCACGACCAGGACGAATCCAGGTCCCAGCTATCTCCCTTGAGGACCGGCCATCCGCCGAGACTATCCAGAATGGACAGCAGAGGTTCAATGCCCTTCTCCTCGATACGAGCTATAAAAAAGGTAGATACAATTTTAGTAAAAGTGTCTTAAACCACCTGTCACTGACATACTTTTGTTCATGCACAGCTTGTACAAGTTCTTGGCAAGCTTGAACGGTGTAGCTTCCGACTCGGAGATCTCATCGCTAACCAGCGATCGCAGCTGCTGCTGCAAACGATCGCCAATGACGGAGAACGTGTTCACCGACACTTTCTCGTCCGGGATGATCGTCTCCTTCAGGAACCGTCCGCAGGCGTAGTTGTAGAAGTCATCGCACGGTTCTACCTCTGGGTCCATTTGCTCCAGGGCCTTCGAAGCTGCAGAAATAGCCAGTTAGCATGTGAAAGATTAGTGTTTGCTGCCAAATTTATGTCGAGTATAATATTTTGATAAATATTTTGTTGTAACTAATTTTATCGTTGTTTACACTGCTGGCATTGCGCTAAATACTAACCCGAATGGATACACCCTGGGGTGAGGCAAACGTTCTCGGCATTCTTGTCCGTGACTCCATTGTAGGCGTTGGGATGCTGCGACAGGGCCTTACCACGCCTGCCGCTAGTGAGAGGCTGGGCTGCAGATGGACTACTTTCACCTGCGATGAAATTAAATGAGGAAAAGAAAACGTTATTCAGCATGCAAATACAACCAGTTTTGCGGGATCTGATTGTTTGTACAACAATTTATATGCCCTTTTCGGCGGAAGTGCTAACGAGTTGTTCCTCATGAGCCGTTCACTTAGCATTCCCCGGGGAGGCGGTGTGTCAACGGCCCGAACAATGATTCCCCAAACAACGTTGGATCGTTAAGAGCAACGTGCAGACCGATCACGTACCGGCTGTCGACAGAGAGTAAGTAAAGGGAGAAGGATTTGCGAATGAAACGATTAACCTCAAAACCTAAATCTACCTGTTTGCGAGGACCACGTTGTTCGTCCCGTAAGGTGGATTAATCCGGCATTGCTGACATATTGGGATGGGACTGTTTGTTGGTTTTTTTTGTGTATCTTGCATTTTTACAATCCTTTGTTTGGAAAAGGTTGTGAAGCATACGGGAAGGAAAATGCAAATTTGGTTGTTTGACTCGAAGTCGTAAATTTAAGCAGCCCAAACAAGACTTTAACAAATTTCATTCGATATAAGGTGCCTAAATGAGTTGGGTTTTAAATTCAACGTTTTTATGTACTCCTTTGGTTGTATAGCATTAAAGATATTCTTTCCTCGCCTGAACGCTGATTTTGCTAAGCTATGGGGTGGATTTGTAAATTTAAGAGAGCAAATATATTAATCTACTGGACACTTTTAGAGTCCTTATACAGTCCAATGTCTAATATCCGGGGAATTCGGGGTTCCCGGATAATCAAATTTCATGAAAAATCGGAACCTTAGTACAAGAATAGAGCAGAGAAGGAAAAAAACTAAAAAATCATTATTTACCAGCAAGCATTTATTAACAAGTTAATAATGAAATATTTTACTTCTATCAACAAGTGTTTATTACCAAGTTAATGATTAAATATTTTATGGCTGGTGCGCTGGTTAATATAGCGCATATATTCGCTATATAATAAAGCGCTGTTGCACGGTTATATTCGACAGCGTAAATGGCTGTCATGGACCAACATAATTGTATGAAAAGGTGTTACGTCTTGTTTGAACACAACATTTAGAATACTTTATAACCAGTACTTTATTTAATTGTCCTATTGATATCCAGAATATCCTTGGACATGTAGGATCACAATATGTAATTTTGAACATTCTGAGACTGCTAAAGTACAAACAGAATTCATCGAAATAACTACATTTTACGCCTTTTTAAATTAAACATTTAAAAATTCTATGAAGTCCGATGTTTCTGGACTGCATGGTTTCGCAGATCTTTTTCAAGTGCACAATGTTAGGTAGTGTTAAATACATTGTGCGAGACCTTTTAGGAGACATTAACATCAAGGGACATGAGCACTGAATCAAAATGATCGAATTTTAAATGAATTATTAAAGAGTTTCAAAAATATGAAGAAAGCTATCTCCATTAGGGTTCGATGGAAAAAAATGAGATTATATTGGAAACGACTAAAAATACATATTTTCATGCGTGATGTTTACCCTGTATTCTGTCCGTCAAGACGACCGTGAGTAGCGATATGATTAACGCCACTACGGCTACTCCGCACACGACGCTGATAAGCGTAAGAACCTTTTCTAGCGCGGTTCGGCGACGCCACCAGCTGGGATTTCTGTGGAAGAGAGGAGATAACACACATTAGTGATGATCAAAATCGAAAAGCATTAAAATAGGTGCGTGAAAAAAGCAAAAGATTACACAAATTATAGCAATTAATGACGCTATGCTTATGTCAGCCTGAACAGACCATTTTTAACCGCCAACAGTGTACAGTGCAGGCGATCCCTCCGGCACAATTAGATCAGTCGGTAATTATGATACACTTTGCTGACCTCTGGGCTACAAGGTCTAGCAGTGCCATGGAAGGCAAAGCAACTGCCGGGTGCTGACGGTGCCTAACGCTCACCGTTGTTTGCTTCAGTTTACTGTTTTTTTTTGGTCCCAAGAGAGAGAGAGTGAAAGTTTCGTGGTTAGAGCTAAACACGTTTTTACTTTTTGTCAGCTAGCGAAACTTTTAGCACCACGAGGTCAAGAATAATATTTAAATAAAACAATTTCCTACGCACGAATGGTCAGCATATTTGTAAGATAAAACCACCAAAAAGGTCGGTAAACGTGGGAGGAATTTGTGTGGTTTTAATTGGAATTCATATTTCAGCATCATTTTCGTGCAGAACAACGAAAATAATTTGCCGAGTACGTCTTTGACGGTAGTGGCCTCTTGCGTCGGTGCTTTTTTGGTATTTTCCTCGCCGCACCAGTTGTTGAACGGAGGGTAAAAGTGTGTATGTTGGTATTATTTGTTTGACAATCGGAAAAGTAAACACGGCCATGCGGCTACCAGGATCCAACCAGTCTGCCAAGACAGTTGAACGATCGTTGCTGATCTTCAAGAGCACCGGCTGATTCTTTGCCACGATGATTATGATACGCGTAGCTGCCGGTCACCTGTTTCGTGGCCAAGTTTTATTATAGAGTATTATAACATCAGACACACGTACGTCGACATGCTGGAACAGACGCTTAGCCTAATAGTTTATGGTTGTTTTGACTGTCAACTTACTTATTGCCACTGAACCGTTCGTAGACGATCGGGACATCGTCTTGGTCGAAAATAGAGTTGCGCGCACGGCGCAGTTCGCCTATGACCATCATACGCATCTGGTGCGCACGTAGAGCGATCGCCGAACGCCGGAAGCGTGGGCCACTAGTGTCGGTTATCACGAATACCGGTGGTAGCTATGCTATGCACTAACCAAGCGCCAAAGGTTTTCTACTTTGAATTGCATGCGTGAATGGAATGGAAAAATGAGGTACAATTTTGAAATATTTCGACGGGTTAACCAATATTAGAGACTTAATTAATTTAATCCAACCTTCTTTTTTCCGAAAGATTAATTTAATTAATTTCCGCAAGACAACTGAGACACGCACGCTAGTGGAGTGATACAAAATTGTGTTTCCAAACGTTACAAATCACCATATGGAGAGGGCAACTCCATCTCAAGAACAGGTTTTTGCATTAATCGGGTAGTATTGGAAATAAAACGCAAGAAAAACCGCAGCATAACGGTTCGGAAGACGCACAGAAACCGCGCATAAAGGAAGTGGTTGACCCCAAAAATATCCAAATGATTGCCAGCGTTAACAAATCTCTGATTCGGTTTCTGTTAACCCTTAAAGGCACAATGTTGTGTTTTAAAATATACATCATTCCATCGTTCCTAGTTAATTTAGTATATGTATGTTGAAAAAAAAAGCACTTGGACCTGTTTACAAAAATAGTAACTTAATTCGCTTAAATTGCATAAAAAACGTTAAACTCTCAAAACCAGCACCGCTTGCATTTTTTAATTTATTTTGTATTCCAATTTCTTATCATTAATTAGTGATGTGTTTCTTGGAATTGAAATCCCAGATTTTCGTTTTTGAACAAGGTCGTGTTTTGTTTTGTAATATTGTGAAATATGCAGCATTCTCATCATATATTTTCATGGTGTACAAACAAGTCTGAGGCCAAGTAAATGATCCACATAAATTTTTCGGGCTTCAAAAACATGTGAAAATTGTTAAGGGTCATTTAAGAAAACATTACTTCTGCAAATATTGGAGATACGCAAATGTTTGTGCTTTTGAAGGGTTAATGACCTGCATCGATATTCTTAGTCGACGTTTCTTGATTCTACTGTCTTCGCTTGATTGCATCCCGAATTTTGGTTCCCCATGGGCGTCGATGGAGAAGGCCACTACGAAAGGGTGGGTAGGCCTGGAGTCAGCAACCTGGAGGTTTTGAATTTCCTCCCCGTTTGATAGATGGTCATGATGGCCGGGGCAAAATGGGAAAGTATTTGTTATTATGTGGCACACGACGCACCAGCTCGAGCCACGCATGGGGACTCGATCGTTAACGACAGCTCCAAAATGGCCGTCATCGCTGTGACCGATCGTAAAAACCGATCGACACGAAACCGTTACCTGGCCGACAGGGACCGGTCGCTCGCAGGAAACTGTCAACATGATTGGGTTCGACTGCACTCACCAGGAGGATGTTATTAACCATTTTCCCCACATCCCACCCTTTCGATGCAACTGTTCCTTATGTGCCATTTTTGTAATGACCACGGCTTGACCCGTTCCCGGCAACGGTCATATGTCTCTAAGGCGGACGAACGTCATAGCGAGCGTAGTGCTGACATGAAGGAAATCAGCAAATAACTACACCGATGGCCAAGTGTTATTAGGTGCCCATGCCACCAGGAAGCTGTTTACAGGCTTGTTTGCCATAGGAACAAATCGTTTCAAGTGACCGGGTAAACAAACCTGAGCCGATGTGTCATAACATGTGACGATCGCTCGGCAGCCTCTGCCTAAAGGGGAACAAAACTGCTGCTTTAGAAGCCGCGTGTTAGACTTTATGCACGGTTGCGTACTGCGCTACCGAGTTCGTCGCATGTGCACTCGTTCAAGTGGATGGCACAGGAATTCGACACGTTCGCATCTCGCAGCGGCTTTGATTTCATACTACGGCGTTGGCGAAGGCAAACTCCATTCCAGTGAACAGCCCTTCGCTTCTTATTATGACACAATATTGTCAAACATTCATGTTCTTTAGTGGGTAAAATGTCGCAGAGCGAAAGGTTATTTGCTTCTATTTTCCATAAAATTTTACCTCCCTTTTTCTATCGACAGAAACCTTTGATTTCTGATGAGATTACCACCGTAACCGTGCTTGAATCGTCAAAAGTTCAAAAACCACTATTAAAAATAATTTGGTTGTGTAACCAAATCTCCGATGGACCTGATGGTCATTTGCTTCATGCATTACTCCACGCGGGCCACCGGCCAACCGTGAAATTGCCATTTAGTGTGTCATGTAGAGCATGCCCATGCTCCGCCATTCAAATAGAGTGGTTTGTCCGATTGCTCATTTATTGTGCACGGGGAAAACGGACCACTTAATAATTTTCACACAAGTACCCATGCTTCCTTTCTACTTCCACTTCACACGCCGGACAAAGAAACCCCCCGCCCGGGTTGGGTAGGAAAATCCACAATCGTTGCCCTGTCATAGGCGATTGTTCATATCCAAATTGAAAGGCTATGGCCGCCGACAGCTCGGTCCTTCCATGGACGCACCACGTACCGTACAGCTATCAAACGGACACGTCAGCTGTCCCGGTCGTTCATATCTCGGTCGGCTAGTTCCGCAAAGCGGTTACGCAATGGCTTCACACATTTCCTGTGGCAAAGCTTCGCTCACTGTTTACTTAACTCTTCTGCTACCTCGCTCTACCGATCGTGTTGTTGGCTTTTGAATCGGTTACGACAACAAAGTCGGGGAAGTATGTGCGTACCACCTTAACCTATCCCGGACTATCGATCGTCCGATCTGGGGGTAAATTTTGAGGAGGTAAACGGAGTGGGAAAGAGATCTTAGCGAAAATCAATTTCCATAGAAATGCCAGAGACGATTACGATTCACTCGTATGGTGTCCATTTTTTCAAACGTCCCCACTAGGAACGAATGTAACAGCTGACGAGGGTTAGGCCTTTTAGGTGGGGTCAGGTAACGCCATCTTTGGTGATCGTTTCTCGCATAACGCACAGCGAAAAAGGAAAGAAAAACAGCAACCTTCCACCCGTCCAAAAGGTGTCATGTTTTGTTTTGGCAAGCAGCTGAAGGTGGGAGAGGGGGCCAGGGCTTTATCATTGAGTTTGAGATTGAAAACCGCTTCGTGACCTACAAGTCATCAAATCAAAAACCAATCCTCGCAGATTCACTCAATTATTGAGATAAAATAAACGACGTTGGAAATATATTCTTGAAGGGTAATTTCGCCCACGCTTTTATATAGAGGGTTTTTGCAGAAATCCCGAAATATCTTCCCCAAACTATAATGGCTTTACTATCACCATGACATGATGGAGATTCTAATTCCGGCACATTTTCCATGTAGAGACTTTCCCTAAACTCCTCCAACTCGGTATCGAAGGACGCCTTAATAGCGTGCGTCCTTTTACGGTTATTGATGAAAATTGCACCAACTCGCGGCCTGTTGTCCCTCAATCGACTTCTTGTGAGATGCAGCGCGACTCCCTTCAGGGACATCGGCGTTCGTTCGCTTTGCACCACCGTAAAACCATCGCCCCGATCTCGGCCCGTGTAATGGTCGAGATTTATTATCGTTCATAATGTGGTTCACTAATTGAAACCGCTTCGTTCCGCACACACCACGGTCCAACCACTTCACGGGGACGCTTTCTCGTGCGACTTTTTCGTCGCGCACATTTCGCATTGTTGGCGAGAGAGCTTACGCCGATGCACGTTATCGAGCAAGCGGGGTTTGCACAACACATTGTACGTGCGGCGCTGTTCTGCACGTCATCGCGCGGTTGTAGTCGAGAGAGCATTTCGATGCGAAACCGTCACGGGTTACTTCTTGGTCAAGGGCCGCCTTGCAGCCATCGCCGGGCCGGGCCGGTTGGTCACACCGTATGGCTCGTGCGGAGGTCACCGGCGGAGGTTATCTGTGCCAATTTGTACCGTTTGACAGTCTGGGCGCGTACTACTGCGCGGGTTTTGGTCACAGTTACCGAGCCCAACACACGACTCCAGGCCTCGACTGACCTTCGGTGATTGAGTAAATCATTAGTACATCAAACTACCACAACACACGGGTTCACTTGCCACTTGCCAGAGGGGGCAAACGAGTCGAGTCGACAGAATGGCATAAATCGATCAGTTTGCAATGCAAACAACGTACACACGATCGGTCTCTCGGACGCGTTGACCCCGTCCGTTCTAACGAGGATATTCACGGGTCGTAGAAGTAAATTAGTAGAATTCTCATGCGAATACACTGGACACTGGGGGGGCCAAACAATTTATCTAAAACACTGCTAACAAGGAAACTGTATTGTATTATTATTTTTTTCTATTCTCGGCGCAATTCCGGCGACGACTGCTCTGTGGCGCATCAGATTTCACACTGTAACATCCGTAACTTGTACGAGATGGGCTCCGAACGCTGGCGGCGCACATTCGACAGGCTCTCAGATAAGAATTTGTATCGCGCGCACTTGTGCCCTGTGCAAGCAACCTCTACTCCGTGCCCAACTCCAACCCACCATTGCCGCCTTTGACCGCCATCTTCTTTTGGATTCCTCTCGACGATTTCTAGAGGGAACCCGCCGGCGGACAAGCGGGGAGGCTGGTGCTGTTGTGTGTGATAGTACACTGCACATTGCCTTGAACTTGATGTGCATCCGAGGGCAATGCCGCGCGTATGTGCGTCCAAGGAAACGGTTACTACTAAAGGCTTACTACACCGAACGGCTCGGAACCTCCGAGTTGGAAACTAGTTAGCGTCGGTCGATTGCGGTTAGTGTTGTTACTAGCAAACTGTTTAGCTAAACCATCACTCTATCACGTTGGTCCAGACTGGATATCATAAACATTGTTTCTCCAGTCAGTTGATATACTTCTAGAGCGCGTGGATTATATTTTTTTATCTTGCTCTGCCAATCTCTGCACCGCACCTGGAGTTGGCGCCGGTGCATTGACAGCACTTCCACGTGAGTCTTTGGCCAAGGTACAACAAGATACTTAAGAGGACGCTGGTCGGAACCAAACGTCAATCAAATAGGAAGGATGAGTACATCAATTAATTTGCATGCAAGGAAGCAACCATACATAAGAAACTCGAGGTGACTACGGTATGACAGTGTCACGGTGAATCCTTCGGTAAATGAGGTAATCGAGGAACTCTGCAAAGGTCAAGTATCGACACATCAACCTCAAACTGGTGACGTTCGTAGTGTCGGCTGGCTAGACACTAACTCTGACAGGTATGGATTACCTTCCTGTTCTAAGTACTAAGACTTGACGGTTTCATAGGATTGGTTAAGCGGAGTTTAAAAATATTCTTGCAAAAAAAAAAGAAAAAAGAAGAGACACGTGATAAGCAGACAGCAGCGTATTACCTCATTCGGGGATAATCTCATATTCTGTGCGTGTGCGTCTTACGACGCCACGCCGATCTACGTCAGCGCCCGGGGGTAGACAGGCCTTGAAACTCACGGGTTTTTTTTTCTCGATTTTGTGTCGTTACCATAATTGTCATCAGAAACAATTCCTCGGCAAGCCCCCGTTGTCTTTAGGCGGCTTTCCGTGCAGCAGGTAGCGGTTGCAAAGTTTCGCACACTTTTCCAAAAGTGTTGTGCCCATTTGCAGGGGAAAACCACCCACCGCAGGTTTAGTGTCTTGGCTGACCTGATTTGCTGGAGGTCAAGGTGGGTGCGAAAACTTATTTTAATTTATTGTATTTTAACTACAGAGTAATTCGCGAGCCTAGTAGGGGAAAGTGGCAATATGCACCGGTGGGGTAATATGCACCGGTATGATTTTAGCTGAATTATGGCCTTTAAAAATAATTAATCAATGAAATCTGTTCTTT
>KE525181.1:72156-104134 GCA_000441895.2 Anopheles sinensis | reverse complement strand
TAACGACGCGGTAATACCCACCACCCGATCGTTTTTGCGCAATTCCTGGTGGATTAAGAAAAAATGTCGGTTCGGCTGGCTTGAAACAATATTTTAACCCATCGGTACCTGAATATCTGGCCACGCAAATCTGCCATTTTTCTCTATCCTTCCCCCGGTTGGGAGATCCGGCAGAGCTTCTCAATTTGTTCTACCCGTTGTTTTACACCCTTCCGAAGTCGGGCTAAATCAGTTAAAAGGGCACACGTTTTTCTCCTCCTTCCTACCAAAGTATTTCTTTCAAACTGCAAAGTTCAAAAACACGTGGTTTGGTGACATTTAAAAAATAAAAATTCTTCCAAAAGAAAAGGGGGTCTATCTAGAAGGAATCCTTTCGTTTTCTCATCTGGGGAACTCATATACATGTCGTCCGTCGATGATGATGTGTTTGTTCTCCGCGTCTCATTCCATACTATCTCTATAATTGTAGTCATTATTATTATTATTTGCATTGTACTGCAAGATAAAGCGAAATGCACAAAAAATACAAAAAAAAATAATTAAAAGATTCGTCCAGAAAACCCGCCTTTTAGCAGTGATGATGCGTATGCGCGCAAAGTGATGGTATGTTTCGTTTTGGGTTAGTTTCATTTGGTTTCTATTCCCGGACGAGAACTGACTGTTGCCTTCTTCGTTTGTGATCGGAAATTGAAAACTTGTTGGGGAAACATAAAATCGAAATCGACAACAAACAGATCGAAACCTAGCAATAGTAGAACGGAATATTGAGTGCGTGAGATTGTGTTGGAGATGATGATGATGATGATGAACGATGATGAAACCCTAGTTGCGAAGTGCAAG
Organism: Anopheles sinensis; assembly: GCA_000441895.2. NCBI lineage: Eukaryota > Metazoa > Arthropoda > Insecta > Diptera > Culicidae > Anopheles > Anopheles sinensis. The sequence goes on along the minus strand of KE525181.1, from coordinate 103,294 downwards.
AAGAGATCGAGTGACTACCGACCGAACCGTTCCGTATGTATGTGTGCGTGTGTCTGTGTGTATGTTTTTTGGAAACGTGTCTTAATTTCGTAGTTGAAAGCTAAAGAATTTAAGCAGTGGTGCATGTGGGTGCCACCTTAACTTTAATTGTCACGTGCGAAAACTTTCCGGTGCGAAGTTTTTCCCTCACACATGAGCCCTCGCTCGCCCCGTCTCACCGAACGTCAGGTGCGGGGTAGCCAATGTGGAATGTGGCCGTTGGGGGCACCATGTGGGGGGAGAACAGGCACATGGCGTTGGGTGCCACCGAGCGAACCGAAAGTTACGATTGGTTAGACCATCCGTTACGAGGATCAGACCACGAAGAAAGGGAACCACCGAAAGGTTCAGCTAAGAATATATACAACCCACCTCAGAGCGGAAAAAGGACGGTACACCAAAGTTGGTGCGCACACGTGGCAAGATAATATATGAAGCATTTGCAGTCGCTGTTACTGTTTTGTTTGCTGATGGGCGTAATAAGGACGTTTGGTGCTTCGCTCTGTATATTACAGAGCCTAATGAGGTACTCGGAAAAGATCGTGTGTGGACATTTTCTCCAAAGCTTTTGCCACTTCTAGAAGTGCAGCGTGGAGAATAAGTCGCCGCGCGTCTTGGGACAGAAACACGAAAACAATCCTAAAATGTTCTATCGCCATCATTGAAATAAGACAGGGCAACGGGGGAAAAAGCACCGGGAGGAAGGAGTAGTGTGTGGGGGTGTGTTGAATCCGTTTCGAATGATGGATCCACACACCCCGAACAGGGGGTTTTTGCCAAGTATTATTATTCCGTTTGTCTTGCCCGTGTTTGCCTTCGGTCGGTGTATCAACGCGTGCACGCATAGAGATGGGTTTTCAGTATCTGCGTTTTCATTAGCAATCTTTCGGAAGAAAGGAACACTTGTGGTCCTCGCTTGGTGCAATCTTTTTGGGGCGCATCATTGATGGCGATCTTCAGTGTACACAAAGTAAAAGTGGGTGGCACATGTACCGCAGTACCACCACCAACAAGCAAAACGCCTAACACACAAGCATAGGTCGGTCGTCAAACACACATAAATAGATGCGATGGGTCCACGGAAGATCGAACATTATCCCCGATCCGTCGAGTTTCGTTCGACCACAACAACACACGCACAGCATCCACTTTTTAGCGTAAACATAAGAAGACACATAAGTGGTAAAATGACGAGCGAGATGTGGTAGGATCTTGAGGAATGGAGAAGGAGATAGTAAAATGGGAAGCGAAGAACAATGAGGAATGTATTGTACTATATTCGCGGGAAGAAAGTAAGTTCAACGAAGAAGCATACAAACAAACAAACAAACAAACAAACCAACATACAAACAAGTCGTAGAAATAAATATTAATATTAAATCGCAATTGCTAGTGGTTAACTTAAGGCGAGAGAGCAGAGAATGGATAAGAAGAAGCTCGATTGGAAAGAGGTCCTATGGTGAGTTAATTAGACAAAAAAACTACATCCAGAAGGTGCCACATCCTACGAGCGATAGCGAGAGAGGAAGCGTGAAGATACTAGAATGGAAGAGTTTAAGAAAGATAACACTGAGTGTGTGTGTAGTCAAACTGATTTTGATATCGATGTGCAAAAAAGAAATCTACCCAACAACAAGCGTCAAACACGAGATAAAACAAAACACAACACACAAGTTAGTAGACATGTTTGTAATTGTTCTGTGATCCCTCCCACTCTCCCCCTCCATTGTAACTGATTTAGTGTCCTGCCGTCCTTTTTGGGCCTAGAAGGTGCGGGTGGCTGAGGGTGTTGTTGGTCAGGAAAGGGTTTTTCGGTCAACATATTTGGCTCAATCAGCATATGTCAAAAGGAATGTTTTCAGGCCAAAAGCAAAAACCGACACTCAGAGAGAACACGTGGCTGCAGAGAAGGCTGCAAATGTTTAGAAAAAAACGCACGCCTTTCTTCTCCGTCCGCGAGCTCTTATCATGTGTTGTTGTGTGGTGTTGCAAATATGCTTGCGAGTCGAGCGAGAGAAATGAAGCTCTGGTGGGGACAATGTCGTCGGCCAAAAATTGGAAATTGAAACAAATTTGAAAAATAGAAGATAAAAAGTAGCAAAACATACACCAAAGCGCGCTCACCTGAAAAAAAGGCAGCATTATTTCAGTGAATGGACAAATTATGAAACAATAACAAGAAAAATCAACCCTATAACGTAACTTATACTCTATCATCATTGCAATCATATTTTATATATATATAAAAAAGCAAAACAAAATTTCAAACGAGATTGGAAAACAGCAGAACAGAGAAAACTTCTACAGGATTGCGCAACAAAGCATCAAACGAGGGATGACGAATAACCCAATGTAGGGGGCGAACATTCTCTTTGGGCAGCTGGTAGCGTAGAGGAACAACAATAATTATATACCACACACTCTTATTACAGGTCGACATCTAGTTCATTAACCACCAATAGCTAAATCCGCTGGAATCAAATATCTTGCACTCATATACACACACACATACACACTCTCACACAGTTTCAAACTCCGATGTCGTTTTCTTTTCCTCTCCCATCAAAATATCAAAATTTAAAGAAACACGATCCTTCAATGAAACAGAAGACAAATATGTATGTACGATATGAAGTAGTGTACTTCATTTTTATTATTGATTCACGCGCTTCAAAATAGTGGCAAATTGGTACGCATAACAAATGGAATAGAAACATATACTTTATTGAAGAAAAAAATTACAAACAAAATTCAACGCATGTAACACATATTTGTAACACTCGTATACGTATCGCGAGAAGATTTTCTTTGGTCTTTACGTTTGAGGGCAAACAACACACCATTCAACATACAAACAACCAACCAACCTTCCTACGTGATATTACTATCAGCAATAATAACAACAAAAAATACCACCAACCTTTCTCAACTATTACGATCGGTTTCGCTATTATCTATCCACCATTCCCTGCTTCTTTCTTTAGTCGAGGAGACAAAACAGAAGATACCTTCTTTTATAGAGCACAAGAGTCTGACCCGATTTGTCTCGATGGTGTATTTTAGGTTTACACGAAACTAAGAAAATAGCACATCCAAACCATCGCGCAGCAGCAATTTCTCTCAATTTCGGGAACCGGAGAACGAAACGTTTTGTTGAAGTGCGAAGGATCAGCTAAAACACAGTTACACAACCAGAACACAACAACCTACGGCTATTATGCAACTATTTCTCAAGAGTTCAATGTCAAATTTACGAAATTAACAAATCGCATGTAGAGTATAAAAATGGAAAAAAGAAAACTGTAAATTAAATGTGTGAAACAAAGGAGCGACGAAAGTGTGTGCGTGTGTATGTCACATCCCAGTGTCACACGGCGCCACTGAATCCCTCTATTCGCAGATGTTTGTAGTAGGTAAAATAATAATCGGCCTTTGAAGTGTTTTCAAAAACTGGCGAGCAAATTCGCTTCCCCACAACATATGTTAATGTAGCGAACCCAAAATTAAAGCAGACTACAATATTAGGATTATTGTGTTCCTTTTTAAGAATGAATGAACCACACACAGAAGAGTATTTAATTGAATCCCAACCACATTCGTAGAGAACTAAATGACTGTCCGCGCGCATTGCAAACCGCAGATTTATTGGCCATAGATCAGTAGAGCGAGCATTTGTTTTTCGATTATTTTCAACCATCATCAAGCCAACAAAAACAGTCGCTTTTTACAGGCAGGTTCAATTTTCGGATTTCTCAGCTTAAACAAACCATCGACAAGATCACTGTATAATGTCCGGATGATGGAGAAGGTCAGAACAGCAGTACGTTAAACAATCGAAACTAGAGAATGTTTGCAAAAAGCCTCTTGCTGCGTGGAGGAATCTGAACAAGAAATGGAACTATTGTTGTAACACGGCCACCATAAAATTAGTACGTTTCGAACGTTTCCGCAACGTCGACACTCGAAAAAATCTTTGTACACACACAATATGTATCCGTAAGACAACCCGCAGGCAAAAACGTGTAGGGATCTCTCACACATTTGTGAAGGAAAACGATGCGTAAGGTGTTGCTAGCGACAGCTAAACGAGCCTGGACCGAAGAATCAGTTGTACATTTTCCATTTTCAATTTTGTACGAAAAGATCGAAGTAGAGTGACAAAACAAAAATAAACAAAAAATAGCAGATTATGCTCTACTTCGCACATACAATCAAAACCGGAAAGAGCTCCACCCGGCGGGTAACAACCTTGTCCTCGCTCCCATCCACTGTCCCCTTACCTTGGCTGGGTGGAATCTTTCTGGAGAAAAGAGCTAGTAAGCCACAATTATCGAAAAAAAATCTATCGATATATTTTACTCCTGCTATATCCCAATCCCCATCCTTCCTTATCTTCCTTTCCTTTCCGGACCTCACGAAAAAACAAAAAATAAAACCTTAACTCTTTGTCCCTCTATATCCCAACGTGAGGTCCAACCCCAAATATATTAGAAAAAGGGTTATTCAAATCATTCGTAATACTTGCACAAAGCAAGCGTCAACCACCATGTCGAGAATGTGAAGAACTACCGTCAACTCCAAGAAAATGACCACTCGCGATCCACCATTAGGAGATGGAGAGTTCGAACGAAGTTCCTGGTGCTGAGATTGGATGAATCCAGCAGGTGAGTGATTTTTCTCCCTTTTTCAAGAGATTAATAAAGAAGAATATCTAATATCAATATCCGAAATATATTTAAGGTTGAAGGGTTATTTTGACCCCAACGAAATGATTTTTTATTACCTTTTTTCCGATGTGGATGAAGCTATGCGTACAACAGGTTAATAACTCTTTTACCTTAATTCCGATATATTCGAATGAAGAATATGCAAATGAAATATTTACATTATGTATTTTAGAGATCGCCTTTTGTACAAAATCTTCCTATTTTTAAAAGACTTTAAACCTCTTATATTCGCTTATATTTAATACAAACTGTCTGAAAGTTCGTTCAAAACAATGGCAATTATAACCATTTTTTCCTAGCCTCTTTTCCTGTATTGTATCCATTGAACCATTTGTCCCTAACCCCTTTCCCGGTGTTTTATCGTTGAAAAATGAATCATACATTGTTTTCGCGAAAAAAATACGATGAAAAAGCCGTCAGATAGAGAAAATGGTATAATAGGTCTAAATGCCGAGTGCAAGAAATTGAATATTTGGTAAAAATTTTTAGAATTTATATTAAAACCAAATTTAGGTCTATCTCTTACGGGTAGCTCACATGTTGCTTGGGTCAAAATAACCCACGTCGGTACATCTATTGTTGGTTTTTATTTTTTGGTTAACTATTTTCGACTCAATCTGTTCTGACTGATCGAATAAACATGTTTCAACGTTTAATTGAAACTCTTGCCACTTTTGTTGTACAGTTTAAATGTCACTCTAGTGTTTCTTCATCTCAACAACACCGCCAAAGGCATTGTTTGTTAGTCCCAACGACCAACGAGAATGGATCGTAACAGAAAGATACGTGCTCAACTCACAAAGTCAACGACATAACCGAGGCCAACCGTCAAAACCGGTGACAGTCTGCCCCTACCATCGATCCGCCCAACAATTAATAGAAAACCCAGCAACTCAGCCAAATGGACAGCCTCCGCCTGTGTGAAGTGAAGTGCGTATGCGTAAAAGTGCGCTCCTAACGCTTCAACAACACGGCTTTGGGAAAGGTTGACTGCTGCGAGACGTAAGCGCGTAAGTCATTCCATTGTCGGTTGTCTTGCCACTTGCCAGAGGCTCCGTAAAGATCGTGCTGCTTTGAGGGAACGTGCTTTAAATGTGCGCCTTAAGAGATTCGCCTGCCAAAAGAGAAGGGATCGTTAGACTACACGATTACATGCCTTAGTAAAGGGTGGGCCAGTTTAAAGGTTAACTTCCACTTTTTGCAGGTTTGAGAAAACAATGCATGTCGACGAGTTTGAATTGGCCTATCCCTCATGTAGAGTTGATTTAAAAGTAAAGAAATTATCAAAAAAAATACGGATACTTAACAGGCATATAACTTCAAAACATTATATAAGGTGTCATGTGTCAATAGAATTTCCATTCTAGACTATAAATTCACGTTTGTTTCGACGAACAACGATAATCACATCCACTGTCAGTGTTGCACCTTAATCCGATAGTCACGTTTTACGTTCACTTCTCTGCGGTCTAATAATAAAAACTGGCCTTTTCTTTCTAGTGAACTAAAATCCTACTAAACCGAACGAACACACCAATGTTCGTGTTCGAGTGACCAATGAAAACACTGGCCTCACTCGCCTCGCACTCTTGTTTCGGCATGTTCGTTCCAACGCCAGTCCCAAATCACCTTGGAAATTCACATTTAAAATCATCTCCAGTGTGTCGATCTTCCTCCGGTGTAAAATAGGCCTGCATCTGCACGACGCAGTAGGCGACGGTCGCCTTTGGGAACCAACACACTGCAATCAGAAAGTGGTAAAACTTCTTTTCCAATCGAACTCGCACGATGGCGTAAAGGAGGAACCAGGTGCTCTCCGATCGAAGAAGAGATCCGATGGAGAAAGGGCTTTTTACAATGGCTTTTCGGGAGAAACAATATTTGAATATAGCCAGGCCATATAAAGGTCCTGCCAGCTGTGGACATGTGCCGATGTGTTCAACGTGCACAGGGTGTACGGATGCGGCGTACATCAAAAGAGGATCCTTGTTCCTTAAGCATTGTACCTGCTAGCCTCGGGATTCTATCCTATAAACGAAGGTTATCTTGCGGATTCCTAGGACTTACCTCTGTAGGGTACTGCACAGAGCTTCATTCAACTTGTTCTGAGCCGTTGTAAAACGTCCCTTGGCATGGTTTATTTACTTGAGGTGAATTAGCTCGCAAGGTTGTAAAGAGGACGTGATCGTAAAATCACACAGAGACAGAACAAAGCGCTTGCTGCAGGTACCTCGGACGATTCCCCTGAAGATCATCGTAGCAATAGCACGATTTAGATTGTGCATCGTTTTCTCCGTTTACATTAACCTTCTCTGCTGGATGCACCACTACACGCACCCTTAAAGCCTCCGTACATATTCCCATGGTGTGCTGCGACGAGAACGTTCCAGACGAAAGTCGAAAGCCATGTTGGAAATCCGGCCATGCATGACGACGATCGACAGAGACGTGAGGCAGAAGAAGAGTGATCGTTTGCCTCGGGTAACTGGAAACTGCATCAGGCGTAGTGGAAGACGGGCGGTTCAAAGTGGAAAAAACACGTCCATGCGCAAGCGTGCACCAAACTGCACCTACCAACACCATGGAAGGCACATATCTGATGTAGGTTTGTCGCAGACCAACGCAGCGGGGGCACTACGTCGTTTGCGCCATAGGGTTTTTATTTCTATTTAACTTGATCTCCATGGTTTTGTTGCTGGATTTAAAAATCGATGCTGGTGGTGTTCGCTGGATATGTATAGAGGCTGGTTAAGATAGCGCTCTTAGCGGGAGGGCCAATTTATACAAACGGGGTTTATTTTGAGTGCAGCCTGTATTGCATTGTTTCAATTCTGTGGAACGTACTAGGTATTCGATTAAAATAATAAAATATAAAATTTCACAGTTATACAATCTTTGATGTCTAAATACAGCACGCTAGAGTGCTTTCTCAAAATAAGCTGCCCACAATTTACTTGACTCGCATTTACTTGTATGTGGTAGTCAGCATACATAACACTAGAGTGAATTGGCTGTTTCTTGTGCTGTTTGCATTCAACTTAAAGATGTAATATGTTACCGTTCATATTGTTCTGTATTGCATTTTCGAAGACTTACACATTTCCGTTGGTTAATAAAAACTAACTTTAATGTATCTGCTCCCCATGTTATGTTTGTACATTATGAACAACATATTGAGACCGACTGTTTTTCAAGCTTGATCAAAGAAGGAAACTTAAGACGCGTTTGCTTGATAACATGTGGTCGCACACGTGTTATTCTTAGTTTTCCGTTGGCAATAGCTGGCAATAGAAAAATAGTAAATGAATGGTTGTACAAACCGTGCCGCAAGAAGCGATGGAAAACTTGAACATGCCAATTGTAGGAAAATCCCCAACCCTATCTGGCGAGTACGAATAAGGGCTTTCTATATAAGAAACTCTCAAACACCATGCAACCCAAAAGGGCCTACTTTATCGCGTAAGATCGTTGACAGAGAGCACCGCCGCCTACTTGAACGTTGGACGTTGAACGACGCTACTCGGGGGCCGTTGTTTTATTTTGCTTTTTTATTATTCTTTCCACGTTGGTTTGTTCATCGAATTGTGTTTTATTTTTGGTCCCCTGCGGCGAGAAAACTCGTCAATCGCGTTGTCTCGCGGATGGTTTTACAGAGCACAGCGTGTTCCGCGTCCAACCGTATTTCCCTTGCTGCATCGATCGATGGTGGTTTTCCGTCCCGAGTGTTGATGATCTATTACTGAAGGAATTTAAACATTCTTTTCTCCCCACCCCGCCCGTTCCCGATGGTTCGCTCACCGACCCGACCATATCTGGTTCGAGTGACGAATAAATCTACCAAAAACTTTGATCGTTTCGCGTCGTTCAGACTAGTTGACGGTACGCGTAGCCCCGCGAATGAGAAGAAGATGGTCCCTTCGGGGATTGTTTACCATCTATTAACAGACACACAGTCACAAACATACAAACATAAACCAGCAATTAAATAGAGGTGATCGGCGGCTAAGATAAAGAACGTGAGTTGTATGTGAACTTGCTCAGGAACAAGCTATGGCTACCAAATATGGCGCACAGCGTTTGTCGAAGGATTTGTTTTTCTTAAAAATGTACTCGATTTTACATTTTTCCCAAACATAGGGAAAAAATAAAAGATATGAGTACATCTTTATGACGAACGTGTTACAACGATAAAACCCACTAGAAAAACATCGGAATAGAGCGTACTCGAAGTAATCCTTACAATTAATATTTTTCTTAAACCTCTTCGACCGATCTGTTTTGGAAAACAAAAGTCCTATTTGTTTGTCTCAATAGCTATTTTAATTATCTCCAAATCCGAAAAGAAAAAAACCAACACTATTAGAAACCGACATATTTGCTTCCGTTATTGTCGTGTTTATTGATTTCCGGATGTTATTAAAACGACCTTCAAGCATCACAATATTCCAACCCCGGGCGATGTGATATAACGGATCAACAGAAACATGTTTATCGTCAACCCCTAGGGCTCTTATCGCACACCGTTGAAACGGTCCATTAGTTCATCTTTTATACTTCCTTCTCTCTCTCGCTTTGTCTGTATCTGCTTCCCTATGTGCTATATGTGATTCTTGACCCTGGAAGTTGTTTTATTTATTTATTTTCCCCGTTGTTTACCGCAACAACTGATAAGAGACCGTTCGTTATATGCTGAATCGCTCAGTCTGTAAATAGAATATGTAATCTTCCATTTACCGATAGCCGATGATGCTGGTGTTTGGAAACATATCGTAAACAAGTTCAGTGGGCAATCGGAGTAATTTTGAATGTTTTGCGCACCCAACACTGTCGATCGCATGCTGCTGGAGTGTTTACGACAATCGCTTTTCAATGAGGAGCATGTTTTCACCCTTTGAGGCATTCCTATCAACCGTTCACGACTCCGAACTCCCGAGAGTCATATGCTAGCCCGAGGCTATCGACATCGTTTGCCTCCGTGCACCCTTGTAGGTGGGTACTATTTTTAACTTTCACACATGCGTCCTCGTGACGCCAGTGGAAAGGATTTTGTTTACCGTCGTACGGTGCGTTACATCGGGAGGAAAACGTTTGCTGCGGTACGTACGCCTACCTCGGAGGGTTGGGAAAAATAATAACGAATACCTTTAGGTAGGGTAGAACGCAACGTTTAAAGATTGATTTTGGGTAATGTTTATTTGAAACTTAGCGGCCGTAACTTGAAGCCGTTCAAGTGTATTTCTGATCTTTCTGAGCAACCCACACGGAAAACGATAATGAAGGAGTCGGAACACTTCATGGAAACTATTAAACCCAATTAATCTGTAATTCAGTTTATAAACGCATACGATATACACGAAATAAAACAAAACAAACCATTTTTTGGATGTCATTGGTATTTACGATCAACTAACAAATAGGTATATAATAACGTGTAAAATGATTTTTTTAAAGATTCACGTTGGACCAGAAATGTTCAATGTATGCCAGTTTTCTCTTTAATAAGAGTTTTCAATATCTAAGAGATTTCATGTATAGTTTTCACGTGGTAAGAAATTCTATGGATTAAATATATCTATAAATTAGCCCCCCCTTTCAGCCCTCTGTGCATCATAAGATTTTAATTTTTACCCAACTAATAGCACTAATGAGAACCAAAAACATTCAAGAAAGCAACATTTCTTTTCTCAAAATTATAATTTTCATCTCCTAACCACCCTTTGACGTATGACCGGATGTGAACCCTGTTTTTTGTTTATCGATCCACACGGAGAACCATCATACAAACTGCGATACCATTCTTTCACCATATTCCGTTCGAGAAGAGTTTCCAATTACTACGGGTTGACGACGGGGAAAAACGAAAAAAAAACCCTACCGTCTGCCCGGAGCATGTGACTTTCGGTTAGTTTGTTGAGTGGTTTTTTCCTGCTTCATTTTACAGTCTTCCACTTCACCATGGTAGGACCGCTGTAAAAAGGGGAATCAGAGAGGGTATTGCGCAGCGAACGAATCTTGCTGGGGTTTATGCTGACGGTCGGTGACATTCTTCCCTACGCCATTCCCGACATAAATGCGCAATTGAAATCTTTACGCGCGTTCCGCAGCCGGGCGACTTCCATAGGAAAATCGGAAACACGTTCCAGCTACACGAAGCATAACTTTCAAGGGCATCTGTCTACGTGCCACGAGCAACGTGTTGTTGTTGGTGTCGACGGTTTGGTTTCTACGTAGATACGTAGACTAAAAATCAATATTGACCGCCAGTTGGTTCTGTCATGCGACGGTTAGCACTTGCCCTTCGAGCCGAATGAAAATGCATTTACTATCTCGGCGAGCATTTACCAGGGGTCTAAGTGTCTGGAAATACCGGGAGTAATTTTTTGTTTGTCACGGCTGACGTTGAACACCACATTCATGGGATTTACTATAAGACGATAAGGAAGACTATGACGATAAAGGCTTTACAATCGGTGAAAGATTACGCCTCGTGCACTGTAGGCTTCCAATTTGAGGCGTCACAAATACGAATAGTCGATCTGCTTTGAGTGTTTCTAAAACGCTTCACCGGTGGTTCACCATTACAAATTGTATATTGTTTAGAATTCTTCAACGGCGAGCCTTAGGAGCATGTGATTTATATTGAAAAAATATGTGTAAGTTACAAAAATTATAAATCTGCAAGAATTCGAATAGCTTTTCGAAACTTTCTACATGCATTATCAGCGTAATAATTATGAAGAGTAGAGGACTTGACACATGAGGATAAGAGAACGTTGATAAGTGCGATTCCTTTATCTGATTTTCTAATTTTCTATCCTAGGCAACTTTCGTGCACTACAAAAAAAGTGTATCTTTTTCTATCCTTATTAACAATTATTATTAGATGTTTTAGGACCACTGCCAGTCATACCTTTTGGGAAAGAAATCGGTTCTTTAGTACATAAATTGGTGATATGATTTATAAAAATGATTTATAAATTTCATCATTTTCGTCTCAGGGTACGTTTTAAACACATGTAATCTGAATTTTTGCTAGATTTATAAGCTTCCCGTTCAAATATTCAGCAAAATACTCAGATAATTTGAAATATAACTATTATTTGTTCAAATCCACTCCACAGAACCAAATGTAATGTGTTTTATGTAGAGTTTTATGTAATTTAAATTTTCGTTTTGATTTTTATACGCGTGTCTGCCAATACGTAGGTAGAATATTTTTTGGAGCTGGTAAAATATTTTGATGAATAAAATGAGAAACTCAAACAATATCACTGTGAACTTGTTTCTTTAAATAATTATTTATTGCTAGAAGCGTGTTTGTTAAATATGGTTTTACTATGAACTTAAACTAAACAAACTAATTTAACAAATATATAATATCACATTTACGAAAAAAGGCAATTTAAATAAGAAGTTAATGTTAATGTTAAAGAAAAAATGAGAAAAAATGTATAAAGTACTGTACTTTTGCGCTCTACAATAATTTAGCAAAACACTTTGTGTCTTCTGTTCACCGTCTTTTTCGCTGTAGAAGAGTTGTAGAAGACTAACGAAACACTCAAGAAAACTGAATCAAACCCGTAACAGAAGCAATGGAGATCCACGATTGATGCCGTGGTCATTGCATTTAATCCCCCCGATGGTCGTTAGTGTCATTACGGGGCCACACTCTAAAGTTATCCGTGGTAAGCTGCACCATCGCGTAATGATGTTTTTGTGCGATTTCTTACTTGCCCCCGCTCCTACCCCCCGTCAGGACAAAGATGAAAACTGGAGAGGGAGGTACAAAAAAGGAAAAAAAGACCTAACACTACACACTACCCCAATCGAAGAAAAGAGAAAGCCCGCCCCATTGTGGCCCTAATTGGGTCAACAAACACTACAATACCCGCTCAGTGTACGGCACAATGGTTCAGAAAATGGCACAGAAAATTACCGTAAAATTTTTCATTGCGTTGGAAATGCGTACCTACCGTTCGAATGAATATTGCAGGATGTACAAGCAACTCCAATGTGGACCATTAGCATCGATCCGGCGAAAGAGATGATGATTGGGAAGGGGTGGTTTTCTTGTTTTGCAATCGAGTTGTACCTCAATCTCACAAAGAAGAGATGTACAATAAGAAGGAAACTTTATTACAATGGAGTCCGAAATGACTGCTCTAGCAAATGCTATAAACTATCATGCCTTCCACAAACGTTGAGAAGCCATATCCTGAGCAGGGATCGATTTGACTAAACCGTTAACATAAACAAAAAAAAGCACACACATACAGATTTTCCCCACCAATAAACGGGACTGGTTGTTCGCTCGGCAGCCATATTAGTCATTCTCGAACCACGACTCGAAAGTACGTTAACGAGAAAATCCCCTTCTTCGGCAGGCAAACGAGAGGTTACCAAATGTGGTCCGTGTCCGGGCCCGGACGGTAAACCGGTTTCCATGCCCAGGCCAACCCGGTCACGGTGTATGGAGGGAGTTTGCTTCGACATCACCAGCCACTTTCAACATCGTTCCACCAAATGGCCCGGCGCGTGGTTACGAGATCGCGAAACGAATCTTCGAACTGCCTCAAAGGCGCCAACCACGTTTCCGCCACGAAACCGCAGACACCAAAGGAACGATTTGTTCGAATCTTTTTTAGTGTTTTTGCCGTGCGTAAAACGAACCAACACGAGGCATTCGATAAACGCTTGCGCCATTCGTAACGACTGCGCGTCAGCACAAATATGCTTCCTCTTCCCGGGTCGTCCAACAGTGATGACTATGCGCGGATGATCGTACCGAACGAACGATGAATCATTGCACCGTTTGCAGGAACTGGCCCGTAGTACCGCGGGGTGGTGTGGGTCTTTACGGAAGGGGACCTTTTCTTTTCCGGTTTCTTTGTCGCTCGTTGGGCTTTCCGATGGGACAAAGGCAACTCCTTATGCGCTTCAGAACATATGGGAATAGATTTGTCTGCCACAACGCAAGGAAATCTGTGCAATCTGCTAATCTAAATCTGTATAACAAATAAATATACCCAGCGGTCAAACGCCTTGGACAAACGGCATCGTAAGCTTCGGCCATTTAGTTGCTAATCAAACATGACCATACGTACAACCAGTTATCAAAGCATCTGGATGATAAGGGAGCTTGAACATTTTGATGACGTATCTACAACCGCAAAGGGGTCAGGACAGTATTTACCGGTGAGAAAAGGGGAACACTACACCTAAAAGATAACGCAAGTTGAAGAGTTTCCGTTGGACGGTCACTGTTTTGATAATGTAATCTCCGCCAAACGGTAGGGTCAATATATGTATAGGACCTGAAAGGTGCTCAAATGCGGTAGCGATCTGCTGAACATTTCGAAACAAAAACGTGAATTCATAGGAAGAAAAACATGCACCACATGTATTGCACATAGCTATTTTCGGTAAATATGTGGACCAGCATTCTTAAAACTTACGTACTTAAAATATATTCATTGTTAATCGTGACAGTGTTTGTGAAAAAACTGGAACTAATGCTTATTAAAAATGTTTGAATTATGTTTTTAAATGAATGTTTTAAATTTATTTATTTTTTAAACAATTCTACAAATACCTCGAAATGCTTGAAAATCGAAGTCTTGAATAAGAAAAAAACAGATACGTTTCGGAAACTTCAAGCTTTACCAAAAACAGGGCAATACGCTTTACATTAATTTGCTATAGGGATGTTAATATATTCGTATATAATTTTACCTCATTTTTAGAAAGTAGTTACATTGAATGGAAATTTGCACAAAGAATCATAGTGTGTGCTTTTAAAACATCATTTTTGCATTAACACTAATGCACAAAATCAAAAACATTTCTTACATTGTACCAAAAATTCATTTGTATTTTGTTAATTTTTTTATTTCCATTGTTGTAACTAGAAAAGCAGTTTATATGTTATACTTTGTGAAAATATCCGGATTACCGCAAAAATACATCAATTATAAAAAGCATCAACTGGAAACATTTTAAACAATTTTACTTATATTGTAGCACACAAGCAAATCATTTTCCTTTTTTTGGCCAACTCTTCCGTTTGTACAATCGGCCAGAGAAATAGTGGAAGTAAATTACCTCTCCGAAGAATACCACCGTGGCCATCAGCAGCATTACACCACACATGAAAAATGCGCCCGAAATTTGATTCCACTTGAGGCTGGCCGGTTCAGGTTTTTCCTTGTCGTTCGTCCAGTACCGATTGTCGTGAAACTCCTCCGTCCAGTAGCGGATCAGGCCGAACGCGTGCAGCTTGTGTATCCAGGTATTGAACGGTTCTTGCAACGGTGTCGTCTTGGGGAAGTGCATACCTATTGGGTATGTGAACCCGGTGTGCTTACCGACGTAAACTATTCCATGTTTTCCGAACCGTTTCACGTAGTACGCAATGCCGTCGAGGGGTAGTGGAATTACCCCACCTAGCTTGTCCTGCGAGAGTGCGTACAGTATTTCATCCCAGTCTTGCTGGTCATTCTGGATCACTCGAATATTGCTAAATAAGTGGGATTAATAATACGTGTCAATATGTCACATTACCCTTAGTCTACTTTCACACCGTTTTCGCCTACCTGCTCGGTATCAGTGGGTTATCCTTGAAGAATTGTGTTGTAGAACGGAACATCGTGTAGTGAAGTCCCGATTTGTTGATCGCCTCTATCGTGTCCAGGTCCGAAGCCAGCGAGGCTGATGCCTGAAGACGCTCGAACATTCCAGCCTGATAAAGGGTACGAATGACCAGCGTGTTGATGATGAATCCAATGATGAAAATACGCCAACTGTCCAAGCGGAAGTGAGTCCCGGATCCACCCATCAACAACACCCACAGCGTGTACAGCGGATTGGGTAGATATTCGGGTGTATGGCTTAGGTCTAGTTTCACCAAAACAAGCGTAATCAGCCCGAAAATCGTGTAACCGCAGGCAATACAAATCCAGGCACCGATGGTGAACGGTTGGAAAAGTTTCTCTAGAGACGTGTACGGCCGCTTCGGCGGTATACCCATGATCATCTGCGTCACGTGACTCGGTGTGCTCCATTTCAGGAAGGTGTGTCTGCTATGTGAGAACCCTAGACTGCCGAAACCGAATGACACCTCCCGCCGCTGTATCATTCCGACCAGGCCGGTGCTGTTTCCAGGCTGCAGCATACCCCATTTGATGTTGTCCTTCGGCATCTCGTACTGAATCGAGAAGTTCAACCGTTTGGCTATAGTTTCCGCGACGTACACCTCCAGCCCATAGTATACTGTGAGGTTGCCCTCTTGGCGAAACATCGAGTACGGTTTTACCTCGACCACACCGACCTTCAGAGGGCAGCCGTGAAAATTCATCGTTCGATCGGGAAACCAATCGCTCACCGAGGTGCTCCAAGTACCATCGATGTACCGACCGATCGCTATCGGTTCAGCCGTATCACACTTATCCTCTTTGTAAGGATCGTAGGTGTAGGCAACAGTCTCTTCGATGCGTTCCTGTACGATCACCACGACGTTTATGATCCAAAGGCTCCACAACTTTTGTACAACTTCTTCTACAGAATCCGGAGATAATTCTTGGATGAAAATGGTGTACAAACCATGGAAGTGATGTGTCTTATAGTTCATACCATTCAACAGATCACACAAGGACTCATAATTCTGAACGAGAAACACGTTATAGTACGCAGGGTTTCCTTCCTCGATCGGAAGATCGTTGAATACAACCGTTGTCGACATCTCGGCGCTTGAGCTTACCAGACCGTTGATTAAATCCTGCTGATCCAGGGTAGCTAACGAGGAGTTGCCATTTCGAACTCGGATATTTACGTACGCCCCGAGCTCACGATAGTGCGCTGCTACTATGCTCTCAATGAAGTTGGTTCGCTCTTCCACCGCAAATTTAAATAACACCGGTCGTTCACAGAGCACGCCATGAAAACTCCACCAAAGCAAAAAATACACACAAAGTACCATCGTCAGCTGTTAAAGTCTACCACTTCAGGATCTCACGCAGCCTACTTTTATACCTCTGTCGAACAACGTTGACCACAAAGTCGGTGTCGTGCCGTTTGATTTGTTTACGAACCATTTAATCTCGTGGAGCTTTAGAGTGAGGTGTTGAAGCCAGGAAAAATGTGGATGGATGAGGAAAAATTCAATTAGAGTACAACCTGTATGTCCTTTGCCTTCATTTATTATACGTTGAATCGTGCTTGCGTTTTGCGACGGTACTCATGCGGTAAAGTACCAATTAGCTGTTTACTTTCCAAGTGCTGTGTCCGCTTTATTGGTAAGTGAATTCTAAACAAATTATAAGCAATTTCACTAACCGTGCTGAATGCTGCAGTTCAGAAGCCAATTCAACACTATACTATTGTTGTTTCTTCAAATCACGATAATCTGTGTTTCAATTTGCCAATCCACGAAACCAATTTCGGACCCAAGTGGTGCCAACAGATCTCGGCGAAGAAAACCAGAACCGCGGCCAAATGTAGTATGCCGCAGAGATAGAATCCACCGGAAATTTGGTTCCACTGCAGGCTGCTTGGTTCGGGGTCAGTTTTAGCATTCGACCAGTACCGAGTGTCCTCGAACTCCTGCGACCAAAAGTTGGCTAGTCCGGCGGAGTGCAGCCTTAGGATCAAGGAGCTGAAGGACTCCTGCAGCGAGGATGTCTTCGGGAAAAAGAATGCCGTGTTGTAATTGATGCCCGTCGACTTTGCAACGTACACTACGCCCCGTTGGCCATTCTGCTTGATGTAGTACTTGATGCAGTCGAGCGGCATTGTTACTACTCCGTCCAGTTTGTGCTGGGACAGGGCGTACATCAGCTGCTCCCAGTCTGTGGCCTTATCCTGTATGAGGCGTATTTTTCTGTAAAAAATATACATTATGCAAGCGTACACACTCTTACGCTGAGGCCTTCTTCCCGTACCTTGAATCTATCTGTGGGTTATCTTTGAAGTAGAGTGAAATCGTCTTGTGCATGTAGTAATTCATGCCAGCCTTGTTGATTTCGCCGAAGGTATTCAAATCCGATGCCAGACTATCGGAGGCTTGCAGTCGTTCAAACATCCCGGCATGGTAGAGCGTCCGAATGACGAGTGTGTTCAGTATGAAGCCTATGATGAACAGACGGGAGCTGTCCAGCCGAAGAGGATTGCAAGATCCACCCATCAGCAGCACCCACAGGGTGTAGAAAGAATTTGGCAATCGCTCGACCCCTGGTGCCTGCCGTACGTTGAAGATGGCCTGCGCGATAACACATATGATCGCGTAGCAAACGACGATGCACACCCATGACTGGAGGCTGAACGGTTGGAACAATTTTTCGAACGACGTGTACGGCCGCTTCGGAGGAATTGCCATCAGCAGCTGTCCGTAGCGGCTGGTGGTACCGAGCCGGAGGTGCTGATAACGGCTGAGGCTGATACCCAAACAGCTGAACCCAAAGTCGACCTCACGGCGCACGAGCATCCCCACTAGGCCGGTGCTGTTTTCGGGCGGTGATCGAAATATACCCCACTTCACGTTTCCCTCCGGCAGCTGGTACACGATGGTAAAGTTCATCTTGTGCGCCATATAGTTCGCCATTGTCACCTCGATGCCCGTATGTACGGTTTGGTTGTTTTCCGCCCGGCGGTGCATGGAAAAGGGCTGTATGTCGACCACACCGGCGACCAGTGGGCACCCGTTGAACCGCTCGGTCTTCGGTGGAAACCAATCGTCAAGCCCGGTCCAAGAGCCGCCCAAGAAACGGCCAATCTCCAACGGTATCACCACTCCACAGCTTCCCGCCATATAGGGGTGGTACGAGTGGGCAACAAATCCACCATCGCGTGCCTCAGTAATGACGGCGGCGTTAAGAATGATCGAACTCCAAAGCGTTTCCATGGCGGCCATTAGGGTCGTTTCCGTCACCCGTTCGATAACAATTGTATAGAGGCCGTGGAAATGATGGGTATCGTTGTTCATGCTAGCCACTACTCTAGCGAGTGACTGACTATCACGAACGAGCAACACATTATAGTAGGCTGGACGTTCCTCACCTGTGAGGAAATTTGTGTAAACAACGGGCATCCAGTTGCTGTTTCGGCTAACTAGATGAGTGATTATATCCTGCTGAAACCAGCTTGCCTGCGAGGAGTTTCCGTTGAGTACTTCAACCTTCACAAACGTCCCAGGATATCGGTAATGAGTCTGCACGACTTGACTCAATAAATCTGGTGTAAGTTGGCTGCCGAAGAAAGTCTTCACTTGTGCGCTGCTAGTTGACATCGAAATACCGAACAGCACGATCAATACAATCGTTGAACTCGCCATTTTCCTGCACTAGAATCAGATAACGTTGTGCAGACGGGAACGGAAGCCATTTGCTTTTTATAGAAATGTGCGAGACAATTATCTTCACCTGGTAAGCAGAACATTTCTATGATGCATGTAAAAACTGTTTATTCTGGTGGAGGTGTAACCTTGTCAATTGCGATGTACTATTTTCAAATCATTATTTTCCTTCACGGAATATAATTTGACCTAAACGGTTTACTGTGCGTGGGTGTGTTCCGTGCACGATAAACTTTGGTGAAGAAAAACTTGATGTGTTTGCCACTTAGCGGTCACATTCACATTGCTCGTTAAACTTTCATTCTCCTCATTGTCTCATCGTTATCTCGCCAAACAACGCCACCAGAGAGATGGCGAGCAGCAGGGCCCACAGGTAGAAGCAACCGCAAACCTGCCGCCACCGAAGACTCTCCGGTTCCGGTTGACTCTTGACGCTTGTCCAGTAACGGTTGTCGCGAAACTGCTCCTTCCACGAGTGCATCAGTCCCGCCGCCTGAAACCGGCCGATAATCCCGTTGAACGGCTCGGCAAAGGGTGACCGCTTCGTGTAGTACAGGCCCATGTTATAGTTGATGCCGAGGTGCTTGCCGACGAACACCAAACCCCGGTGGCCAAAGTTTTTCACGTAGTACTCGATGCAATCGAGCGGAATGACGAACACACCGGGTAGCTTGTGTTGCGAAATGTCGAGCATCAGTTCATCCCAGTCCTTGTTCTCGTCCTTTAGGATGCGAATTCTGGGGAAACGGGTGTTACTTAGGGGAGATCGGGTCAGACCTAGCTGTACGGTACATACCTGTCTTTTAGCAGAGAATTGTCCAGATAGTAAAACGATGTGGTGATGTACATGTAGTAGAACAACTTTGCATCGTTGATGTCCTGAAAGGTGTTCAACCGGGTGCCCAACTTCGTCGGGGCCTGAAGACGTTCGAACAGGGCCGCCTGATACATGGTGCGTACCACAAGCGCATTCAGTACGAAACCTATGATGAACATCCTGGTGCTGTTCTGGCGTAACATGCACGTGGGACCTCCCATCAGCTGCACCCAGAGGTTATAGCCGGGATTGCGGAAGCGCTCCGGTGGCTTCACCAGCTTCGAGTCGAAGATCAGCACCGTCAGCAGGGCGAAGATTGCGTAGCACAGCACGATGCACAGCCATGCCGGGAGCGTGAACGGTTGGAACAGTTTTTCCAGCGATGTATACGGCTTGTCCGGCGGTACGGCCATCGTGAGCTGCGTAAGAAAGCTGGGTGCACCCATCTTCAGGTACCGGTTTCGAAACACATTCATCCCAAGGCAGCCAAACCCGAACTCGACCTCGCCGCGCTGGATCATGCCCATCATGCCGGTGCTGTTGGTCGCCCGGGCCAGACCCCATTTGACGCTTCCACTCGGCGTACGGTACTCGATCGAGAAATTGAAGTGTCTAGCGACGTTTTGCACCACCGTCACTTCCAGCCCAAAGCGCACCAGATCGTCGGAAGCCGTTTTGCGTACCATGGAAAATGGTTTCGCCGTGAATGTGCCTGCCTTTACTGGGCACCCGTTAAAGTTTCTCAACCGTTCCGGATACCACCCGGACATGTTCATCCAACGACCGTCGTGGAAGTGATCCAGCAGGATCGGTTCGTTCACCTCACACGCTCCAGTCGTGTACGGATCGTAGGTGTACGCTTCTCCGGAACCTTGCACAATTAACACTGCGTTAATCATCCTCAGTTCCCAAAGAGTAACCATAATCGTTCGGATGGATTTCAAGTCATCACTGCGCGTAACTACTAGCAAACATCGTCCCGATGAGTCGTAATGCTCGTGAGTTAATGTTTGGAGAAGGGCTTCCAGCAGCTCATAGCTATCGGCAAGCAGAACGTTGTAGTACGAAACGGCGGTGCCATTCCGTTCACCTACGGTCGCAACCAGCCATTCGTTGTTCGAGCGCAGAATCTCACCGACGGTGTGCAGTAGATGTGATGAATTATTTTCAGTTATTTGGAAATGCACCGAACTTTGAGGACGACGGAAAAAGCTATTCAACGGTGCACTCAAATACTCCACATCGGTAACATAAAGATTCGCAGGAAAAAGATTCAAAAGACCTGCGGTAGAACTCTGCAGCATGGTTAGTGCAAGTACCAACGAGAAAATTTTCATTGATGAAGTTGTGCAATTTCGCCTCAATCAAAATAAATATTTTCAATGGATTTGAATCCGCTGCAGAATAAAAACTAACCTTTGGTTTCTTTTTTAATAAATCATACCCCTCATACATGAAACTCGGTGTATGTTTACACTCACCATTATTAGCAAACATCGTTTCCCGATGAATTTACATTCCGACAAATATTTGTCCACTTTGCAACCGACCCGTTTGTACCGCGAGAGTTACGACTGGGCATAATGGTACGATGTCAAATCAATTGGAAATTATTATCGCATATTTTGATACACTGGAGCAGGAGTCGGAAAAGTCCGGCCGGCCAAATGATTTTATCCGGCCCGAAATAATATTTTATTGCTTCATACAAAAAACCTATCTCAATTTTTATCGGATTTGTTCACGATGTCAGATTTGTTTTCGTCCCAAAAAAGAAATTAAAAATGCTGAATTTCTCGTAAACTTTTTGTATGGTATTTGCATTTTTGATCGTTCTTAAATGTCCTAGTTATGTTAGGCTCGTCTAAAACACCCGGTGGCAATAACTCGTTTACGTTGCATCCAAAATAGCTACATGCAAGGAATACACTTTTCTTGCTCATTACGAAATAAAATGCTATCAATCTTGCGAATCTTGCAATATTTAAAACTTCTCGAAGCTGATTATTGTTATTGTAATTACTAGAGAGTACGCCAAAATATTTTAAAATAATTTGATTAGAGGAATAATTCAAGTACAAATAAAGGAATTAATTAACAGTACAAAAAACCAAACCAAATTAATTTGTTGAAACAGATCTAAATTCAGAGTAAATAAGTATGAAAATGTTTAAAAACTTTGAACAATGAAATTTCAAATATTTTATTATAAACCGCTTTTTCATGCACTTTTCTATTTTTAAAAGTGATACTCCTTTCAAAAGGGTTTAGTACTACTATCAAAACATTAAATCATCGTGTAAGGTATCTAGCCCGCGCTTTGGTTTATTTTTAATCATCTGGCCCTTTTTAGGAAATGTGTGCCGACCCCTGCAGTAGAGGATTGTCGGTAAACTTAAACCAGCGGGCTCAGTTTGGACTGTCCATTGTTTATTTAATGTTTGCCCAAGAAATTGACTAAAAAAATCAAAATTAACTAAATTTGTTTGTTATTTAACGGTGATGAAAGTAATAACGAGTTCAAAATTGGTCTATTAATAAACAAAATGTCTTTAAATGAATAATTGAAACATAGTTCTTTAAAAAGTATAAAATAATGAGGAGGCTAACATCTTATTCAAAAAGAAACATACATCTTTCAATTATATAGATGTGTCCTATCATTCAGACACTTATCATCATTCAATATATTTAACCTCTTATGATGATTGCCCTGTTGCCCTAAAACATTAATGGCGAGAAGCTGAGTTGATCTTGAACCGTACTACTTCCGTAACGAAAACACCTATTGTCAGCAACGTACAGAATGCCCACAGATAAAACCCCCCGGACAATTGGTGAAGGTGCAGCGGTGTGGGCACATTATCTTTATCCTCGTTTTTGTGGATCCAGGTGTTCGGATTGTCCCGAAAGCTGCGTTTCCAGTGCACGATCAGCCCGGCATCGTAGAACCGGTGTAGCAGTCGATCAAACGGGTCCTTCAGGGCCGACATCCGGGGAAAGTGGAACCCAATGTAGTAGCTTATGCCGGTGTCCTGTCCAACGTACACCATACCTCGTTGCCCGTGGTACTTGACGTAGTACGATATGCTCTCCAGTGGGAGTGTCAGCACGCCGGGCAACCGGTGCTGCGAAATATTATACATCACTTCATCCCAGTCCAGTTCTTCGTCGTGCAAGGTGCGAATTCTGTAAACAATCGAACTACACGCGTCTTCTCATATGTACTAGATTGGCGTGGCTTACCTGTTGTTTACCCAAGGATTGTCCACGAAGAATATACGGCTAGTCGGGTACATGTAATAGTACAGACCGGCTGCATTTATATCGTCATAGGTGTGCAACTTCGATGACGCTAAATCCGACGACTTGAGGTACCGAAAGAGCGCCGACTGGTACAGGTTACGCACGACAAATGCATTGAGCAGCAAACTGATTACATATATTCTGGTACTATGTCTACGCACATTACCCCCCGGACCCCCCAGCAGTATGATCCAGAAGGTGTAAAACATTCCCGGCATGCGCTCGACAGATGGATGCCTCCTGCCATAACACACAACCACCGAGAGTGCACATAGCACCGAATAGCACACCACAATCAACGTCCAAGCTGAGGGCGAGAACGGTTGGAACAGCTTTTCCAAGGAAGTGTGCGGTCTCCTCGGAGGAATGGCCATGATCATTTGCGTGATAATGCCCGGGTAACTGGACCGCAACATCTGGCTTCTGTTGGGACTGTGGCCGACGGCGCCAAACCCAAAATCAACTTCAGCCCTTAGAATCATTCCCATCAGGCCGGTGCTGTTGCCAGCCCTTAGAACACCCCATTTCACCCTTCCCGGCGGAGTGACAAACTCGAATGAGAAATTGAGCCTTCGGGCAATCGCTTTCATAATGTCCACTTCCAACCCCATGTACACAGTCTTTCCACCCCGTTGCTGGACCATCGAGAACGGTTTCGCCTCGATCGTGCCAATCCTTAGCGGACATCCGTGGAAGTTTCGCATCGAGCCTCGAAACCAGTGACTCAAGATTTGCCATCGATGGCCAACATACCGATCGACCCGTACCAGTTGGATGGACCCGCAAAAGCTCGTGTGCTGGTATGGATCAAAACTGTACGCCCGGTAGTTGGCCCCCGACAATGGGGCAATAAACACCACGTTGATGATACGATACTTCCACAACGTTCCGAACACTTGCACTATGCTGGTCTCGTTAAGCATACGGTCAGCCACGGTGACCATGTAAAATCCGGCCGCGTCGTAGCACTCGTAGTCCATGCTCGAAACCATCTCCTCGAGCGATCGGTAGGTGGCGGCCAGAAAGACGTTCTGGAAGAAGCGCATCTGGCCGCACTGGGTGGAATAGTGCACGGTGACCACCATCCAGTCCATGTGCCCGTGCAGCAGTGCGTTGATGGTATCCAGTTCCTCGCTGCTGCTCAGCAAGCGGACATCGTTTTCCAAACAGAAATTCACCGCCAAATTGGACATCCGATAGTGTCTTGCCAGGGGCACCAGTAAGTAGTCGTACCGACTAATGTTTGGCTGTGGCGGTATGGCGATTTCACAAACGGAACTACGGATGAAGATCCCAACGATCAACCACATCCTGTGCATCGTGCACACAAGTTAGTGTTTCCGGCGAGGTTTTCCTTCACTTTATATACCCACAGTGACATCCCTAAAATAATTGTAAAAAACACATTAGGATTCTATTTACACAACGTTCCTGCGACTTATGCTTTAAAAAGCCAGAGCAAACACTAACACTCTGCACATGATGTTGTACCAACGTTACACATTTTACCCGACTTCACAGAAGCACAAAAAAACGTCGAGTTCTTTAGATTGTTGCAATATTGATTTACCCAACAAGTTTTTGAGGAAAAAATACAGATGGTAAATCAGATGCCCTTATGCATAACGGAAGTTTTTGAGTAGATTGAACTTGGCTCACTTTCCCGGTTGTGAAATACTGCTAGTAAACAATATTGATTTAACTTGACATTCCTTTGTAATATAACAACCATTCATTCAATACAGAGTACCTTTAGTTTGAGTTGAATTTTTAGTTTAAACAATCTCTTCCTAAATTTCTACATGTATGTGCTAAAGAGATATTGCAATATCAAATTATCAGAATAAGCAATGGTTGAACAACATTCATTTCATAGTTTTTTTTTTCAGTTTATAATTTTAGCTAACAGTTTCGAATGAATTTTGTTGGGAGTATTCAATACTGCTCAGTTGAATCAGTTTTCCATGGATAGATTCATTATGATAAAAGTAGGGATGGATGGAAAACGTAAGGAAAAAGCTATAAAAAAGTGACATATTCAAAAATAGAAATCCTATTAACAGATTTTTACAATTATGGTACACACCAAATTTCTCAAGTTGATACTAAAGTCAGGAGGTAATACAATGGTACGCGAATAAGGTGGGGATCACCGTATCGATAATTGCACTTGATCAACTAAAACGCTTTTACTAAAACAATGTGGAAGATTGGTAAAGCCATTCAAATTGCGATTTTCTTTCTACGAATTCAGAAAGAAACATTGGTAGATATGTTTGGTAAGTTTTTGCGCTCGTTTTTTTTTATTATTCGCTTAATGAGAGCGTAGCTTAAGAAAAGGCATACGGTTTCGATTTGCGCTGTTAGTGAAAGGTGAACTTAAGATTACGCAAAATGCGTGCTTTCTTCTCTGAGATGAATGTTGGGTGCCCGTTAGTAAGGGGTAATACGTGTGAAAAATGAACATGACAGACACGTGGGAAGCGTGAACAAACGAGAGTATGTGTGTGTGTGTGTGTGTCTTAGTGTACGAGGAACATCCTTAGAATGGACGGCCCATTCCACGGCCCATTGGAGGCTGCGGTGCCTCACCGCCACCGGACTGCGGGCTTTTGATCGTTTCGTCCACCGACAGAATCATGCACGTGGCCTCGCAAGCGGCCGTCAGCGCGTTGATCTTGATGACGGACGGTTCCCAGACGAATGCTTCAAAATTGTCGGCAATGTGCTCTTTCATAATATCCACTCCGTACCATTGACAACCTACCAAATGCAAATAAAAGTTAGTGTGGAAAGATTCGATTTGTGTGTTAAATACAAACATATGATGTAAAACATGAGACGCGCCAACGAAATAAAGCATATGACTTTTATCTGTAGCAAATTTTTCGAACTACATTCGTATCTTGTAACCTTATGAAGGATATAAATTTATGATTTCAACCAAATTACTTGATTGATAAACTAGCACTTCTTGACGGTAAAATAAGGTTTAAATATTTAACGAATGGTTTCGTTAAGCATGAACACCGCTCTACGAGAATGCCACGTTGAGCTGAACTGGGCTTTGTATGCTTTTGATACTAAATAGCAATAGTACGAATCAGAGATTTTATTTGTTTTGCAATAATAAGAATCACTTCAAGATCCTTTAAACCAAATGAATGTATGTACTGAAATTGTCCATTTTCAAAGCTTTTAAGCTGGGTTGAAGGCACTCCTTAGGTATACGAAATATGTCATATTTATTATAGCTTGGTTAAATATGTTCAAATCATATAAGCTTGGTAGTTGGCTGCATTGGGAACTTGCGGCGACCGTATGAATGGAAGTATGCTTTTTATAGTTCAGAATTCCTTAATGGGTCTCCAAAAGACTTTTGCAAGTATTTGAAGTAATAAAATATAGTTTGGGATACTCCAATATCTCAAAGGACCACCATAAATTCGCTGAAGCCATAAGGTACGCAAAAAATCGAATATAAAAATGTCCAAAAATAAACTGCCCAATTATTTATGACAGTAGTGATACTTAGTATTTGTTTAAAAGGAATGCAGAATTTGACAAAGAGTCATATATCCAGAGTCAAACGGGAAAATATCCAGACTCAAACGGAACTACTTCGAATAATAGTTTTATAAAGTGCTTCAGAAAATTACTAGTTTGCTTAAACGAAAATCAGCAGAACAGCGAAAAGCATACGAGAAATGTAAGTAAAGTAATTTTGTTTACAAAAACATGTTTAACTTAAAGGATAATAATAGAACTGGGACGCTTACCCTGGGCATGCTTTTGACGAAGTTTGTTGAGGATGTTGGTTGCATCGAAGCCAGCATTATCGCACAGCTGACGCGGAATCACTTCCAGCGCCTTGGCCATTGCGCCAATCAGCAGCTGCTCCTTTCCGGCAATGGTACGCGAGTAGTTGCGCAACATTTTGGACAGCTCCATTTCAATTGCACCGCCACCTGCGAGTCAAATAAATTATTAGACGGAATGAAAATATGTAGAATTTCACAATAGAACAATGTGGCTAGATAATAAAATATAAATTACCTGCAACGACCGAATCGTTGCGGATCGTACGACGCACGATCATGATCGCGTCATGTAGCGAACGCTCCGTTTCCTCCAGGAACTGTTCGGCACCACCGCGCAGGATAATCGTGCACGTCTTAGCGTTCGGGCAGCCTTGGAACAGGTTGAACCGTTCGCTTCCGATCTGTCGCTCCTCGAAATGGGCGCAGTTACCGAGCACCTTTTCGCTGATGTCCTGCACCGTCGTCATCACGGCACCACCGCACGCCTTTTGGGTTCGCTTCAGATCCTCATCGGGGACGCGGCCAGCGCAGAACATATCGCGATCGGCAAAGTACTGCGTAGCCACATCACCGATGGGCAGCTTGGACAGGACCACCTGCGCACCGGACTGATGGATTTTGGCCAGTTTGTCGTACAGAATTTGCCACTCTGCATCCACCACCTTCTGGTACTCGGACACGTTGTCCACGCGCACTTCGGCGTTATCACGTTCGGCCTTCAGCTCCAGCTCGATGTTGAGCAGCGCAATCTTCACGTTGTCGTAGCTCTTTGGCTGCATCTCGAAACCGGCGTAGGCGAACGTCTTCTTAAAGGCAACGCCTTCGATGAGCAGCGAATCCTCCAGCGCTCCACCAGTCACTTTTTTGATACCGATCATGTTCAACGGAAGCAGCACGTCCAGCGTTGTGACCGTGTCGACGACCATCTTGGAGAAGAACTCCTTCTGCTGATGGATGAGCTTCGAGTTTAGCGCCGTTGCGGCACATTTCTCCAGCAGCGCACGGTGTTTCTCGCTGTCGTGCTTTTCGATCTTGAAGGCCAGCTCGTTGATCTGAGCCACGCAGAGGTTCAGCGCTTTGCGAACCGCCTTGATGATGATGCGCGGATGCACACCCTCCTCGACGAACGGCTTCAGCTGTTTGAGGAACTCGCCGGCCAGCAGCACCACGCTTGTGGTTCCATCACCCACCTCGGCATCCTGCGATTTGGCAATGTCGACCAGGGTCTTCGCGGCCGGATGCACTATGTCGAGCAGCTTCATGATCGTGGCACCATCGTTGGAGATGGTGGCCTTTCCTTTGCTGTCCACGATCAGTTTATCCATGCCGCGGGGGCCCAGCGTCGTGCGGACCGCATCGACGATCGTTTGGCAGGCATTGATGTTCGAGACGAGCTGCGGCTTTCCCTGGGAAGTGTCCGTGCCTTCCTTCAGCAGAATGATTTGCGGTTGCACCTTAAAAAACGGAAAGAAGAAACCGGTGCTGGTGAATCATGGCGTTTCCGAACTCGTGTTACCAGAAGTGTCATGAACTTGTGTGTATGTGCGTGTGCTTTCATGTGGGAGTCGACATCGCAGATGTTTCGAGAAGTGTAAAATCTTCCTAAATAACGATAGCCTTCACCAACAAAACTATCCTTGAACCATTTCTAAGGGCCTAAACACTTTATCGCACAGCACTAAATCGAAATAAACCCTCCCTTAAAAACTTTATAAGGAAAAGCATGTCGGCGAAACAAGCCGGTAAACAAATGGTTTCCAATTGCTTTGTACAGCGGTATATTTCAATCGTTGCACCAGAACGAACTACAACACTTACCATTTTGGACAGGAGTTAGCAGATTGTACCGACAAATGGATGATATTAGATACCTAAAACAGAATTTCTGATCTGGAAAAGTTACAGAAATTCTTTCCACTACGGCACCTCGTGAACGTGATCGAACAAGTCGCTAGTGATGGCATAATCGGGATTTAGAAGTCTCGAAGATTCGATCCCTAGAAGGATTCTAAAGATTCAAATCCCATTTGACGGATTCTAGAGATTTGATTCGATTCCAAGGATTCGAATCTGTTTTGATTTGTTTGGGATTCGAAACTGTTTTGATTTGTTAGGGACTCGTAATTAAGGAGTTCTACCACGCAGTTGTT
The DNA here is from genome assembly GCA_000441895.2 of Anopheles sinensis. Classification (NCBI taxonomy): domain Eukaryota; kingdom Metazoa; phylum Arthropoda; class Insecta; order Diptera; family Culicidae; genus Anopheles; species Anopheles sinensis. Next base: position 74,090 of record KE525181.1, on the reverse strand, counting down.
TACACCGAATTCCAGTTAGGGTTGAATGGCGTTCCGCCTGCTCTCAATCGCGCGCGGCTAGGGTTGAATCGTCTGCGTCTACCGTCGAATCGTCTGTTGTTCAAGCCGTCAGAATGGATCGCGAGCTAATACGTTCCAATCGCGTGCCCGCTCGGTCGAATCGTCTGAGAGTCTGACAGCCGATGTGATTCAAGTTCGCCGTTAGGGAATTTTTAATTGAGCGTTAGAGCAAATGGAATTCAAACATAGTTTTAAAATTAATCGTAAAGATCACATTCGAGTTCACTAGTATCGAGTGCTATTTTATTTACATTTTACATACAATTTAGAGTTCATTCAAAATTTTCTTCACCGTTCGCGCAGCGACGTATATTCGTCCACATGTGACGAACGAATTCTTCGCAATCATTTCTTGGCCGTTCACCTGCTGGGGATCGAGCAATCAAAGTGGTTCCTGCATTGCGATCACGCAATATTTCTATTGTCTGCGCAATGACCAGAAAAGGTATTGTGCACTACGTGCATCAACCAACGGCCATCAACAAACCAAGCTTTGTTGACTTCCTTCAGGAACTTTTTATAAAAATTGAGGATGTGGGAACATGTGTCCTAGTAATGGATAATGTTCCATTTCATCGAAGTGTAGAAGTTAGAGCTGCAATTGAGAACGAAGGCCATACGCTTATGCTGCTTCCAGCATACAGCCCATTTTTCAATCCTATTGAAAACATGTTCAGCAAGTGGAAGACAATTGTAAAGAGGGCCGAACCTACTAATGAAGAACAATTAATAACAGCAATTTCTGAGGCATCAACTCTAGTCACAAGAAATGATTGCGAAGAATTCGTTCGTCACATGTGGACGAATATACGTCGCTGCGCGAACGGTGAAGAAAATTTTGAATGAACTCTAAATTGTATGTAAAATGTAAATAAAATAGCACTCGATACTAGTGAACTCGAATGTGATCTTTACAATTAATTTTAAAACTATGTTTGAATTCCATTTGCTCTAACGCTCAATTAAAAATTCCCTAACGGCGAACTTGAATCACATCGGCTGTCAGACTCTCAGACGATTCGACCGAGCGGGCACGCGATTGGAACGTATTAGCTCGCGATCCATTCTGACGGCTTGAACAACAGACGATTCGACGGTAGACGCAGACGATTCAACCCTAGCCGCGCGCGATTGAGAGCAGGCGGAACGCCATTCAACCCAAACTGGAATTCGGTGTATCTCACGCAGTGACAATGATTCAGACCAGGACCTGGTTTACTTGTTAAGTGTATTTTTGTACAAATAAAGACTCGTCATTGAGAATCGCGATTCATGATCAACAGAACTACTTACAGCGGTGAACCTCACATTGGAAATGTGCGACATGCTTTAATTACGCAAAAAGCGAGTTGTCAGTATTGATCTGATTAGGGTTTACATTAGGATAACCGATTTCCAGACCAATGTTGATTTGTAGATCACCACGACTGTTTGACGGATTGGGATTCAGATTTGGTGATTTGAGTGCCAAGTAGAGATTCGATATACCCATCACTAGAACAAAGCTGACAGCACAGCTTGGAATAAATAAACTTAAAAAACCTTGGTCACAGCTTGAAATAATGGTTGAAATAGCCAATTTGTTGATAACTTTTTAGTTCCTGAACCGATTTGCACAAGAGACCCCTCAAATGAAAGGTATTTTCAAGACGCGTAACTTTGTCGAGGGTAAAATTTTACCATCGTTTCTTGTTTTGGAGAAAACCGAGGGCCGGGCGAGAGATGGGCGAAAATCAATGGATCCTTGGTTTGCGAAGTAGGCTTTTAAAAACCTATTTACAAATAACTTGTTTGTTTCTCAACCGAATCGGACAAATGACCCCTCAAACGAATGGTCTTGAGAAGACGCGCAACAGAGTGTAAAGTATGTTACC
>KE525181.1:18768-69835 GCA_000441895.2 Anopheles sinensis | reverse complement strand
CGAAGTTAAATGACACTACAAACACCGAGCCAGATTTGCGAGCAATACCAAGGTTACTTGAACGAAGCTATGCCCGTTTCTAAAGGAAAAATGCCGGGTTTGAACAACCTTGTGGGAAGCCATATTGAATTTATCGCAAATCCTTGTCGCCGCGATATCAGGTGAGCAAAAATACCACAAACTTTTCCACAGGCGAAGCTTACAGCGTTCGCTCGCAGGGTGGCGCTACTGTGCAACATGGAGTTCGATCGTCAGTCTCGAACGTAAACACAGCGGGACTTGTTGTTTTTTTATCTGCGTTGTTAATAGTTTGGTTTTGTTCTTCAAGTGTTTCGTAGTGCTAAAGTGTTTCGCTGTGCTTGCGGCCATTCACGCGTTGTGCGGAATAACACCATTCGCAACTCATTTTGTTCCAGTGCGCAGCAAGAGTGTTTGCGAAATCCAATCCACTGGAGAGCGTTGTGAACGTCGTGGCATCATCAGAGTTGCCGGGTAAGTTTTCTAACTATGGAGTTTGATTTACATCGGGTATCGAACTAAAACGATACAACATTGCTTTGCTTTCATTCCAGCTGTGTTTTCGTCGGAGCATCGTAGCATCGTGCCTTCTTTGGATTTGCCGCATGAAGAGCCGGATGAAGACGAACACATTCCTGCCCCAAACATTGCTGCGAAGATGAAACGATGGAGCAGCATGCAGTGCAAATGTATGGAATAAGAGTAAGGATGCCCATAATTGTTATTTTGAATCGTTAAAAATAGGTCAATAAAACAGTTGTGAAAACATCTTAACTCAATGGTATTTTTATTTTGACAACAAAGAAAAAAATAAAATTTTGACAGTATAGGAACTGCTCGAACGAGCTGCTCGAGCTCATAAAAATCTTCCTCACCACGCTCACCGTAACAAACTAACTGTCCCGAATCTCCTGTCACCGTGATATCACGGTGAGCTGAAATACCACAAATTTTGCTACCGGTGCTGTCACCGTGATATCACGGTGAGCTGAAATACCACAAATTTTGCTACCGGTGCATGTATGAGGATTCGGATTAGGTGATCCGGATCTAATAATGGATTTACATCGAGATATTAGATTTTCCCATCACTCGTACAAAATGTCACTTTCAACGCTCGCAAAGTCCTCTTCATTGTAGTACAAAAAACTAGTCGCAATGAGCATCGCAAAAAAGTTTTCTGTGAGTATCGCGAAGCGTTTCTACTCAATTTTGAAACGCTTACTGCAAGCGTTTGTAAAATTTAAAACAACAGTTATGCAATTCGCGTATAGTTAAAAACATGGTTGACTTCGTATGTGATTATAGTTTTATTCATTGGGAATATAGTGCATATATGGTGTAATAAAATAAGATTATGTTTGCTTTCAAACCCATAACTATGGATCCTGCGGAGTTTCGCCATCCGATACCTCATCATCCTTGTTCCATACATCTTTAGGGCGTATCATCATTTTAACCGATTTCAGCGAATAGTCTCCAAGCCAGGTTTCCCACAAAATGCCGGTAGACTTGTGAGCACGAGGATTTTCGAGATAGTATTTACCATTTAGATTAGACTCGGCACAACTGAAAGCAGACAAAAACATTTAAATATTAAAAGCCGTCTACATCCGTGTTTGTTGTATAGTATCAATGCTTTGTTATCGCACCTGTTAAACCACCAACCGCTGCCAAACGTGAGAGCGCAGGGAAAGGTATCCGATTTATCATTCGAGCGATCATATGTGCTGAAATCTTGATCATTGTGGTACGAAAGGGCATCAGAAGCATTCCCACGATAGTCGGTCACCATCAAATTGTAGTTGAATTTTTCCGACTCCATCCTAAACGTCCCATACTGGGCATACGCTCTGTTGCCATCGAAATCCTCTAATTCAATCCTTAGTTCAACATTATCATCGTAGCTCAATCTGAAAAAAAAAACAAACAAATTAACGTTTGGTTTGATAACATCACTGCGGAACGAGTTTAAATTACCTATGAATAAAATCATTACCGAACCAAAATTCATAGCCCAAATCTCCAAAACCGTATTTATATTCATTCCACGAGCGATTAAAGTTCTCCTGTAAATCGTACCAATTGCGACATTGAAAAACTGTCCAGGCCGATCCTTCCGTCGCAAACTGGCAGTATCTTCTGTTAAAGTCACGCCTTGCTTCATTAAGCTCCACAACGGCGAAGGTATACACACCATCGACGCGTTTCAAAAGCTGATGACATCCATCTTTATCCGGATGATGAAAATCAATTTCTTCGTGTTGATCAATGGATGCACTTGTTATAACATTATCGTCGCCGGTTGATTCATCACTTCCACTCCCCATATCTACCTGAGTAGAAATATCCAGCGATTCCTCCAGAGTATTGTTGGATTTCACCTTCGACTGATGATCGGGTAATGCTGGCGATGGATTCTTGGTGCACTGCTGATTGTTACGTTTTTCAATCTTACGATCAACATCTAGCACTAAATGCTCAATACGCTTCAGCAGAATGTCTGCACTGTTCGTAAATGTCGTAACTTCATTGTTCGTACGTTGACAACAGGAAAGAATTTGCTCAAATTGATTAGCTTCAAGATCGTAAATGCGCACGGTGCGATCTTCCACCGATCGCATCAGACCGGTTAGCGTTTCCATCGATCGACAGCTTTTCCGGTTTGCAACCAGCTCACGCAGCTTCTTTGCCGTGAGCTTATCCAAAAAGTCATCTATTTCTTCATCAGAGTCGGAAACATCTTTCCGAATTTTTGAACTACCGGTAGCGCGATTTGAGTTTCCTTGACCGTTGCTTTTGTTTGGGCAATTGTTACTGTTTCCGTTACTTTCGATACGATTGATTTGCTTCTGAAGATTGCCAATTTTGGTAAGAATCGTAGCCTGTTCGGTCGCGTCCGTGCGTTCGTTTCGACGTCCCCTCTGGACGGCACTGCTGCTGCTGGACAGGGCGTACACCGTTTTAGTGATGTCATGCAATTTTTCGTTAATCGTATCGACCTTCTCAAAGATGTGCTGAACTTTAAAGTCGAGATTAGAAAGTCTCGTCTCTAGTGCTGCGGAAGGAGTTTCGTGAGTTCTGAAATTTAGAAAAGGGGTTGGTAAGAAAAGTCGTAGTGTAAAGAATATCATCACTTACTTCTTCAAGATATCCAGCTTGCTATCAACCGATTTGATATGTTCACTCCATGCCCCAATGTGATGCTGGAATACGTCCCATATTTGCGATTTCTCCTGCAGTGTTTTCACATTTGAATCTAAGCTTGTCATCGTGGTAAGCACCGATACAATTCGCTGTTCCAGATTGATGAGGTAATGTGAATTGAACCGATTCAAATGAGATTTTACGTCTTCCAGCAGGAGCCGGATGTCCTGTGCCGGTGTTGCTTCATTTTTCAACTCCTCAGCCTGCAGGCCCGCAATGCCGATCAGAATCACAACCAGTATTGGAGGTATAGACTGCGAATAAAATAGAAAATAGCAACACAGTTTAACCGACATTACTACAACGGCCTTTGCACAAAGCAAAATAGTTCCGGCATTTCCTAAGGGCAATACATCACTCCCAATTTGAAAACCATCTTTCTGCTCAAAAGGCGCACGTGGTTTCCGCGTTATACGGCCGTTTGTTTACAATCACGCGCCCACGCACATTTCGGGTATTCATGTACAGCTATACGCAACGCATAACTATTCTTTGCTGCTTTATCACTATCACCAAACGAAACTTCTACAACGAATCTGCAACGAGTGGTTTCCATAATATTATGGTTTAAAAATAACACCAATCAAGCGTTAATCGACATTCGATGGTTTACGATCACTCAGTGGAAGAGATATTTTCTTTCCCCACTTGAATCTACTTTTATGTTGATGGATCCGCCGTTGTAACTGCTCTTCAACATAATAAAACTATAGTAGCACTTGAAGTGTATCTGTCTAAATTTGGCACATACGGATCTTAGGCCACCCTTATCTGGCCGTCCTTGAGCTGAGCACATGCAACGCACTATTACAACCGCCGTTTTCTTAGCTGTTCTTACCATGAACTTCATCTTGAACACACAACCGACGTCTGTGGCGTCCAAAGATGCACTGATTTCTGGCAAAGCGATCTATGCCGTTCGTGCTGCTGAACGTCTTTCTTCGCCCTATGCTAAAGAATGGGTTTGAACTTGAGAACATTCTGATCGTGCTGCAATTAAAAGGGTGATTAAAAAGCAGCGGCGGGAAATCTTGTTGCATTTTGATGAAGCAATAAATATCACAATCTTACATTTAGTTTTGTAAGTATCCTTACAACCTATGATGATAGCTCGTTAATATGGAATGTGTTTTTTGCATTAGCACTAGAGAACCATAATTTGAAAAACGGTTTTGCTACTGTGAATTGCCGTTCACTAGCTAGGAGTCAAAATATGTAAAAATTTAGAATGGATGGAACCAGGACCACTTGGGCACGTTCAAAGTTATATATACAATTCCTTGATAGAATGTAGAACTTTATTCATTTGAAAACCTCAAATGTATGATGGATGTAGTATAAGATAAGAAAGTGTAAAACACCTGGTTTTATTAGAAATTAAATAATTTCAAATTACGTCGGGTTTGCTCGCATGAATGTAATTAAACCAGTAATTAGAGATCAGTGAAACCGAGGAAGAAAGTCTAGCTTTCTTTCTCATTTGTAAAGTATTTTATTTTCAAAAACAAGAATATAGGATAATGTGGTTTTTGGGTAGGTTATCGCAGCGATAACTTTCGTTACAATATTTTCCGCGAAAATCCGTCCAACGACCAATTTAAACAATTTTATTTAGACCAAGGTACACAGAGATTTCGACGAAAGATTTCATTTAAATATTTCGTATCAGTTCTTCAAAAATCTTGATAACAAATTTAATAACGGTTGAAATATTCAGTTTGTTGATAACTTTGGTAGTATTCAATTTATTTTCACACAAAGCAATATATTTTTCTGATACAAACAACTTGTTAAACAACAAACAAATTTTTGGGTCCGTAATCCGTTTTGCAAACCGGTAATTACCGGATGATGATTTTCGAAAAGGTCATCGCCGAACAAGCAAATAAATCACGCGAATATGTTTTCAAACCCGCAACGAAACTGTCACAGACGCAACGAAACTGTCAAACCTGCGACGAAACTATCAAACCTGCAAAACTAAATCAGTTAGCGACGAGAATCGCAACAACATGTATCGATAGAACATCGCGTCTCTCACTTGGCGTTTTCGCTTCGAAGTGGATGGAAATTCCGTCGAAAGGCGGGGTGCGTGGCTCTAGTTTCGGTGCGAAAAGCAAAGTTAAATTGTGTTACTAAGTTTGCGGTCAAGCCCAACGCAAATCGTTTCGTTGGCAGTGAGTCCACTATCGAAAACGCCGGAATCCATTAATGTTGATTCGTCATAGTCATAGCATTCCCCACACGGGTGTGGTGCCGTTAACTTGTCCTTCCAAAAGAATTCGTTCCAAAGTATCGCGCAGACGGGTATGATAGGAAACTCTTGCTGCGGAGTTATTGCTTGTACTGATTTATGTTAGTACAAAAATCGTCCCGCGATCGATCGCGAATTGCAGGCGAATCACCTCTGGAGTGGTGCTTGTGAACGTGCGATCACGACAAAAATCCCCCTGGAAAATTGTTCCAACATCGCGATAAGCGGCCTGTCGTGGGACTGTGTGTGTGTGTGTGTGTGACTGTGCTTTTCTTTCTATTTCTTCTGTCTGTGTTGCTGGTGAATGTCTGGTCTTCAGTGCAAAGTGCATCATCAACGTTCGGGGTTGATCTTCTGCGCTGGCCTTTCTAATTATTGCACCAAAAGTGTGAGATAGTGCTCCAGACAAAAGAAGTCATATGTGTCCCCCCGTTAGTCGTCTGGTGCTCCGCGTGGAGGTGAACAAACGCACATTTCTCCGAATGCTCGCTGAGTGTGACGTGTAATTACGGATAATTTGGGTTGGCTGAAACGAACTAGAGTTAGTGGTGGGCGGTAGGCGCAAAACACAAGCCAAAATCGACCGACTTTCCATCCAGCGGATACTTTGGTGCTTAATTTTTTACTTCTCCGACCGTGCCCCATTGATCAACCATGGCAGACAAGGTGTTTAAGAACATTTTTGGCACCAGGCGTGCGAAAGACTCGGAGCGGAACAAAATCTCCGAAATTGGCCTACCCACGAACGTGGTGCACGGGATGCACGTAAGCAAGAACCAGCAAACTGGCCACCTGGAGGGTCTCCCGAAATCATGGATCCGGATGGTGGACGCACTGATCACGTCCGACGAGCAGAGCAAAAATCCGGAAGCCGCTTACCAGGCTGTCAAGTTTTACAGCTACTCGATCAAGAAGAAGGAAGCGACCGAACCGTTCAAGCCGTTCATCACGGAGGATGCGATTCACGAGGAGACGGAATCGATCGATCAGTTTCTCGACCAGAAAACCACCCACAAAAGCGTAGACTCGCTGGCCGGGAGTAGCGAGGAAAATGAAACAGTACCGGCCGCCCCGCCGCCACCCCTGCCGAAGAAAAGCATGACGCTGCCGCCGAAGCCGCTGCTGAAGCCAAAGCCGAAGAACTACACCAGCAAGGTGTACAAAGGTATGGACAATCTGCACCTGATCGACGCGGACAGCAGAAGCAACACGATGATCATCCACAACGTGCCTCATCTCGATACGCACCAAAGTTCCTATGATATCGGTTCGAACGTGAACAACAACAACCTCGACCGGGAGGTGGAAAACGACCCCGACCTGATCCTGCGACCGAAGGAGACGCTCGCCCGGCAGCCGAAAAGCGACGAGCAGGTGTACCACGAGCTGAAGAAAATCTGCAATCTTAACGATCCGCTCCAGCGGTACGAGAAGACGGTCGAGGTGGGCAAGGGGGCCTCGGGGGTGGTGTTCATTGCGCTGGATCGCAACACCGGCCAGAAGGTGGCCATCAAAACGATCGACATGAAGAACCAATCGTCGAAGGAGTCGATCCTGAACGAGATCAACGTGCTGAAGGACTTTAACCACAAGAATTTGGTGAACTTCCTCGAGGCGTACTACTTGGAGGACGTCGACCAGCTGTGGGTCATCCTCGAGTACATGGACGGCGGACCGTTAACGGACGTCGTGACGGAGACGGTGATGAAGGACCGTCAGATTGCGGCCGTGTGTCGCGAGGTGCTGCTTGCCATCAGTTTCCTGCACGCCAAGGGCATCATCCACCGCGACATCAAGTCGGACAACGTGCTGCTCGGTATGGACGGCTCGGTGAAGGTCACCGACTTCGGGTTCTGCGCCAACATCGAGGGCGACGAGAAGCGGCAGACCATGGTCGGTACGCCGTACTGGATGGCGCCGGAGGTCGTCACGCGAAAGCAGTATGGTAAGAAGGTGGACATCTGGTCGCTCGGCATTATGGCGATCGAGATGATCGAGGGCCAGCCGCCTTACCTGAACCAGGCTCCGCTGCGTGCGCTCTACCTGATCGCCGCGAACGGCCGGCCGGACGTGAAGAGCTGGGACAAGCTGTCGGACAACCTGAAAGACTTTCTCGATCGCTGCCTGCAGGTGGAGGTCGATATGCGCGCCTCGGCCGACGAACTGCTGAGCCATCCGTTCCTGCAGGACTGCATGGAGCTGCGGACGCTAACGCCGCTCATCAAGGCCGCCCGGAGGTTGCTGAAGCGGGATCAATAAACGACCTACTGCCGAGCCAACGGTAACACAGTTATTGATGGGGATGGGGGACAAACGGGCTTGTTGAGGGAACGGGCGTGGCCGGACTTTTTATCCTTGATCGCACGATCGCTGGACAAAGGGGCAATCCGGATCAGGGAGAATGAACAACGAGTCAACTTGAAGGTTCGTTAGGATGAACTTTTTGCCGTATGTGGCTGTGAGATTTAGTGCCTTTTTTACCGAAACCGACCGACGGAAGAAGATGGAGATCGAAGGCGGATAAATGACTAAAAACAGAGCATCTTAAGGACAGGTGTCATAAAAAAACAAACGAAGAAGTGCGAAATTTTCATACGATGTTTGATAAAAAAAAACAGGAAAAAATCAATTATTATGGTGCGACCGTGGGGAGGTGTTGCACAACGCGACTCGAAAATCACACCCATAGTCAACGAGCTTAAAGATAAGAAAAAAATGTAGAGCTTACAAAACCCGCTGGTAGAGGAGGTGGAGGTCGTGGATCGAACAGTATCGATAACGTGTGTGCTAACGTTGTTGATAAGCGACACAAAACGGCTAGATTGTGTGGTGTCCTAGCAGGCGGTGCTGGCTGGTCCGGTATTCAGTTTGTGTTAGTTGCATTTTGTAATAGTACCATCAATCTTACCAACCCCGGGTTTCCGTCTCTTAGGTGACCATATGGGTAGGCATCCATAAATATCAAAATCACAAGCATTCACGTTAGGGTAATTGTTCCCGTTTCAACCGATCAGGTTGTACGTTGCTCAGTACATCTTTTATGTATAACACCGGATCATCTAACTAAACCGAGAGGGTATTTTGTCGAATTATTCACTTGTATTTTTATTTTATTTTCGAATCGTGTGTATTCTAAACAATCAGTATAGAATGTATATTGCTTTGCATTCCGTTATTTTTCGCCCATTTTGGCGCAGCACAACTGAGTTTTGACATGTAAACAGTTAAAATAAAAATTCTACTAGCCCTTAAAAGTGTTTCGAGACGAAATTCACGTTACAAAGCAATAGCTATGGAAAATCAAACATTTCGTAAACTTTTTCCTGTCCATTTATATTATTGAACAGTTTGCTAAAACATTCGTAGTTTTTCTTGCAATTTTGGTGACTTGCGAAATATGCTAAAAACTGATTCAGCACGAAAAACACGTGGCTTTTTTAAATATCCTACACATTCGTTTTTCGATTTTGCTGGGAAATATAACAAACATGTAATGTATGGTCATAGGGTCGAATGAAAATTTCATTGATAATTCGCTAGAGAGATTGAATCAACACTTTTAATTGAAAGGGAAACACTTTCAAACATGTTCAATGGTCCCTATCGATGGCTCTCTTTGGCGTTCCTTCAACCAACAGTTCTTCTGTTTTTCCTTTCATTGGCTTTTTCGCTTCTTCCATCCTTTGGAACGGGGTTTATGAAAAGGAACATTCCTCAAGGAGCCACCGCCTATGCTTTCACGGTGCCTGCGTCCGAGCTGAGCATGAGCATATACATACAATGACGCGAGCAAACGAATGCCCCTAGAACGATAATAATGTCGCTAGCGATTAGCCGGAACCGTCGGAAGTCCGCGGACGCCAAAGGAAACGAAAGAAGACCACATTTCTCGGGTAATGAAATAACTCGCTTTCATTGGGTACGTGGCACCAACACTACAGTCATCTCAAACCCTCGGGGCCGCTTCGTTCCTTATGCGTGTGTTGATCTATACGGCGCCTCTGTTTCTCTCTCTTGGGCGGACTTCTCGAACGCGACCGTGACGATAGAGCCAGTCGTCCTCCAAAGGCCCGGATAGGAACGATGCCCGCCGATTCGGGTGGGGATGGTGCGTACATCATCATCCCATGGGGCGGCGCGGGTCTTGGAACGTGCACAGAAAGTGCATTCAATCAGTTCGGTTGCATCGGCCATTCGCACAATGGGTTGTAGAACCCTGGTCGGAAGGAGAACGGAACCGAAGGGTTGCAGAAAAAAAGGGTGAGTGCAGAAGAATGAAGAGAAAAGGCAGAAGCACTGACGCGCTGGAATTATTCTATTAAAATTTACATCTCATTGAAGAAAATCACGTTGGTTCCTCGCGTATCCCGGACGACACTTGAAGAGCCGCGTGCGTGCGTGTCGTGTGTGCTCGAACCACTTCACCCTGGCCCCCTGCCCGGCCCCGCCGGTAGTCCGGTCCTTGAGTAATGTGTGTTTGTTTGCTGTGAGGTGCTAGCGTCGTGACCCTTTCCTTAAGCACAAACACACCGAACCAACCGAGTACATGGGACGGTGTTGCAAATTTTGATTAGCACTGTCTTGCCATCGACAATAAAGCGCTTAGTATATATTTTCCAAAAGTCGACAGACAAACAAACAGCACAGAAAAACCGGATGGAGAGATGGCTACCGGTTTTTGCTACCGCCTTCGCACAAGATGATGTTCCCTTTCGGGTAGACGATCACAATCGTGTGGACAGCAGGGAGGGGTTTTATTTTCCCGGTGCCAACATCAGGCCACCGCCAGCTGTAGACAGCAGAGAGAGAGAGAGAGGTTCGTTCCAACGGAAGCCGGTTAAACCTACGCTACACTGTTCCAGGAGGATCTACATAAATATGCTCCCTTCTGCAGAGACCGTACGAGATGCGATGGCACATTTGGTGCTGGTGCTGCTCGCATAAGATACAGAGAAAAAAAAAAAACCAAACGAAAGCGCAAAAAACCTCACGAGACACGATTTTTCATGTGCGCCGCTTTTTATGCTATAAATAATTCGCTTTGGAAAGCATACATAGATCCAGACATCCCATCTCTCGGATGGAGAGGCGACACACCATGTATAGTTTAATTGCAGCATGGCTTAATGTGTCTGCCGATGGGTTGTGTTGACTGGCTCTGAAACGGTACAGAGCGAACACATGGTGTATCTTTTTGTTTTTGTTTAAAGCGCTTTCCTCGCAAATGATTCTACGGACATATGCGATCATAAATCAATCAGCTCTCTGGAGGCTTTCTGAAGACTATTTCTTGGTTTTTAATGTATGATCGAGCTTCTAATTGACTAAATTATTTGTAATTTGCTATACAAGCATGTACAGTTGTTTGCCTTTTTGATCGCTTTGACGAGGATCGACGATCTTTCCGAGTTATGACGGGAGTTACCCACCCAAAAAAAAACCAATCACAGAAACCTTCACCATCCTCTCTCTCTCTCGTAAGGATGGGCGAAATGGAGACGTGAGGTGTTAAACGTCCACCTAAGAAAGCGAGAGTTTCTTCGGTCGGACACGGGAAGAGGTTATACCGGTGAGTCACTCAGGCCGTCGTATACTTTTCCGTCGCCATCGAAATGTGGGCAATAAAAACCGCAGTGACAAACCCCGCTTGCGAGGGATGATTCATCCACTGGAAACGGGTCCCTGCCGCAATGGCAGAGGGAGAGAGAAAGGGTGGGGAATATGCGGTATCAAACGGTTTAAATCCCGTGACAACGATGTCCCGGTGCCGGTGCCGGTGCGGCAGTGACACGGCAGACGATTCTGTTTGTGATGGAGTTTACCGTTACCTGGGTTGATAATGAAGCTGGGTGGGGTGGCGGTAAGCGTTGTCGAGGGCGGCGATCTTATTTCTGAAGAGGGAAAGATTTTCAGAAGAATGTCAATCCGTTAGTTCAGACCGTGTCTGGCATTTAGGACAAGGATTAGATCGATAAGAAATTTTGTGTGTGCGAGATTCTAATATTATTTTTTTTTTTAATATTTTTAAATTGAATTGAGCAATTTGAAACTCAAATAATTGTTTTGATAAATTACATTGGAAAATAAAAATTATATTTTTGTTGTCTGCAAACCCTTGATTAGGGGTTTTTTAACTCGCTTTTTTCACGATCCTCAACCCGAGCGATGGTTCTTGTTCGAATGTTGTTTCCTTGATGATTTTGTCGTTATTTATCGATGAATTTTAAATAACAGCATCCTATAAGAGAAACATAGGAGATTCGTACCAAAATTAACGATTTCTTTAAGATCGCTTGGAGTAAATTAATTGATCAGAATTGCGTGATTGCAAATCAAGTCAAAGTATTGAACGCAAAGTGTGCTTCATATTTTGTCCCAGTTCAGTCATACGTTATTCATTGTTTTACTAATTGAATGAAAATATTTTTGTTACGTTTTTACATATTCGCTATGATTCGTGTTGTTTTTTTTTATGTAGCAGGTTCTTGTGTGCCTCGCACCAAGAGTCACGATTGTTATGTGACTTTACCAGGGAACCGTTCTTTAATGTTTCACGCTACACGAAGCTGATAATCATTTCATATTCCGCCGAGCGTCTTCGGGTGCCGTTTTTCTCTCATATTCCATACGGAAGCGATGCTAGTAGCGGGTTTTACGAGATGTTTCTAAGCAGACAATTTACTCTATAGTACGACACCGATGAAGAGCAGCTCTTTTTTGGGGGAAGGGAGAGACGAGGGCGACAAGGTGTCTCACCACGTCGTGACACTCTCGGTTACGGGGTAAATTAATTTGACCTTATGCTTCAATGCAACCCACCATCATCTCGGATGTATGTGTCGTCGCCCATCGTCGTTGTAAAGATGATTGTTCTCGTGCGACATTACCGGAACACCGAGGGTCAGGAACCAACAGGAGGAGGGCACGTGAAATTAAAAGCTCCTTGGAGTGTGATGAAGTAATTTCAGATTTCCGGGTGTTTTCAACACCCCCATTGGGTGTGGAATTGTACATGGTTTTAGTTCATCTTCGTTTTAAAAAGAGTAATATGTTGGCAGTATTAATGGCGAAAATGATCAACGAAATCAAATATAACATGCCTTTAAACACAGCGAAATAAGTCATTTGTATAAAATGCATCCCTGCAACGAATACTACCGTCTGTAATTGTGTCCAAAAATTGACACATTGATGCGCTGTTACGTACGATTGTGTATCCACCGACCCGTTATCAGATAACATTCAGCTACAACTATTCGAGCCAGTCTGTGGCCGAACGTGTGATGTGGCTTCTTCAATGAACTCTTCCCGTCCCGAAAACGGTACGGTTGAACCTGCATACATTTTCTTTTGCCAGATCGCGCTGTCAGCTACTTCCGGCTTTATCTTATCAACTCACCAGGCCACTAACACCCGGGAAGGTACGACACCGCATAATATGATTGGCCGTTTTAATCTGGTCCATTGATTCCGCCGATGAAGTGGACAGGCGGCAAACACACGGGACAGTTTATAGACAACCAAAGCCTTAAGGTGTTCTACGGGAGCTGGAGAGTTTGAATGTTACAAATTTCAGTGGGGAAGGTTTTTGGTTTATGAAAGCCGTGTTCATTTATTTCCACATCCATGACACACTTATAACACTCCAACCAAAGCCAGCAAGGAAGAGGTAATGAGGGAAAGATTCCAATATCGGTTTGCCGCTACCGGGCGACTTTTGGGCGATGCGGAAACAATGCTAACACACCGGCCATCGAACGAACTAGCAACAATATCGCCTTGACTTCCACAACCAATGTTGCAGATGTTTCGCATAAAAACGAACCCACATGCCATCCCAGGGCTGGAACGCGGGGAGGTGGGGGGGGGGGCAGCGGAGAACCTGAACACAAACTGAATACCGGCCTTCCGCGGTGCTGCTTAGCGCCAGCAAACGTGAACCACTTACATAAACTGAACTGACAAGCTAGCTCTCCCAACAACGAAGTTAGGTCGAGCAAAAAAACAAAAAAAGCAGCAAGTAAAAATGACTAAGGTATTACAGCCGATAGCGAGATAAGGGAAAGATGCAACTGCGAATGGTCGCTCAATAGTTGAACTGCACGCACAACGCGCGTTGCGGCTTTTGTGTTAACATGATAACAGATGAAACCATCGAACATGAGACAAATTGAACTATCAAACGCACCGAGGTTCGATCTAGTTGAGGGATCCGAAGGAAGACCGTTATCGTGAGCAAAGCCTGGCGTGTACATAGAAACCAATCGACAGCCAAAACGAAGTTGTAAAATGTGTTGTGCTTTTGAAGACGTCCCGCAGTTGAGCGCGGCTAAAATCGACCGATCGCGACTAACAATGGCACAAGTAGTAGATCCAAACGCACTCCCTGAACGTTGTATATAGAGTGAAAGAAAACGATTTCTTTTTGCATTAAGAAGGTTCGCTTCGAATTTAACTCTCAGTCAACCACCACACGCTCTACTGCAGGACGATATGTTGTAAATAGGCATATAAATCCATCACAACCTGCTGATATATAATACCATATTAGCGACCTAAGGGTTCTTAATCATAAATTGCTCCCCTTTTTTATTCGTGTACGACAAGAAGTGTTTTTGGGAACGCAGCGTGAGGTTCTTTTTTGTAATTACTATAAGATGTTTTTTTGTGTGTATAGGAATTTAATTTGAGGCACGTGAAGCGGGTGCATCCAAACAGCATTTAAAAAGCAACTTGCAGCACAATCCGTGTGGTAGAGTTGACTAGAAAAAAAAACACAAATGAAAGTATTCATGAATTTTACCATGTTTCCATAATTTCGCCGCCATTAGTACGATATGGTTATAATGCTGAAACAATAGTTTTTGCACGGTATTAGTCGTACATAGGTTTTCGTGGTTATTTTTTTTTATTGTAATGAATAAAGAATAAAGTCACACCACAGTGCACTACCATATACATATAAATATACAGACGCATAAATGCAACATTCGATACAGCAATATTTTGTAGTCCTACTTTTTTTCCAATACGGTAATAAAGCGAACAAATATGTTTACGATTAGTCACGGTAGAAAGTTGTTTTGTGTATTGTGTGACGAGATGTGCATAATCCGAAAATATATACCCCGATAGTGAAGGTAAGTTTGTTTACCCAACATATGAAAAGTTGGTAAAAAGTGATAAAGGTTGCAATTTAAACGTAAGAAATTAGCTTTTGGAAACTTATGTGATGTGTAATTCAGTAATTTGCAAATTATTACAAAGTACATTAACCTAATTTGTATGCTTAAATTGTTTAATATTGTTATAACTTCTTCTTTTTGGCGTAACGACCTCTTTGGTCATGCCTGCCCTCTGAAGGGCTTACTAGACTTTTTCCCTTGTTATAACTATGCTCTGTTTAAATGAATGAAAAATTAATTTATTACGGTTTTTATTGAAACTGTTTTTCCTTCTTAAAGTTTGGTATGTTTAATTTCTAGTAAAAAAAACCACCTTACCGTTTTTAAATACTTCATTCGTTACTTCAACTTTATTTATCGACATCCTTTTGTAATAAGTAGTATCACTTTTAACCATTTGATTTAACCGTAAGTTTGACTTTAACGGATTTCGTCCGGTAAAAAACTACTCACAACCAAACGTCTTCACGGTATTTACCATCCTTTTTCAACTGATCGATAAACGCTTTACTACTTTCCCTTTCTTGGTCATCTGATGACTCTGCCAGTAGCTCTACTATGGTAGCAGTAATTTGAGGCAACAGAACCTTCGAATCACCACAAACGAAAAGTAAACCATGCGGATTCCTCAAGTTCTCCACAATCTGCGCTTTGCGCTCTTTGATGCGATCCTGTACGTATTTAAATCGGCTATTTTCGTCCCTGGAAAACGCTTCGTAGCAGGCGTCGAGCGCACCCGTTTCGAGGTATCCCAGAATCTCTTCCTGGCACAGGTAGCTTCGGTCCCGGTAGCGAAACCCTGCTATTAGTTCAGCCTTCCCAACCGTGTGTCCCTTTGCGAGGGCCTCGGCACGAAGATCCAGGAAAGCGAGATAAGGTGAAACGCCCGTACCAGTTCCGACCATTATCAAATTGTTCCGCAGTTCACTATCCTTGAAGGTAAATGGACTGCTTTGACGAAAGTAAAAATAGACAAGTGCACCAGTGTCAAGTCCGCGTAGGTACGTGGTTGTGATTCCAGGACACGAGGCGTTGTGTGAAATTATAAATCGAATCGTCCGGCTTCCGTCCTCACGGTGCGCATTTGCGATTGAATACGGCCTCGGCATTAATCTTGGAAGGTGTTCTATCATCACTGCTGCCGTTGGCTTGCATGAAGTGACCAGCTTTAGCAGAGCGGTGAATCCTTTTCCTTGTTTAAGGATGTATTCTTCATATGCGCTGTGTCCTTCTTTTGAACAAAGCACTTCCAGGAATCGTTTGTCACATGGGTCGCTGGTGCAAGGGATTAGGCCACGGATCAAAGACTAAAAGATGAAACCAAACGTTAAGATTGAACACTGAAGTGTAATCCTGTGTTTGAGCTTACCTTTTTCGGAACAGCGCGCAAATCCAAGCATTCACTGAAAAGTCGCCGCAAACTCACAGCGGCAGGAACAAACGGTGGTACCTTGGCCGCTTTCTTCGTGCAATTTTTATCAATCCCCACACGATGGATAGCATCTGCTTTACCTTCCAAATCCAACCGATTCAATATGTATTCCACATCGGCCTGCATGTTGTACGTTAAAATCCCTATCGTATCGCCCGGCCAGTGCCGATGGAGGGCATCTTGGAAGTAGTTTAATGTGACATCATAGACCGTTTTCACATCTTCTCCCTCGATTACGGGTTCCAGGTTGGAAATAAACCCGTCCAAAACTTTGGTGGCAGCAAACGGTTGCGGTGCATTCGCTTGTAAATGCGCTGATTGCATAGGTGGATCCGACTGCAAGTGAGGAGGTTCATGTTGGGTTAATGAATCATGTAAACAACACTAATAATGACTTTTCATACGCTATTTTCCTCGACGCTTATAAAACCTGTTGGAACAGCAGGTAAGGTAAGGGTTTTTCCTTCATACTCAGGTAAAACATCAGCTATATTGACGATATCCATGCTGGGATGTTTGAGGGAGAAACACTACGCGAAGAGCACAAATCAAAACATTGGAGCACGTGTACATCAAAACAAATGCAGTGTGCCCAGTAGATTCATAGATTTATAGTTGTTACGCACGTTTGGCATCACTGCTATCAGCAAACTTTTAAATCTGGCAAAATTTGATACCAAGTTGCAAAACTACGTACGATAGTGGTTTTTCATGTAAATTTTCTATTCATACATATGTTGCTACACAAAACAAACCTTTGGAAGGCCGTTAATTTTTCTGCTTTGATTTTCCTTGATCGAATATCTTCTGTCATCTCCGAGGCCAACATCTGACAGGCAACGCTGCTGGCATGTGGTGATGTTTTTGTTTATAAATCTTTTGGATCGCATTTCTTTTCGACCGGCGTATCGATGCATGTTGGATGCATATTAAAGTGAAATAATCGCTCAAGAAAACTACAATCGGCAAAAAGATGTCTCGTTTCGGACCGAAACATCGTAAAATTCCTGTCCCGAAGCGGCACGGCGTTCGCGATCCGCTGAAACGTTTAGCAGAACGTGAGGCCGCGTAAGTAAACTAATGATTTTCAACTTTATCATCGTTTCCTAATGGTTCTGATTGGGTGTCTTGAATAGTATAAAGGACCAAATAAACAACCCTCCTAAGGAACGCGATGTACAGGAGGTATCGCACCGGTTCAAAAGATTCATGCAGTTGAAGGAACAGGCAAATCGGCCCAGACCACAAAATGAGTCTCGCGGTAGAGCGCAACCAACAATCCATATCGGAAAAACCGCGGTCAAAAAGCAGCCGAAAGAATCGGAGGAATCCTTTCTGAATCGAGCAACCATGATGCAGGAGGACCGTACTGTGGAAGAAGATTTCGGCGTAAAGTATGGCGTGGAAGTTGAGCGTAACGAAGAAACGGGTGCGATTAAAATTCGCAAACGTAAGGGTATCGAGGTAGATGAAATGTTAAACAAACGTATGAAACAAATTGAAAGGAACGGTGGCAAACCCGACAAACGGGCGAAAAAGGCTAAAAAACTGACGATGACCGAAAAGAAGGCTCTCAAGCTGCAGAAACAAGAGGAGCTAAAACGGCAAGAAGAAGACCTACTGCTGAAGGAGTATCAGTATGATTACGTTCCGTTCGGGGACGTCGTAAAGGAACCACCGTCGCTCAATACACTCCCACGTCGTGCCAACAAACCAGAAAGTGTAGCGCGGGTTCGTACTTCGTTTCACGATTTGTATTTGTAAAATGAACCGGAATCTCGAAATTCACACTTAATCCTCTTTCTTTGCAGCCTGCCAGCAAACGTCTGCTATTGCACTCGTTGATGGAACCAAAGCCAGAAGAAGAGGAGCAAACGCCAATGAAAAAACGAACATCGAAGAAGGCACCGCCAACTAAAGTGGATCTGAAAGGAAAGCGTAAAAAGCTGCCTATGGCTACGCGTATGAATATAGAACGCGAGCAGCAGAGTGTCATCGAAATGTACCGAAAGTTAAAGAAAAAAATCAAGCAATAAAAGCCTCGCATTGAACTCTGTACATCAAGCCCGCGTTTGAAGTATTCATTCATAATCAATTTATTAAAAATCTAATGGGAGTTCTATAAATAGATGTTTTTTTAAATACACCAACCGAATAACCACTGATGAGTTGAATCAAGAGAAACAAGATCATCACCACAGCAAGCGGCTACGAAACTACGGTTCGCATCAACGCACACAATACACTCAGTACCGTATCATCGAGTAGTACAAATATTTTCCCGTTTTCCTATACTCCGCCAACAGGTCGGCGGCTTCTGTTTTGGGAATACCTTTCACCTTGCTCATGCACGTCACAATCGTGTCTTGAATTCGGGGCAACATCGTACGACCTTCCCCGCACAGGTACAGCTTCGTGCTATCGTCGAGCAGCAGGTCGATCAGCTCTTCCTTCTTGTCCTCGATAATTTCCTGCACGAATTTGTACTGGCTGTCCGTGTCGCGGGAGGATGCCACATGCAGCTGATCCAGAACACCGTCTCGCACGTGCTGCTTTAGTTCGCTCTCGTACAGATAGTTGCGGCTCTTATAGCGACAGCTCGTGAGCAACCAGGCGGTCCCCAGCTTAACCTTGCGATTCGATACCTTCGCGTGCTTACGAAACTCAAGAAATCCCACGTACGGAGACATTCCGGTGCCGGGTCCGATCATGATGATATTCTTCTCCAAGTCTTCCTCGCGATAGTGAAAGACGGGCTTCAGCTGGCGTAGGTAGATGTAGAGATACTTGTCCCATTTGTTCGGGTGCAGCAGTTTGCTCTCAAGCATGTGCGTCGTGAGGCCCACCTTGCCATCGTTTAACATTGCAAACGCGATGCGTACCTGATTTTCCCTGCCGTAACTTGCGATCGAGTACGGGCGTGCCTGTAGTCGGGGCAGATGCTCGATCAGCATCGCCAACGGTGGTTTGCAACTGGCAACGTACTTAAGCATGTGGATGAAGTTCATTTCATTCTTCAATATCAATTCATTGTACAGATTCGATCCTTCCTTCGACGCTAGGATTTCGAGCAATCTTTTTTCACACTCATCACTGGTATAGCCCGCCATGGTCTGGAGGAGTGCTTTGCGCGGCGTAATTCGAATGTCCAGGCACTCCATAAGAAGCCGCCGCGGTGTCACAAGCTTGGGCACGTAATGGGGCAGTTCTGGATTTTCTTTTTGATCGGCTTTGCCAGCTTCACTTCGTACGTTTTGTTCGCTGTCTCGAGCAGGTGCAAACGGTCCAATACGTAATCCACTTCGCTGGGCAGATTGTACGTGAGAATACCGATCGCGTCACCAGGGAAATACTCTTCCTCCATATTCTTTGACAAAAAAAAATCGAATCATCGAAAGAAATGATGAGTTTTTCTCGAAAAAGCAATTAGTATATCTTACCGGAGGAAGCTTTATCGCTACTTCATAAACAGTTTTCACATCGTCCCCTTCCGCCAGAACTCTGTAGTGAAGAATGCTTGTTTTGTAAACACTGCTCGAGCCGAATGGTTGCCGGGAGGTGCTTTGCAAGTGGTCATGGGGCTATCGAATAAACACATTTGGAATCCAAATACAGGTTACCATTGATGGTGGTTGTTATTGCAGCATAGTTATTAAGCCTTACCACTTGTCCACTATCGACCAGATTTGTCTCGATGAAATGTGCTGGCAGTTTTGGAAGTGTTAGCACGGTGGCTTTGTACTGCTCCAAAACATTCATTTTCTGTTACTGATTGAAGTAAAACACGGCACAAAGTAACAATGTTCTTTAACAAACTTCGCACTTTACTAGTCAATCGATAAGTTAGGGAAATTCAGCACAAGTACAGTTTAATGTAAAAGCATTCTCAAAGCAGGATGCCGCTTCATCAACAATATATTTCGGACTAGTGTTGGCCGAATCGGGATTTGGAAGACTCGAAGATTCGATCCCTAAAGGGACTCTAAAGATTCAAATCCCACTTGTCGGATTCTAAAGGATTGATTCGATAGGGATTCGAATCTGTTTTGATGTGTTATTGACTCGATTTGAACCGGACCCTTATGTATTTTTGTATGAAAATTTACAGCTCGACTCGAACGGATTTCTACGATCGAAGTCCGTGCTAAGGACTACAAACAACGAATAAAGCCGGTTGGAACTCAGCTTTGCACGAACCAGTTTAAAGTTCGACTTGTCCTTCCAATATTTTCGTTTATTTCTACTTAACAATGTTTTTACGCAAGGCGAGAGTGACAATAAAATGGCTGGGAATATTTTAAATTCGATAATTTATACGGACGAAAATGTAACACTATAAGCAAATCAAATGATATGCAACGTACTCAACGGCGAGGGTGAACAGTGTCGGTAGTCCGAAAACCAGACTTCCAATTTTGTCCGACCACGTGTTAGCGTTTGTCGACCACATTGCGTCCGACAAAATATTGTAGCTTTCGATAGGATAGGTGTGAGGGCGGTTGATTTTTTTTATCATGAGGCCATACGGAAACGCATTTTCACTAATTTTACATCTTTGCGCAGCCTTGCAATGCTCTGGAAGTTTGAAATGAAAATGCATTTCAAATAACGTATGACTCGGTATCGATTCTACTAACATTTCATTCGAACATTAAGGTTCAAAGATGCATTTACCTTTCGAGTGATGATATTTTCAATTATTATCTATTTTACCAACCATCGCATTTTACCCACTAATATATCTTCCACTTCCCACTGGATGAAAATGAATGAATGTAAGTTTTCCAAATTTATTGAAAACCTTAACTTATCCTATGTACACATTTATCGGCGGCGATCTTGATAAATGTATTTCGAGGGAACGAAAAATAATAACACACTGAAAAGAAGAAGCGCTAGGCAAAATCAACACTTTACTGCACTGTAATCGCCTTCAAGTTGCTTTACGCGCGATATCCTACCGCCTTGAGCATTTTTAGCTAGATAGAATGAAATGTGGACTTTTTTTCGTTTATCCTAATGATCCACGCTTGCACGCATCACGACCGCATAACAACTTTCGTCCAGCATAATTCGATAAGTGATCGTTAATGAGCAGAACTCTCTACAATTTGCAAAGTACGAAAACAAATTAAAATAAATTAGTAAAATAATCACTTGCTTTGCTTCTGGGGCCGTTGGATAAGAGATTGGATTGTTTTTTTTTTTAACAACCTTTATGTTGAACCTGAGCTAATGCCTTTTTACGCTGCCCTATTGATAATGTGTTGAGATAAAAGATGGTTTTCTCTTCAATTTTTTCTTATCACTCATGTTCACTGACCATTTCAAACTGTTACCAATTTCTTTCATATCATCTTGGTAGCTAGTATGTTACCAAATATTACCGTTTATTGGTTGTGCTCTCCTAAACCTACAAGTCATTAGTGAAGAGCCGAATGTATCTTTTCTTACGTACACTATTAATTTGCTAGTGGATGTTTGCTATCGGTTCGCACAGTAATTAAACGTTTTTTTTTTTGTTTAATAATCTCGCGGAAGTATCAGGTGTAGTCAAAGAGCATATCGTAAGTGGTATCAATGTTATAGGAGCGATAATGTTGCATCGAAAATAAGGAACAACATGTAGCTTTTACCGTAAACGTAAAATTGGATATAGTAAGGGTATCCGACGTAAAATATTAATTGTTCACGTTCCCCAATCCCGCACAAACGAAAAGAATTGAACTGAACTAAAACTTACTCCTTTAAACAAACGGCCAAAATTGCTATGGAGTGGAGCAAATATTGACCAGAAAAAAAGGAAATTATGTAAAAGATGGCCGTAACTAAATAGCCATCACCGATGCCTTAAAAACCGCTCCACACACCAGTTGATACCACAAAGTTTAGCTCGCTTTTGATACCCACCACAATGTTGTGCCTCCGTACTAATCGAACGGAAACACTATTGCCAAATGCCTGCATAATTTCCTATCAATGTCGCCGGTAATGGTCCGCCCGCGGTAAACAATCTGGTCCCGCTACGATCGTAGCAGTGCGTGTAAATTGCCGGCATGTACTTCATCTGCTGGAAGCCATCTATTTCCTCATCGGGAAATTGTGCCTAAAAAGATGAAAAGGAAAAGTTTTTTTTATAGCTAGCCAACGATACGCGCTATGGTATTTGTGGCCTTTCCCGTTTGACCCCTCTTGATACCTACCACGTAGCCTCGGCTCGCCTTCAGTACTACCGTTCGAGAGGAATTGATGCAAGATTCCAGATACTTTCCAGCCCGGATATCGTAAAACATAAGCATTCCCAAGCCGGTTCCAATGGTAAGGATGTTGCCCTGGAAGCTTGCCGAACGGATTCCACATCCACTGTATCGTGAAGCAATTTTTTTCACCGCCTGCAAAGAGAAAAGGTATTGTATTATCACCACGGCGCATTTTGCTGCATCGAAAGTCGCCTTACTTGCAACGTTCTCGGATCCAACAGGAGCGTATAAGAACGACACCCGACGGCGTAGAGACCATTCGGTTGGCAAGCGATACAAACGTTTTCCTGGCAGTTTGGCAGCTTCCGGGAAAGTTTCTGCGAAAATGTTTCCGCATTGAACAGATGCATGTAGCCGTTCAGCGATAGCAAGGCTAGCTCCCGGTATTCTTGGTTAAAGCACACGGCACGAATTTTCTGCGCCCCACGGCACGGTTTCACCGACACTGGCGAGATGTGCGCATACGTGGGCACATCCTGTTCCTCCTCGCCATCCTTCGCCACCGGGAACTCCATCAGATCTTCGTTTACCCGCCACAGGGCGAGATTGTTGTCGCGTGCCCCCGTCACCAGAAACTGATCGTCCAGCCAGCACATATCAAACACCCAGTCCGTGTGCGCATTCTCGCCGATGCACAACGGATCGAGTGTCGGTAATCGGTAGATGGCGATATCGGCCGAATGTCGCGCCCCGGTCGCTAGCAAGTTGTGGCTAGGGTTGATCTGGCAGGCATGGATGCCGGACTGGGTGTCGGGGCTGGCGCCCCGACTGTTCGGTAGCGTCGGTATCGCGTCCACCCTCCGCATGTTCACGTCGTACACCATCAGTTTATTGCACTTGGTGCCGAACACCACCTGTCGGTTGCTGAGCCACTGCGAACAGAACACCTTGTTGATGTTACCCAGCGAGATCGGCGTTTCCTTAAACATATCGTGAGTCAAGATGTGGCGGCTGGCGTACGCCGGATCGATCGATCTTTCCTCCCGCAAGTCTGATTCTCTGCTTCTTATGTAGTCTACAAAGTTGTACGATGTGCTGAGGACCTCATTCTGCTGGCTCGGGGTTTCTTCCTCGCTGTCGCTATCCTCGTACGTGACAAAGTCATCGGGCTTATCGGGCTTCCGGCGCCGTTCCTGTCTCAGAATGCGGTTCCTCGCTCGTCGTTCTTCCAGCCGATTCGGGATGTAGCAACCGGGACGTATCCCAGCTACCGGTCGTTTAAGTGTTTTAGACATTCTCAGATGCCAAGTCGTTCGAGGCTGCTAGATCAAAACACTTCCAACACCTTCGCACAAACTAGTGGTAATTTGTTGTCCCGTTGTGCACCGAGAATGATGCAGCAACGGGGTCCGATGAGGCCAGCCGTACACAAGGTTTAAAGAACGAAAGGCAGTGGCGGTGCGGCGCGACGGTGATACGGAATGGGCTCAATGAAAAACGCAATTTTACCACACTTTATCCAACACAAACAACGCTGTCAGAACATTTTGCCAATAGCTTCATGCGCTGCAGGTACGCAAATAATAAATTTGCCGAGGAAACTGCTTTGAGACGTCGTCAATTTAGTAAAAATCGTCAGTGTACAGTTTATCTCTACCTTTTGTAATGAAAAATAATTTAGACTAGTGTTGATAGGTCCAAGTTGTACTCAGCAGTGTTGTACAATATCTGGAACTGAACCTGTGTACACAGTTCCTGCAAATAAAGTAACTGGGTTTTTTAACAATGCTATGAATCACAAAAGAAGGGAAGATTTTGATTTTCTTGGAATCAAAAAAGCCATACTGCTATAAATAACTGTAGTGGGATGATACAAAAATAAAATATAAACGAAACTGATCAAAATAAGATCCATAAAAAGGTGCCATAAAAACTCTGACTCAAAACTCCTGCATTTGTGAAACACTGGCAGTAGTGATGGTCATGCAGGAAATAAATAAACAACATTCGACGCGATAAACTGTTTGCTTGTTTGTTTGTTTGTTTGTTTGTTTGTTGTGCTGCTAATTGAAAAAGTTTGTTGAATTTCCCAATGGATGTGGTACAAGAAATTGAGGACTTCTATGGCGTTTATCTGCTAGTAAGCAAAAGCACTAATCCGAAGTTTGCCGGTCGAACTTATGTTGGATACACGGTCGATCCAAATCGTAGAATAAAACAACACAACGGTGGACAAGATGCCGGTGGCGCAAAGCGCACTTCGAACCGTGGACCATGGTATGATATCCTTTTCCATACGAATTTATCGATACCGAGGATGATCCAATCAACGCTTCTATTCCAAGGATAATGGTTATGATTATTCATGGATTCCCGAACAATATATCTGCACTCCGGGTAAGCAAGTGTCCGCTCTTCGCAAAATACAATCTAATCTAAATGTTATTTGGTTATTTCAAGTTCGAATGGGCCTGGCAACAGCCACGTGTCTCCAGGCGGCTTAAACTGATACCGGATATACAGAAAAAACTAAGGAATGAAACGTACTTCGAGTACCACTTCCGTATCCTTTCGGAAATGCTTCGAATAGGTCCTTGGAACCGGCTACCCCTTATCATTCGATGGTTGGCCGATGAGTATCACCGTGAATTTGAGGTTCGTAATCATCCTAGTTTGGTAACGTTAAAGAAAAGATGATTCATTATTCTTTTGTAACATACATTTTAGATTGGTAAAACCCCACCCCTCCACATGCCTATATGCTTCGGGCGAATTAAGAAGGTCAACAAAAAGCGGAAGCTCACAAACGGTGCCAAGAAAGCGAGCAAAGCGGCTGGGTCGCAGAGAACACAACCGACCGTGTCTAATCAGGAGGTGAACGAAAAAATACCCATCAATTACGATTTAGATGAATTCGATCTCATCGTAATGGGTGGTGAGAAAATTGACGATTATATAAGTCAGTCATTAGATCGGCCCACGGTAGGGGACAATAATCCGACCAATACCATCGTCATTAGTTCCGATTCTGATGAAGAGGAACATGATAGTGTCGAGCAGGCGCACAGTGAAACGAATGTGGAGTGTACTCTTTGTAGGGGCTCCATTGACACTCGCCTGCCGGAGGAGGGAAGCAGTGATGTAGTTTTGAGATGCTTACAACCACGTTGTCAGTTCATTTCCCATCTCGAATGCTTAGCTCGATCGGTTTTAGAACCAGGTCAGTACGTTCCCGTGGAAGGTGATTGTCCCATTTGTGAGACACATTTTCTTTGGGGGGACATCATAAGAAAGGCAAATGGGTGTTGTGATTTAGTAGATGATGTAGAAAATGTTGATCCCCTCGAGGTAAATGACGTATCCGATGAAGATGAATAAATTTTTAAGGGCATTGTTAACTATTCTATATGTATATCAATCGTTTTTTTCTAAATTGTTACGAAAAAAGATCCGAACTTCGTTAAAGTAGCTGTAGGTCGTTTCTAAATTCAGATTACTTGCATTTTATGATAAATTTTGCAAATATTTCAAATTATCTCTCAAATGATGTGTCCTGGATCAGTTACGCAACCAAATCCAAAAGATATGAATTCTCTTTTAATGCTAAAACCCGCCTTCAAACTCAAAACATGTTCGCCCCCTGAGAAATGAGAAGCAGTACCGCTTTCTTGGTGAATTAAGCGTCTCATCCCCCTTTTCAAACACACTCCCTCCATGCTCTCGCATTCCGGATGGGGTGAAATGGGGAGAGCCCATGGCCTACCCGAATAGTGATCATGGTGTGAACGTGATCTCAGCCACTATACCGCGAGTTGCACGGCAGCATTAAGGAAGGAAGTAAAAACGGAGCGAAAGAAGGGCATGCAGAAAGAGACGGGAAAAGATAGAGAGCGAACGACAAACAAGCGGTTGTAAAATTACTACGCTACCCTGCACGATCGTTGGTGATCATTCCGATTCAAACACTCAACGTGATTGCAGGCAACCGTTTCGTGGTGGAGCGCAATCAAAGATTGATCGTCTTTAAGTATACTGCTGGTGTTCGAGTTCAGTCTTAACCCATAAATTTGGCGACGAAGAAGGTTAAAATACAAATACAAGGGTTTGTGTGTGTAAGAAAGAATATTTCGAGAAGTGCCGATTAACCACTTGTGCTCCGTGATCGTCAATTGAAAACAGCTTTGCAAAGGAATAAACGAACCACTAGAATTCGAATCTAGTATCCGTTTGTGTATCTTAGTTGCCTGAAGATCGATTGTGTTGTCCCAAGCAGGGCACAAGAAAAGATAAAATTTAAATTGTTAAGACTTGCACATCAATCGTACGAACGATGAACACCCGTCAAGTGTTAGTACTCGGTCTGGTCGTGCTTCTGGCCATCGCTAGCATCTGCGACGCCAGGCGTCGGTTTCCGCACCGGCGAAGGGGTCCCTCGCGCAAAACCCTCAAGCAACTGTACTACGAGTCGCGGGAAACGAACACACCCAACTTTGTCCGGCTGGTGCTGATGCGGTTGATCTACGGCATCGCGACGCAGATGGGCGTCGAGGAACGGCTGGACAACGTGTTCGGTGGCGCCTTTGTCCCCCCGAACGCCGTCGACGACAGTTCCGACTTTTTCGATGTGCTCAGCGACGAAAGCGGCGAGGACTTCAGCTTCGGTCTGTGAGGTAAGCTACAGGTGGAGTATAAGTGTTTTAATCCTGTCCTGGTCTGTAGGGTTTGCGCGCTCCATGATAGACATTCTTAACCCCAGAGAAAGCGATTTAATCTAAATTATGCACGTGCGCCACAGGGCCGGTTGCTCTAAATCTTCTGTTCGTGGTGCGCGCGGGCGTCAGTTGGTTGACACAAATTTCAAGCACCACTCAAAAGAAATCGAAAGAAAACGGAACAACACGGAACCAACAACACGTAAAAGCAACAGAATTTCTTTAGTTTCCACTGCAGCGCGATTTCACACCTGAACCGGCCGGATCATTGTTTATGCGTCATCGGTGCCATCGATCGAGCGGCAGTTTTGGTGTGAAAGAAAGTGGTTTGCGGTAAATTTTTCGGGCCCCTTTCGGAGGCTCAGACCGCGTAAACTCATTTCCCTGCCTTTTGGCAGCTCGTTGCGCTCATTGCAGGCGATTTTTCGACGCGTGAAGGCCAAAATCTGTGCCACTTTTCATCTGGCTCCGGTCCGACATAATCGATCGTATTGGCCACGAGAGGTGGTAAAACAACACGGGGTGCCAACACTGGTACGGTGGATGGATGGTTCCAGGTGAGTTTTCATTAAATAGCCCCGAGGTACGCGGTCGCGCCGTTTGGTCCGCCGGAGGGAATTTCGAACCTAAATAATAACGCCAAGCTGGCCTAGTTCGTCCACGTGATTTTTTAATCCATAGAGCGGGTCGGAATGCGGTTGATTCGGGAGAGCATACGGTCGCAGAAAAGTACGCCCAAATGTAAAGTCGCAAACCATTTGCCCCGGTGACCCATTTGCAACGTGAAGCTTGTAAAACCGGGGAATAAAATAAACCGGATTTGGTGATGACGCTTGCGCCATTGTTCTCGCCGGCGATGATGTGCACGCCTGTGTGCAGAACTGCATCCGGATACACTCAACATGGGTGGTCACGACCCTTTCACTCGACGGCCAAGTCGACAGTTCAAACTCCACAATGTGTCTTTCATCGGACCCTGGCGAGGACAAAATGATGTGCTCCGGGTGTCGGGAAATCTATTTGATTTGACACTTTTTTCCCAAACAGTGGGAAATGAGGTAAACACAATGCCGGACCGCGCGACAACGTATTTATTCGTTTCTGTTTGGTCAACTGCGACAAGACGACGTTATTTCGTCCACCGACAGTGCGCCATCTGCACGAGAAACGGTTGACCCTGTGAAAGTGCTGGTTCCCTGTTTCCTCCGTACTCGGCCTCGGCCAGTAAGAAGTAATGTTAATGAACGCAGGCTCCAACTCGTAGTTTCGAATGCCAACGTCAACGTGCTTTTTTTTGCCTTCTTCAGCAGCAACTGAAACCGCCCACTTATGGGCCATTACTGGCCACGTTCCACGCGGTAGGTTGATAAATGAAAGCCTTTTCTTTCTCAAATGGAAAAGAAATGGAAATTGCGCACGCTGCTAGTGTCAACAAATGGCTTCCTAGAGCATAATTGAATAAATAAAGTGGGAAAGTTGTAAAGACATTAGGAAACGATGATAAGTGATAAAGCCGCATGTTTGAGGATGCTTTTTTTCAATCATCGTGACCTAATTTGCATCATTGGACGGAAATGTGAATTTGAATTGTTTATCGTTTGATATTAGATTTTTCTTCTAAAACAGACAAGTGTTGGACAAGTGGTGAACAAAAAACGCAGAATTTACTAGCAAAAGTATATGATGACTTCATCTGAAAATATACTCGAGAATGATCATTCTTGAATCAATAAAACCGAAGCAAGACATAAGGAAACCCCGATTTCAAAAACATTACACAGTCGTAACGGAATTATACTGTATCTCTGTGCATCACAAGATTCGAATTGTAGATACTTAAAACATCGATTTGATAAAGCTGACAGTCCATTACTCTAGAACAGCGGTCGGAATACGTTTCTTGAAAAGGGCCAGATGATGGAAAAAAACTCGCAAGTGCGGGCCGGATACCTTAAACCATGGGTTAGTGTGTTGAAAATAATATTAACCCCTTTTTAATTCGAGTATCTTTTTTTAAATAGTAAAGTTACATAAAACTGTGTTATAAAATGAAATATTTGAACGTTATACCTTTGACTATTTGAACCATGTGGCCTTATGTTCCTTGAATTATGTACTTTTTCAACATACAACTTTTGGTTCATCGTACCGTAAATAATTTTTTTACTTTGCTGTAAATTAATCCTCTACTCAAATGTCGAGGATGGAAATAATGGAAACTTTTGAATATTGTGTTCTATATTTATATTTCATAAAGGTATCGAAAGTTGTATTCCTTGACTGTGGGAGTAAAATAAACACGTTATTTTGGCGCAGGAGACATGGAAATGGTCGAGCGATCATGAAAACATTCATTTTTACAATTTCAGTAAAAACATCATTTTTACAATTTCAACGTGATTTTTTGGGAAACAACAAGAGTGATATTATGAACAAATCCGACAAGGATTGAGAGTTCTTTCGTATTTTGCATTAACATTTTCTTAAGGGCCGGATAAAATCAGTTGGCGGGCCGTATTTGGCCCGCGGGCCGGACTTTGCCGATCCCTGCTCTAGAAGGTGGTCGTGTGGGCCACAACTTAGATAATCGTATAAAAGTGTATAAAATCGGAAGTTATTGTAGTGTAAAACAACTCACATTATTTACGATGCGATCGTCTTATAAGTTATAAAAGAAAATGTATTTTATGATTTTGGCTAAAAGAAAATGATAATGCTTGCTGCTTATAGGTACTTGAAAAACCTTCCTACATAGCAATGCAAATAATCAAAAAGTTACTATGCACCATGCAGTTATTATGCCTTTTCAAACAATTCACTGTTGCTGAATGGAAGGCCAAAGAGAAACAAGGGAGAAAACTTGCACGAACAGAAGAATAAGTCTATGCTGTTCCGTTCTCGACCATGAAGATCTTGCCATATTAATTTACATTAGTTGCGTGATGGCAAAGCATGGGTGAGCATAGATCGGGGGCCGGTAAGCTGAGAAAAACGTTATGGTTCTGTGCCGAGCAGCAATGCATCGGAACCACCTTGCCGGAAAGAACCGGATACCGACCGAGCGCATAATTCGTTCTGTTCGTAGTCACACGGGCGAAGCAAATCGAACGATAAGAAAACCTCGTGGTGCGTGAACAGTCATTGTACGCCATCGTACATCTATCTGTTCTTAGGTTTGATAGAAACACAATAAAAAATCTTCACAGAACCCAACCAACCATACATCACTTTTCTCCGGCATCGCATTGACTCTTCATCATGCGAGTGCTCTACTGTGAGGCAGACACAAGAAATGATTTTAAGCTGCAGCACGCAAACACCCAAACCACTACGGGTATCTAAGTGGTGCAAGAAAAATAAAAGAATCCCATAGAGCAGTGGCCACTGAAAACTTCTAACCAAGTGGGAAAAATTTGGCTGGTGCGTAAAGGTTTATGTTTTCGGTTACTGAACATTTATATGAAGAGAATCATTCTCCGGCACAGACAGAACGCGAGAATCGATCCAGACGCCCAAATTATTGGCTCCACCACGGAGTTATCACGAAAAGAAAGCTTATCGAAACATCCGGCATGCGTTGGCAATAATTACGCATATTCCGACCGCTTGCCCATAAGCAGCCATATTTACGAATCCGGGAATACAGTGAAAGGGAAGCCAGGCGTCATACCGACGCCAACCCGTGCAAGCGATAAGAAAGCCCCAAGAGGAAGCAGATATTTCCCGCAAGAACATAAAACAAGCGGCATCGGTCAGGTGTTCCGGCCACCAAATCGCCACCACCACCAGCCGTGCCGGTGAAAGTGCGTTCGCTTTTCGCGTGAGCGCTTCGTTGCTGCAGTTGTCCCCATGCGAATGTTTATTTTTATTTTTAACGGCACGGGCATGATTTCGGGGATAGGTACGTCCGGTTTGGCGGCTTGGCATATTGGGGTACGATCAATCCAATACTGGCGGACGCGAAAAAAGTGAAACTTGTGTCGCCCGCACGCTAAACGGCTCCAGTTCGTGGGAAATCGATGACACTCTCTGATGCTACCGATTCCGGGCGTCCGGACCATTGACCGACCGGACCGACGCCGAACCCGTCCGGAGTTTATGATGAGGGTAACAAAAATGGAAATACGCGCAATTCCATCACGAACCGCGGAAACCTATCGGAAGCCATCTCCGGGCGGCGACGTTTGGGAAGGTGAAAATAATCGAAAACGTGAGCGGTGATCGTTGGGCCAAGCGTTTGTTTTCTTTTTTCTTCGGAGGGATAGCAAATTTGCATATCGAATCGTAGAAAAGAAATTCTTCCACAACGGAGTGAAAGGGATGATGATCGAGAGCGGGAAATTGTTCGGCACGTTGCATTGATTCCGTCACTACCGTGAGTGGCGCATATTGTTCGATATTATAATTACCCGAAACAGTGGCCTGACAAGCCTGATCCAACCGATGAGCTATGGGTTTCTCGCTTTCACGGGCGTTGAAGTCTTTTGTTCACAGGCGGACGGCGACCGAGACTGGCACGAATGCTGGTTTTATAGGAATAAAGGTGGATGTGTTTTGCGGACATTGGTAGCATAAATAAAAGCATAAATAATTTTTCCCGTTTTTGGAAACTATAATTTAAAATATATTTATCACAATGCCCAAATATAGCCAGAAAACAATGGACTTTTGTGGCAGCTGACTTTTGAAAGCGTTTTTCAAAGCATGATCTAAAATGATCAATGAAAGTTTAAAATCATAAAATATTGTATAACATTTGAAGTGATTGACTTTAAACTACTAAAGGTAAAAAAAACACACATGTGTGAGTGCTTTCTGTTAACAATAAAGCTTCACAGCTTTCAGCATGTGATCTTATCGTTCCTCAAGTTTGAAACCTAAGCTTCGACACATACAGATTATCCTAATGTCGCCCGATACTATCGCATCCAATTATCAACGCCTTAACGTTTCACCAATTAAATCTTGAGATGTATAATCAATTGGTGAGATGTAGCGAAATTGCCTACGCAGTTAAATTGAATATCGTGAATTAAATTAGTCTACTTTTGAGGATAGCTAATGTAACCGAACGGAACCGAACTTATCAAAAAACGACCCTCGGAAGACGAAATGAGCCATAAGTAAAGGACGATGAAAGTTGGCTGAATATCCAAGCGAGACACACCTGGCGGAATGTTAAATATGCAAATTGGGTTTCGATTTCAACCGGAAGCTAAAGAGAGAGAAACGATCGATATTTGGCAATGTTAGAAAGATCTGCGATGATGTCAGTTATGTTTTTGATACAAGAAAATTCAAACAGATTTTAGTGCAGAACAATAGAACATAATAAACTTTGTGTACATCTACATCTCTTCTAGCCGCTAGACGAAACAGAAACCTACAAAAATGATGGGTTTTTGCTATGAAGCTCCCACGTTAGAAAATGTAAAACTTTCAAGGGGCTTCCAAAGTACTGTTTAATGCTCTACTGGTGATCAATGATGCTGTCGATATGATCGTATTTCTACACACCCTACCGAAACCATCGCTAGGATGCTGCGGACATAACAGTATCCCATCAGTAATCATCTTGTTCACTAGTGCTTCAACAAGAGCGGGAACAATTAATCGAAATCAGATGCAACTTTCACTCGTACGGACCCGATAAAGACAACAGAGTGTGTTTTGTTTAACTGAATCTGCGCAAAAATGCCAACAAAAACCCGCAAGCCTCTAGGGTGTGGAGCATGCCGATGCAAAGTGGAGAACAGCATCGCAGAAATTATCTCAGCGATGAGTTAATAAGCAGTTTTCAAATTCCGCTTAGCGAATAGAAACATCCGCGCCGCTTAATTTCATTCCGCACTTTAGGGGAGGGGAAACGGAGAAAGAAAACTAAGCCCGAAAAACCTCTTTCACCACAAACAACTAATAGGCAGATGCCCCGGAGGGCTTCACTTATCACCTACTTAACCTATTGCTTCACATCGGGCTGCGCCATCTACGTGTGCCTCTGTGTGTATGTGTTTTGGTAGCGTCACGATCTTACGGTCACACTCCGTTACGCCAGCGATATCTTGACACATTTTCTCACACCGAAGAACCGGAATGCGGAATTGGAAGCAGATTCGTCGCCGTCGCAGGGCCTAGACAAATTGTATAATAACCCGGCACACTTCGGTGGTTCTCCTCCGGCCGTGGCGGAGGTTAGATTGCATGATGAAATGTAGTTAGCTGCCCGGGACCCCTCCCGCGGCTTTCTGGGTTGCCCCCCCTTCCCAGCCAGCTCACGGGTACGAGTTCCCGGGGCGTATTGTCATCCGGCCAAGCGGTGAAATTAACCTCGATAGGAAGTGGAAAGAAATAGATGATGCACACCACCGGTACCGGTGGGGGGGCCTGAACTTGAACTTGATTGAATTAGCTTCAGCAATGTCTCGGTCGGTTAAGCTACCAAAGTGCCCTCCCCCTGCCTCGGGTTGGGTCAGGGAGGCAATCTTCAGCGGTGCGAAGCTGGAAGAATGATGTAATGAAGCGGTTAATTGTTGTTTGACGGTAGACCGCGACGTAGAAAACATCGTGATAAGCGGGCCATTTTGGGTAGGATGACAAAAATAGCCAAGACGGCGCCAGTCACATGGATGTCCAGCTTCCGGACAATGGGTTCCGTTCCGCGCCACATGGACATTGGATGATGGGAAAATTCGGTTTTCTCTTCGGTTCGGAGTGCTAAAGCCACTGGAGAGCTGGAGCCTGTCACCGCCATTGTCATCGGCCTTTGTCAGCGGTCGCTAGTTTTGCCGTTGGCAGGAGCTAAACGTTGCCACCCGGGGCGGGCGGCCATTACCTCACGGGAAGATCCCGTTTCGAGCAGCAAAGAAGGCGAACCTCACACACTAACGGTGTGTTTGCCTCAATTTAGCCTACATTGAAGCCTGCCATCATCCGAGAACGCCACTACACTGGCCCACCGTTTTATTTATCTTCATTGTGCGCGGCTGAATCGAAGCGTGGTGGGCCATTGGCACAGCAACTGTTGGCCCTCCCTTCCGCCCCTCCCAGCGTAAGGTGCCCATTTTTGTGTGTACCCATCGAAATTAGGCAACAATCGAAACAACAATAACACGCCAAAACCCGCGGGGCAGCTGGTGTCTGCTCAAATCGATGATCCCGAAATTTGTGGTCCTGGTCAGTATCGCAGCAGCATTCCAACGTTTCGAAGGTGTTGGAGGTTGAGCATAAACATGTTTTGGCGAGATGGTGCACCGCTTGAGTCGATTGGCCTCGTTTGAATAGGACCGGTTTCGGGTTGCAAAAATGGGCATTAAATGAGTGCTAATCGTAAATGAATTATTCTATTTATCATAATCGTTTCTCTCGCACTTTAAATAATTAGCTATCAAGTTGGGGTTTGCTTTGGCAGTAATAAGTGTCCCCTAATTGTTTGGTGTTTTCATATTCCAATGTTTAAATAAAAAAAAAGTTCACAAACAAACACCAGCAAATAATTAATTTGTTATTCCACGATGAAAATAATTCTTAGTGGCCTTTTCAGCGATTATTCCGTTGCTTTAAGATAATGCCCATTAATGGATCAATTTCAAAACTTATTTTATATTGCAAAATCTGGCACATTTTTACCTAGTGGAAATAGCACACAACATTTCAAGCGAAAAATGAGAAAAAAATAATTTCAATTGACTTACGTTCTATTGAGCAACAAATTAAAAATAATGAAAATGGTTTTTATTGTATTAGAATCGACAAATTAGACGTAACATGATAGAAGGTACAACAAAATTAAACATATTGATCCAGGTTCTTATCCTTATTCTAACAAAATGATTTATTCTTTTAATCGATTCGATTATTTCGATTAACAATTTGATGTTCATCTAGTTTATTGCCAAGGATCATAAAAACGTAACGGAAAAATTATAACATTTTTCTTTTTAATGTTGTACAAATGGTTAGTTTGAATTCGGTAGAATTTATTTCATGTTTCGAGGACTAATATGTGATATAAAGCATATGCTCTACGTATGTTATGCATTGTTCGTAAAAGTAACTAATAAATTCACCTAGAAGCCAAAGAGCTGTACGATAATTTCTTTTTCTCAAACGGGAATGTACGCTGTGCCAAACTTGTTGACCTCTTCACATAAGGTCACTGCAGACACTTGTTTGCTGCATTCGAGGCACATTGTTTGCATACTAAGAATAGTGCGTCTGGCATGTTTTGCCTGTGTTTTTCTCATGTTAAGTAGCCAACTTTCCGACACGAAGCCCATGGTACGACTGCAGCAACAGAGGCGAATAACCCTTTGCACGGCACCATTCTAACTGCCGTGAGCGTGGCTTTCTTGGCTCGGCATATATTTCCATCGATCTTGGAACCGTTTGGAATGCATAATTGCTTGTCGCGGTTCCTTGCGGATCAGCATGTCTCTCTATCGGTAGAGTGTCCGGGCTCGATTTTAACCGAGCGTGCCGTCATCCAAGCGACACCAGCCGCAAATGGTGGCCTAATTTCAGGTGATTTAAATATTCTTCCTCCCATACCGTTCGCTTCGTACCGGAACCGAGACAGGCGACCCACTCGCAAGATAATAATACAAAGCCATCCGATGATGCCCCGCTTCGCGAGGCTCTTTACTAATGATTGCCCACGTGGTACTCGAACGGCGAGCAATAACATTGTAATGCATATTTATTCTGATTAGAGATTATTTTTCTTTTCATATTCCTTTTCTTGCTTCCTTCGTTCCAGAACTCTCCCGTTGGATACCTGAAGGATCGCATGAGTTGCGACCTGTTAAAAAAAAACATAGTACGAAAAACTAAACCCAACATAAACCCAACGGAGCCCATCGATTTGCGGAAACAGTGAACGGAAAAATAAAACACTACAATAAATTCAATCAGTATTGCGGAAGTACCGCGACCGGCCCTCCGCTGGACCTCCTCGAACGTCGGGGCATTATTGACTCGATTGGCGTAACGAAACTTCCCATTCTTCGGCGAGCGGGGAATCGCGGCTGCAGCGAAGCGTTTTTCCCGAACCGGCCAACGGGGTCTTTTCTTCATTTTCCTTTCGCCACTAAAATCACGACACATCACCAAGCATAGCGTACGGCGCCCTGATGAGCGAACCGGTTGATAAGAAAATACACGCCATCACACGAGAGCGCAAGCAACGAGCAACAGGTGGTCTAAAGGCTAGTTCCAGGGAAAAAAGCTGCGGTTAAAAAAGCCCTACTTAAAACCGTGTCGGAACGGCGGGAAGAACTTGCGCAGTGCCGCGGGATTTTCGCGTGGAAAACTACCGTGGACGAGCCAGCAAACATCACCGGTAACGTCTGATGATGAGGAGAAGGAGGAGGAGGAGGAGGTGGTGAAGGAAGATAAAAGCGTAATTAGCGAAAGAACCCAAATCCCGCTGCGTCAGCCCGCGCTTCGTGAGACCTTCCAGGGGAACCGGGCGTTGTTGGTTTTAGCAATTAAACTGTCGAAAAGAAAAGTAAAACTATTGCCCAATGCCGCTGGAGGAAGTTTCGGTTTCGGACCCGAGAGTTTGTTTGTCTTTACCCATCAGCCCACCAGCGGCCTGTTTGACCGGGAAACGTGATGAGCAGCAAAACGCTGGCCGTGGAGGAAATTGTACGGAGGGATGAGGGATGAGATTTGTTTTTTTTTCTTTTACCGTGGGCCACCTTTTTGAAGTGCACAATTTCTAGGCTATTAGGAGGTATTTATTTTCGAACAATTGGTCTGTTAACTGTTTTCGGTGATTTATGAACACGCTGAAGGGGAAGAGGCGGTAAACTGAACCGAACCGAATTATTGGTGGGATTATTTTCTTATTTTTATATTCTAGCAAAGAAGAACCTTTCAGCACGTTCTGATGCGTCGAACTTCTTTCTAAGGGTCAAAAGTCGGTTAGAAATTATATTCGCTTTATTTATTCTACTGCTACTACTACTACTACTACGACTATTACTAGGAGGTCGGTAAAAGTCGTGGCGCAACCATTAGTGAGTAAGGAAATGTATTTATTGCAATACAACGCATCCATCCAAAGCTGTAAATAATGTACAATACCGGAAATAAAGTTAAGCGAATATTTAAAAATTAAAATTTACCATAGTGTTGTCGTTGATTCCACGCACACGCGATTACGTACAAACAATCCGAACAGAACATGGTTTATATACAAATACAAAAAATCTAACTTTCTCATTCGTCTTATATCCGAATTACTTTTCATTTTCCATGATCTAAATTCAACAATATAGAATAACATTCTATCAAATTCATTGTTTAAACAATACAGCTCAAGTATTACATTTAAAAATGGACGATTTAAAAAACCTGCCAATTTAAAAAAACGTAGTCATAACGAAATGACAATAAGCTCCTTTAGTAAAACACACGGGTAGCGGACGTTCGTCGTCGAGTCCACATTTCCACAAGTACCTTTTTTCGTTGACTGTTTCAACAGGGTTATCTCAAATTTATTAGCTAGAACGACAAACTTTGGACTCTGAAGCAATTGAAAACCAATACGCCACATTCCTTTAGATGTGCTCGGAAGAGTAGAGCAACCTTTTTAGAAAGATGGTCGAACAGGGCTTTTCGTAAGGCACGTCTGATATCGTTTTAAAAATGACAAGGTTTTTTTTCGTTTAATGCACTTGACGAAAAAATAAGATAGAATTTTCGCACCTTTGCTTATAATGGTTTATTAAATCGTCTAGATTCCTTGCCCCACCCTGTATTAGTCCGGCTTGAACAAGATGATTTCAATGAAAGAAAATCTTTATTGCATTTTTTTAACTAAATAATCTGTCAATATTAGGCATTAATAGTAGTAAGGACTGTCAACTATCAATAGATCAGTAAATAGGACTTTAATTTGTATCACACCTAAAACCATTTGCCAACCAATTATTCAATCTTCATCCGGGACATTAGTTCCACAGCCTGTTACGACTGCAAACCAAATTGACACACTTACTCATTCATTTGAAATTCATTTGCATTATGAAATGATAATATTGTGTGGAATATATCCTAATTAGAAAACCCCAATTAAATTTTGCATGCAATACTTTAAAGCGAATAATGTTTGTCGTTAGTCAATCTAGTCATTTTTCCGCACACATGGCTGACGCTCTCTACGGTACGTGATTAATGGAAGGCTTCAATGCATGCGAAACCCCAGTCTTGGCCACTTTGCGGAAAAGCATAATCTGCCAAATCCGTTAATACATCACTGCCTAGCCGACGGCTGACTCGGTCAATGATATGCCCATTTTCACGAAAGAAACCCGCCGTCTCGTTACACTGGAAATCGAGAAGACGACACACTCCACGGGGAATGTAGCGAACAAGTCGTGACGGGTTCGTTTTCTCTTTCGGCAGAGTAGAATTTCTCTAGCTTCCTGTCGCATCTTCGCGTTAGTGAATGACAACATCACGCCTGCCGTCTTTCGCGAACAGCATCTCGGCAAAACCACGTGTTGCGTTAATCGCGCTGCGGTTAACGGTTCCGAATCTCCGACCCCTGCCAGCTGCAGTTTTCCCAGGAATCGCAATAAAGAGAAAAGGTAGTCTGTTCGATGTGTCACAGAGAGTGCTTACAGCAGGCCGTTCCTATCGTGCCCTTTAATCCTCCTCAACGAAAACGTTCCCTGCATGGACGGACAATCCATAGGAGAAGAAAGAAAGTGCCATCTGCAAGCATTCGATCTAACCATGGAATGTTTTAGCAGTGCTTCCTACCGTTTGGACGTGACCTTCTTTGTGGCTTGGTACCAATGGCGGAGCAGGGAGTTGCATACAGAAAAAGCTCGTAAGTGAAAGTTAGAATTATCACCTCTTGCAGGTGAAATTGTGATAGGATGGAGTATCATATCAGTATGTTCGAAGATGTGAATAGCAACATCATTTAACGGTACATAATTGTTTTAGCATACAATTTAGTATTCGAGAATTTAGTATTCGAGAAGGCATGGACCAAAGTAATTCAGTAATCAATAATTTCTGTAGACAATAAAAATAAACCCTATAAACTGCATATCACCCTTATTGATTCCACGTAAAGCAGATGTCGTAAAACGTAACGTAACTTTTTTATTCACACGATCCGGCGGAAGTACTCTCTTGCCACTCGTAAATGCAGTTTTAAAATTGATTTCTAGTGACCGTTAATGAGCGATTGACCGACGTGGAGTTGGGAGTATTAAAAATTATCGACCACTCTCGAGCAATTTTAATGCGATTTTTGATACGTGTTGTTTTTCCCCATTCTTTTCTTCGGACAGCGAAATGCACAGCCCACAGATCGTTCAACCTCCGGTTTCGGAAACTATCGATAGACGGATCAGCGGAACCCGTTACATCTCGTTACAGACTGGAGTAGGGCAGCAGTTCGTTATCGAAAACTGGTCACTGCTCGAAAACTCAATGGCAAATGCTGAATGGAAATTCCAGTAATTTGGCAGTTTTGTGAGGGAAGTCTTTTACAAACATGTAAACGAGATCAAGTCCATTAAAGTCTCGCCAACGAATTTTTCCACCCTTGGCCGACGTCCATTATTGCTAATTATTTTCCAACTGGTTACCATTAAACTCTACAGGTGTGGGGTTTTGAAATGGTTCCAATTTTCTGTTCATCAAAACGAGATCTGTTTGAAGAGTGTATGATGTAAAAGGGTCTATGATGGGTTAGCTTTTAAAAATTAATATGTAATACATTGATCACCGCAAGATCTACAACAATCATTTATTTTTTTCAACTTCTTTCCTTACTGTATGTATGGGCAGTAAAAAACCATCCTCAAATAGTTTGTAGATATCTGAATTAAGAGTTAATCTTAATCACTATTTTATTCTACCATACACTATACAATATTTATAAAAACAGTCTTTATACACCAACGATACCCAACGCGTTTGTACGATAACGTATGAGGACGTTATTCTCGATTCAACCATGGGTCGACCACAGCGCACATGTGCTAACGAATGATTAAGGAACTTTCTGGTTGATACCGCCACCAGCGATACCGCCTCCTGTGCCCATCGTCCCCAACGGATTGCCCATCATGCTGCCACCGCCACCGCCACCACCGCTCCCACCTCCACCAACACCGTTGTGCTGCGGTATTCCAGCCCCGTTTTGTCTGTTGCTGCTGCTGCTGCTGCTGCTGTACCGCAGAAGTTGGCACGTTGACACTGCCGCTGTTGGGCCCATTGTTGCTGCTGCCGTTGTTGCTGATGCCACTGCCAGCCCCATTACTGCCAGCTTGGTTGCCATTATTGTTGCCACTGTTGGGCATGATCGAT
The DNA here is from genome assembly GCA_000441895.2 of Anopheles sinensis. NCBI lineage: Eukaryota > Metazoa > Arthropoda > Insecta > Diptera > Culicidae > Anopheles > Anopheles sinensis. The sequence continues at coordinate 29,492 of KE525181.1, read as the reverse complement.
GACGGTTCGTTCGATAACAGTGTGCCCTGTACACCGCCTCCGACGGGCTGCCCGCCCACCGCCAGCCCCGTCAAACTGGTCGTACCGAGGGCCGTCAATCTCGTGCGCCGCCGGGTGTAATGCTGCCAGAGGAGGATCGCCTGGTCGTCGATGAACTTGCAGCACTGGGCACTGACGATTTCGCGCCGAAAGTGTTCGTACTGCAGCAGATCCAAGAAGTACAGACACATGGGAAACTTCAGATACTTGGCGTACTCCGGTTCCTTCCAGTACAGCAGATACTTGAGATAGTTAACGAAGGCAGCATCTTTGAAGTAGCCTCGCTGTGCCAAAACTGTAAGTAAATTGTACACATTATACACAACCGGTACTACCGCACGATCCGCTATACTTACAATGCAAGTAATTCGGATTTGCTAAGCATTGAACGAACTCCAGTTCGACCTGAAATCTGAGCTTTTGTGCATCTTCGGATTCAACGGGCACTGGAAACAAACGGAGACCACATTAGCCAAAACTTTGACTACGGTAATTTTGGTTTTTCATTTCACACAACAGATATTTGGTATCGGTTTAGGCACAATGGATTAAAGTATGGAAGGATTGTTTATCAAGAGTGATTGATTTTCAAAAGTATTGGCTTACTAAAACATTCATTAAACAATCCACTAAACATGCATGCCGATTATATCTAAGTGCAGTACCGAAAGGTGCGTGAATTGAAGCTACGATTTTTTTTTCTTAGGAACTTGTCAACTGCAAGCCCAACTTAGCTGATGCTGATCGATATAATAAAAGCAAGAAATGGGATAGAAGATAGGAGTAGAAAAATAGAATATAACATAAAGTACTTACATTTACCCTTCCCGACCATTTTATTAGCCATGTTTTTGTTTATGTTTGAGTATATTTATGTGTGCTTTAAGTTTATCTTGGAAGGATTTTAGGAAGATTTGTTTATGGCAAACGTTTTACCGACACGGGTTTCTTCGTTTCGATCACGATCGATAGGCTAGCTGGGAGATTGCAAAACAAAATAAAACTAGGACAACAGTGACCCTTGGCAAGGGTGGGTGGGTATGGGAATGAAGCGTAGAACCGAGAATTCACGTAGTCACGAAAGTACGGGGAAGAAAAACTGAGACATAAATTATGAAACGAATGACAGTTACATTCGAAGCATAGGAATATTGAAGATGCAATTCTCTGTTCATTCACTTTCTGCTTCTTCACGCCGATCGTAAGCTAGGGGGACAGGAAAATATTGGAGATCATTGATCAATAGAGGGAGAAAAGAGAGAAAGAAAAAAACAAAAACAGGAGTTCATTATTTACAACATAATAAGAACGGTGCTAGAAAGGAAAGATACGAGTTGGTGTAACGTTTAGGTATGTACATTATTTCCGATGTGCCATGTAGGTCACAGTCCGTCGGTAAGGACATTCAAGTGAAAATAGAACTCTATAGGACAACATTCTAGAATTTTGCTTTCACGAATTTAAAACCCCTTCGGTGTAAGCTTGTGAAGCTTTATCTGATTTAATAGTAGTTGGTGCACATATTAATAAAGATGTATGTTCTCGATCCATGAGGATTTACATGATCGAGTAGGGAACAATTGTGCCACATTATTAAATGGTAACGAGTGTGCGTACTAATGAGGATTCAGAGCGTTCTAGTATCGGAACAAATAGAAGTGCACGTTGCGAATCCTGTTCAGCATGTTCTATAAAAGAATATAGCGATAATATGATTGAAAAAAGAGGAACAACTATTCATAACCACATAAATACATCGAATCAACTAGTGCGAATTGTCCAAAGCAGGTAAGCCAGCTGTACCAGTATGCAGCGACCTCATGGAGCCGGGTAGATTCGGAACGAGCAAACTTCACTAGCAGGCTATGCTGTGCTATGCACTTTTGCGGATGAAGTTGATCGTAAATTGCAACGAAACTAAAACGAACATGTACATATAGGGAAAAATACTGTCTGTGTGCATTATAATAGGACCATCTAAACACAGAAAGGGAAAAAAGGTGAGTTATGTTTCCCGCATACACAATCGTACTCACAACCGTATGGGTTCATCATAGGCATTCGCGACTGGCAATGCACTACGAGCTAACCAATGCACTGATGGTGTTCAGTGATTTGATCACAAGTTTATGGAAGATCTTCGCGCAAATTAGAGAATTTCCATCGAAAAACTACAAACAGCAACCACTTTTCAGAGCACCTTCGTACGATTTGACGCGTCTTCCACTTTTTTTTTAATATTTTGACAATCTTCATTTGACATTTCTCAAAAAACATCGCATGCATTAGCGGTGGGGTTAGGAGCTCCGAGTAGGAGCAAATCCATACTTTTAATCCTGGGTCCGAATAAAACAAAGTTTTTTCTCAGTTTTGGTTAAGCTATATTCCTCCTTGGGAGCTCAATGAGGGGTTAGTAGAGCTTTTCTGTGCATTATCCGGCTCGTGTAGGAGAAGATTCGATCTAGGTTGAGATTTCCAGCACTCATAGACCATTTTTTGAACGACTGTCTCAGACTTCCAAAAAGGAGGTTAGTTCACATCCATCCCGAAATGAAACACCATTAATTCTTGTTATAACCGCCAAGTCGAGCAAAACTGGTAAAACTTCAAAACCTATAACATCTCGAGAAAAGTTCATATACACTGAATCGCAGATCGAATAATTGTTAAAATTGTTCCTACATTTTTATGCAATAAAATTTCATACTTGTATCAAGAAGAGCCAGTCATACTGAAACCGCGATCAGATCCAAAAACCTTTAAAAAAATCCCTGTAAGGATCGGAGGAAACCAATCCCAGCTCCGACCGTCCATCGCTAGTGAGTGAATAGTTTGTGAGTCATAAAAGCAAGGAGAAGGAGAGAATTTTAGAAGCAAAAACGCTGATTTCGTTGCAGTTGACAATTGGAAAGTTTATTGGCAATAGCAGATTGGTCGGACGGTGGATTTGTGTAGTAAAAATGTGTTTCTGATGGAATAATCAGCATCCATCGAATCTACAGTCCGCGGAAGTCCCAGCCAAAACAGCACATCCGGGTGTGAAGTGATCCGAGTAGTAAACAAAGGATTTCCTTGTAAACTGGAGCAGCTTTGATCTGAACGAAGCTGTCGTCGAAGCACAGCCATCAACAGCAAACGCAACATTTCCTCCCCAATAAGGGCATTCACCGAGGACCGAGAAGGACACCGCAGTGCAAAATGCCACCGTATCGATACCCCACCAACAACTTCACTTACGTCAGCTCCTGCGTAAAGTATATGATATTTCTACTGAATTTCATATTCTGGCTGTTCGGCGGACTGCTCATTGGTATCGGATTTTACGCATTTGTTGACAAATGGCAGGCCACCGGGCTGATCAAGCTGGAAACGTTCTACGATATTATGCTGAACCTATCGCTCGTGATGATAATCGCTGGCGGAATAGTGTTCGTGGTCAGTCTCGCTGGTTGCCTTGGGGCGCTACGCGAAAACACCTGCCTGTTGAAGTTCTACTCGCTCTGCCTGTTGATCTTTTTCCTGTGCGAAATGGCCATTGCCATCACGGCGTTCGTGTTCCCCCATAAGGTAAACGCGGTGCTGGAGGAATCGTTCACGGACAAAATCATCACCACCTACCGGGACGATCCGGATCTGCAGAATCTCATCGATTTCGCCCAGCAAGAATTCCACTGCTGCGGGCTTAGCAACGAAGGCTACCTGGATTGGGGCAAGAATGAGTACTTCAACTGTTCGTCGCCGAGTGTGGAAAAGTGCGGTGTGCCGTACAGCTGCTGCATCAACGCGACGGACATTAGCTCGGGCCTGGTAAATATCATGTGTGGCTACCACATCCAGCAGCAGTCGGTTGCAGCGGCAAGCAAGAAGATATGGACCAACGGCTGCATCGAGATAGTGCGCGTGTGGGCCGAACGGAATCTGTACGTGATTGCCGGGATTGCCCTCGGAGCCGCCATTAGCCAGCTGTTCGTCATCTACCTGGCCAAAACGTTGGAAGGACAGATCGATCTGCAGAAAAGTAGCTGGTCATAGTGAATTTACGTAGGTTGGAGCGGCAGCGGTGGTGGTGGTGGTAGAGGCAGACCAGTTTGATCCACTGAAATGCAAGGACGTAAGGAAAAAAAACAGCGTAAGCGAAGGAATGAAAAAGACGAGGCGACCGAGAGCGAGTGAGAGAGATTAAAAGACGGAAAACTAAGCTTGAACGAGATACAATAGTGGTTGCAGAAGAAGTCTGCGCTTTAAGACGAAGCGGCCGTAAACCACCACATAATTTCCTTCGTTGTTCGTAGCATAAGGCATTGGTGAGTAATGTGCTCAGTGTGCATTGCTTAACGTTCGCCGCTTTCAAATTCCCCTACTAACACTAACATCAGTGCCTCAGATAGTTGGCTACTGGTTGCACATTTCATTTGAATTGTGAGAAAATTGCGTGTGAATTATTTTACATTATTTTTTTTTATTATTTCGTGACATGTCAAAAAGCCAAGGTTAAATTTAATCTCACAGAGGTTTCCCACTGTCCTCTTAGATGAAGAAAAAGTCAAGTCTAAGGCATTTATAAAGTCAGTAATCTTTGCGCCAGAGAACAATATTTTCAAAAACGACCATTATGAGTATAAATATGACTCGCATCATTTCCACGAAAAGAGTGCAAGTTTTCACCCAACCACCCTTTTCAATCATTGCAGCTGTAACTTATTTTCGATAGGACACTCTGGACATTTGCGATCTTACCCGTACATTCATACTGCATTCCATTCCTCATTCTGTATCCTGCACAACAACGACTGATATTTGCACAAAATGCAGATAGGACGATAACTTACGAAGCAACAGCTAGGCTTTGGTCGTACGTATGTGTAAACTAGACTGTTAATTCAAAAACGTTCACAGCCAGCATGAATCGATGTAGAGAGAAAACTTTGTTTGGGATATTTTGTCTTTTTTGAGACTGGAGCTCGCAAGCGTGTTCAGTCAAGAGTTATCATCAAATCCTACTTTTTATCTTCACAATAATGGAAACCGTGCAGGATCGAACCATGGGAAAGAATGGTTTCCGGTACTCCACTCCAAAAAGATTCTCATTTTCAATCTCAACACTGTGTTCGCAACGACCGAATCCGAATATCCAAGCATAATGCGTAGAAGATCGAATCAAACAAATCTATAAAACAAGCATTTCGTGATGTTTCTTCCGTATTATAATGATAAAGTAAACAAAAAAAAAGAAAAGACGTATCTCAACTGTATAGTAGAGCTACTCAGTTCGCTAGAAATTATTGTAATCAAGTTTTAGATAAGAGGCACGAAACATACGCAAACAGGCGGTACGATATTGCGCTAAGAAAGAAGCACAAGCGCGCCAATTCTATGTCATATATTTGTAAAGCTCAATAGAATTGTACTGATTAAGTATTTCAAGTGAATAAAGACAATGGAAATCGTGTCATAAAATGGGGTTTAACTACTCGGAAACTTTGACTGGGAGAAAAGCATAATCATTAAAAAGGAGTGTGGATAAGGCATACGGTTTTACTCTTGTATGAGGAAAAATGTATTTTTAAATCCATCCGATACATTTACTTACTGCTACTTCTTTCTATGAAATTCTTTCTGCATCGTTCCCTTTCTTTGAATGATTTTACGTTAGTGATTTTATAAATTTTCGTATCGATTCATTCAAATTAGTTTTGTTTTCTCTATCGCATGAAATGATGATAAAAATAATATTTTACATTGGTCCTTCGGGAAAAGAAATTCATTGAATAAAAGAAAACAATTTGCGAACTTTGAAAAACCCGAAAAACGAATGAAGGTTTCAATATGTGAGCTTGAATCGAACGGTACTTGGTTTGGCCTAAGTTTGTACAGAATATATCCCTGTACAGCCAGCAGTAAATACAAATATGTCCAATTCAGTAGCATCCTCCAGGATAGAGCTCTGAGATCCTTTGTATTTACTGCAGGTTAGGTTTACTTAATTTTGTACCGAGGTTCAGAAGGATCTTTATTTTCTCCACCCGTTGACCGATTGCAGCGGCCAAATTGTGATGCAAATCCGATTATCTTCAATTACTATCGTCGTCTACGATAGTCACGTTTCCGATCGTTGGAGCGGTTGTCGTGCTCATTTCGATAACGAGACTCATTGCGGTGACGAGAATCATTGCGATCATTATTGCGCCCGTATCGATCATCTCGCGAGTATGGATTTCGGTGTTGGCGATCCTGGTGATTCATTTTCGTTCTGTACGAATTATTGTGTTGACTATTGTCGTCATAAGTGGGTAGATCGGCACCAAGCATCTGTTGTCCCAGCTGCATTAACAATTCGGGGGTGCATCCGTTAGAAACCAGTGCCGTTGCCATGGCGGAAAGCATGTCACTTTGCATCGGAGCGTTGTTCTGTTGTTCTTCGAACATGTTGCTCGAGTTTCCATTAAACATAACTCCATTGTTATCGAATGGTTCCTGTTGATGGCCCATGGGTCCATCGAATCTCTCGATCGTGTTGAGTGGCGGATCGTCGTGGAATCGACCATTTCCGGATGAATACTTGAAGTTCTCTTTGGGTGGCGCAGCAGGATTTGGTCCATTCCGGGTTTTCCTGTGCAGCGTGAGTTGGCGTTTGAAGAGAGCCGATCCTTCGAAAATACGTATGGCGTACTCAACACTGCAGGCGTGAACGTACGTAATAAAGGCATAGGATCGTTGCCGTTTATCGCTATCCCGTGGAATCTTTACATTTTCGACCGGCCCAGCCTGTTGGGAAGCGTCAACATTTTAAGGTACAATCTTTCTGCCCGGAAAAGTAGCAAAATTTACTTACCTGAAGGCACAACTCATACAGCAGTTCTTCGGTTACTTTTTCGCTCAGGTTTCCACACCAAAGTGTTCTCTCGTCTTCAGTCATATTTGAAAGGCTAGTGCAGAATGTTATTTGCTTTTCTAAAACCTCAAAATATTCGTATTATCTTTATTTTGCGAGAAGCTTGCTTCTGTTTCAAATTTCTAAATTTAATGAAGTTTCGACGACACAACAGAACGGTATTGACAGCAGTGTTGCCTGAAAGACCAAAACATTCACCTTAAGACCAAGGTTAGTTGATCGAGCTTGAAACACCTTGGTTAGGATTTCGAATAAAAGGCCTTTTCAAGAAACATTCGTTGAAAATATTTTTTTACTTCCATTTCCACGATCAAATTAGAAGGTGCCGAACATGTTTCCAAAATTTTAAATCCCAGCTATTTGTGTTTGTATTTCTGTTATTTGAAAGCAAGAGCAGCAATCTATTTCGATTAGGTTCTTCTTTTAATTGAATGTAGTCATATCAACATCATACACCAGCGGTAGAATAAAGTACTTGACAAAAATGTGAGAACTATCGTTGTTATCTATCATGACCTGCAGCTCAAGCAAGCCCTCGTTGTTCGTCCGTAAAGCTACCTTCGACGACAAGGCCAGTGTGCGCATAGCCAGTTTAAGGTGTTGAAATTTGTACCGATTACGGCTTGCCTCGGTGCAGTTGAATGTCACGAGCATATCACTACTATTAGTTATTTCTACGCAGGCCTCCGAATGTAACTCTCCGAAAGTCTTAAATTTCAGGTGTGGAGCGTCGGGGGAAATGATCACTTCGATATCGTCGCAATTGCGATCCATTTCGCTGAGCAAAAGGAAGAAATCCATCCCCTTGATGTTGATCTTGCTGACGATCTGTTGTTCATCTTCAACGTCCAGCTCCATGCAGTCGAACGGATCCATGGTGCGAACTGAACACTCTGTAATTAGATTATCATCACCATTCTGCTCAAGGATGACGATCAAAGGGGCTCCACTTCCTTTTTGAAGCATTTTCAGACTCGAATTATAATCCCCGGAAATGAACATACTCAAGCAGTCGGTGAACACTTTCAAGTTCAATCCGAATGGAATATTCGGCTCATTTGAGTCACCATCTACTGCTTGTGCATTGCCACGAGGATTAAGTTTAAATTCGGAGAAACAGGCTCGAGTTATGTATGCCGATGCTTGAATGCTTTTGGCATCCTCTACCGTGACCTGGATGCCGTCGTTACTGAGGTAAACCATTGCGTTCTGAAAAGATGGAAATGTTTAATGAAAATATTCAGAGCATGTGTTTTTATTCACAGACTTACATCGGCAAAGTTAACAGCTTTCAAGACATTGTACAGCATCGAAAAATTGTTCAACACCGCCTGAAACTGGATCTGGCTAAACTGCGATTGGGTCACCATCTTTGGGTTGTGAATGATCCCTTTACTAAACAAACGTTTTGTCCTTTGCATCAAAATCCCCGGTCCAGTTCTTGTGGTAGTAGCTATTGATGCCTTCCGGTTAGTGTCCTGAAGAAACCCTACGTTTTAAAGAATCTTCCACTAATTGTTTCTTTAAGACAATTAATTTATCCTCTGGTATAGATTCGATTTGGATTCTGTTTAGCACCAGTGCCAGTTTCGTCGCAAGCACGTGTTTGCAGGTTGGCTGACGCTTTTGTTGTAATACCCAGCCACGGAACGATTCGCAGGCACAGAAGTTGATCGTTGGAAGAACTTTATAAACTGTAGCAAATTTTGATCCGGGCACCTCCGCTAAACTAGCGCTTCCGTCCGGCGTTTGGTAGAGTACAATCGGTTGCTTTCCGTACACTAATGCAATGGCGCGTTCAAGTAGAGCACGTCCGAAAAGAGATTCCAGCTCCAGCAAATGTGTTTTATCGACTGTGAAGAAATGAAAATGAACAGAATTAAATTAACTTTTCATTTGATACCGAGTAAATTTTTGAGTAACGATCGAACAAAGAGATTTCTGCTTTGAAAATGGCCGAAACTGGACAAACTCTTCTTATTTATCCAGTTCACTTAGAACTTATTTTCATTTCAAGAACTAATTTTATTTAGAATTACTTCAGTTTGAAATACTTTTCCGTAGCCTTATGTTTATCTTACTTTTTTTCGTTGAACTAAACCTCTGCTGCATACAGGGTTTTTGCTATTCAATTCGTAAGCCGTGCATTCTTTTTCACAATTATGCCAATGCACAATGGGCACTTCATAGAAAAAAACGGGACAAAATTTTTATTTAAATATCTTTTTCTTTCTTCCATATCTATAAAAATGTAGAAAGCAAAGACAAGACATCAAAAAATTCGAAAAAAATGGTTTTTTTCCATATAGAAAATCAAAGATACAATCTACAATTAATACTATGAAATGGCTGGGCCAATCTTAGCGATGTCTTCGTATAATTCATTCCTATAGGGCTAAACAAGGTTTAAGAAAAACGAATGGTTAAACAAAAATCCAAAAGACAAACCGGAAAATGGTAAATCTCACAATATCCTACTCACACTATTATCATCATCAAAAACATCATTACCGCCATAACCTCTACAACTTAAAAAATTGTGACAAATCACGAGGTCGAATTCACAGATGATCGAATTATTACAACTCGATTAAACGCCAGCTTCATATTATATTGGCCTATATTACATAAGACATTCAAAACACATAGCAACAGATCGAATAAGTATGCAGAGTGGCACATTTTGAAATTAAGCTTCCGTTACAGATGCAAATTAAGTAACAAAAGTTTTGCTATCATCAGGGCACTGTTTAACGATAAGGACATTTGAACTAACCAAAAACCATGTGTTTCACTGTTACCTGCAAGTATAGTGTATGTATAAAATATGTGTGTGTATTGGTACAGTCGTAGGTTCTATCAGGGTCCTGGAAGATACCATGATCCAGATCCTGGTGATAGCAATAGTTTGGCACCATTGAAAACTATAAATATGCGAGTGTGCCTGAAAATCAGTTTAGAGCCGTAGAAATTGTCTCTAATAAACAGCTTAGAGGAAATGGAAAAAATCCACCAGCTATTACCATATGGTTTTTTCATGAACTCATAAATGAACTCTTTACAAATGTTTATCTGATTTTTGCCTTATCGTATCGCAACTTTGATTGGTCACTGCATTTTAAGCTGCCGAAAGTTCTGTTGCTATTTTTACGACTTAATGGATACCATGGATCTGTTATTATTATCTGTCAAAATCTTTGAGTTTCAATGTTATATTACTTCAATACAAACAGATAAACAATATTGGACAAGGCGAAGTTCGTCGGGCCAACTTGTACATTTATAATTTTACATATGTAATCCTTTCAAAGGAGATAAATCATTTTTCACCAATTCAACGGTAAAATGTCCGACTTTGATTTGAGTGTTACGAAATTTAACAATTATCGACAATTTTTATCAAGCAATTAGTTTTAGAGGATAGGTTCAGCATATTGCACTAGTATCTTTGAGAAGTGGTTTTCAAAGTATTTTCGCACGCGAAGCTTTGAATGTTAAACACATGAATCCCAGAGCTGGTTGGAACCAGGGGCTCTATATTTTGGATGTTTCTTAGCTTGCTGCTTTAGTTTGAAGATATAATGGAAAGTATACATTTATCATAAAATGCTTTTCTGACTTTCATCCTACCGAGTGCCCATTGTGCAATGGAAAAAAGGCAGGCGCGATGTGATGCCGAAGTTGCCGCGATGTTCAGTGTTCAGTTTCACTTCGACAAAGCAGAATCGCTAAAGTGTCGTGGCGCGGCGAGTACATGGAAGGCGCGTGACTTTCAATCGAATAATCGTTCTTC
>KE525181.1:0-16691 GCA_000441895.2 Anopheles sinensis | reverse complement strand
GCTAATTGTTTCTTTAAGACAATTAATTTATCCTCTGGTATAGATTCGATTTGGATTCTGTTTAGCACCAGTGCCAGTTTCGTCGCAAGCACGTGTTTGCAGGTTGGCTGACGCTTTTGTTGTAATACCCAGCCACGGAACGATTCGCAGGCACAGAAGTTGATCGTTGGAAGAACTTTATAAACTGTAGCAAATTTTGATCCGGGCACCTCCGCTAAACTAGCGCTTCCGTCAGGCGTTTGGTAGAGTACAATCGGTTGTTTTCCGTACACTAATGCAATGGCGCGTTCAAGTAGTGCACGACCGAAAAGAGATTCCAGCTCCAGCAAATGTGTTTTGTCGACTGTGAAGAAATGAAAATGAACAGAATTGAAATAATTTTTCATTTGATACCGAGTAAATTTTTAAATAACGATCGAACAAGCAGATTTCACTTATTTGTATTTCAAGAACTAATTTTATATAGAATTACTTCAGTTTGAAATACTTTTCAATAGCCTTATGTTTCTTATATACGTGAGTTTTAACATGACGAACAAATTATGTCAGAAAATCTGCATATGCACGTTTCAAAAACCCACATTTTACGCAAGTTTTAGATAAGACAAAATGATAAAACAATCTCTTTCTTAAATGTTGTAAATATTGGTAATCTTTTGGTAGTAGAAAAATTAAAATTAAAATAATCGGATGATGAAAATCTATTCAAGCGAGAGTCTGAGTTACGTCCAGCTGTGCAGAACCCTTCAATCTTTTCCCTACTTTAAATATATTTTTATTTTTGCGCGCACACCAACAACAATTCTTCCTAGGCATTCTGAATTTAAGAAAAAAATCCCTTCATACAAGATTTGCTGATAAATCTTGCTTTTTTTCGTTGGACTAAACCTCTGCTGCATACAGGGTTTTTACTATTCAATTCGTAAGCCGTGCATTCTTTTTCACAATTATACCAATGCACAATGGGCACTTCATAGAAAAAAACGGGACAAAATTTTTATTTAAATATCTTTTTCTTTCTTCCATATCTATAAAAATGTAGAAAGCAAAGACAAGACATCAAAAAATTCGAAAAAAAAGGTTTTTTTCCATATAGAAAATCAAAGATACAATCTACAATTAATACTATGAAATGGCTGGGCCAATCTTAGCGATGTCTTCGTATAATTCATTCCTATAGGGCTAAACAAGGTTTAAGAAAAACGAATGGTTAATCAAAAACCCAAAAGACAAACCGAAAATGGTAAATCTCACAATATCCTACTCACACTATTATCATCATCAAAAACATCATTAACGCCATAACCTCTACAACTTAAAAAATTGTGACAAATCACGAGGTCGAATTCACAGGTGATCGAATTATTACATCTCGATTAAACAGCAAGTGATCACCTCGATCACGTATGCTGATAGATTTTGGATTTATTCTGTTAAGTGGCAGAAAAGATGTGTACATGGAGCTTGCAGATTCAATAATCCCACTTCGGTTAGTATGTTTTACAATTCTACCCATATGCTTTTTTTTCGGAAACGCCAGCTTCATATTATATTGGCCTACATTGCATAAGACATTCAAAACACATAGTAACAGATTGAATAAGTATGCAGAATGGCACATTGGGAAATTAAGCTTCCGTTACAGATGCAAATTAAGAAACAAAAGTTTTGCTATCATCAGGGCACTGTTTAACGATAAGGACATTTGAACTAACCAAAAACCATGTGTTTCACTGCTACCTGCAAGTATAGTGTATGTGTAAAATGTGTGTGTGTATTGGTAAAGTCGTAGGTTCCATCAGGATCCTGGAAGATACCATGATCAAGATCCTGGTGATTGAAAACTATAAATATGCGAGTGTGCCTGAAAATCAGTTTAGAGCCGTAGGAAAGAGGATATGAATACCATAAATGAACTCATCACAAATGTTTCTCTGAGTTTTGCCCTAATCGAAAATGTGATTGGTCACTGCAATTTAAGCTGCCGAAAGTGCTGTTCTAGCTTCATAAAATATTGATGCTATGTTTACGATTGAATGAATACTATGGATCTGTTATTATTATCTGTCAAAATCTTTTTGTGACGAATCTATTGGAAGAATATTTTATCCCGCTAACTCCCATGAGTTTCAATGTTATATTACTTCAATACAAACAAATAAACAATATTGGACAAGGCGAAGTTCGTCGGGCCAACTTGTACATTTAAAATTTTACATATGTAATCCTTTCAAAGGAGATAAATCATTTTTTCACCAATTCAACGGTAAAATGTCCGACTTTGATTTGAGTGTTACGAAATTTAACAATTATCAACAATTTTTATCAAGCAATTAGTTTTAGAGGATAGGTTCAGCATATTGCACTAGTATCTTTGAGAAGTGGTTTTCAAAGTATTTTCGCACGCGAAGCTTTGAATGTTAAACACATGAATCCCAGAGCTGGTTGGAACCAGGGGCTCTATATTTTGGATGTTTCTTAGCTTGCTGCTTTAGTTTGAAGATGTAATGGAAAGTATACATTTATCATAAAATGCTTTTCTGACTTTCATCCTACCGAGTGCCCATTGTGCAATGGAAAAAAGGCAGGCGCGATGTGATGCCGAAGTTGCCGCGATGTTCAGTGTTCAGTTTCACTTCGACAAAGCAGAATCGCAATAGTGTCGTGGCGCGGCGAGTACATGGAAGGCGCGTGACTTTCAATCGAATAATCGTTCTTCAGCACTGTGAAAAGTGCCAGCTAGGAGAACACGGGCAAGGAAGCAATAAATGTAAGCAGATGGTTGACGGGGCATTTAAATGTGGTGCCTCGTTATGTGATCGTTCCAATGTACGATCGTAGCATATGGGAAAGAATCTCGCTAACACCCGATTAGTGGACTGCTGCTGGTGATAAGGTGTTAGACGAAATGCGCTGTTTACAGGAAGGCACTTTCGGCTTATCAGTGTGCACTTGTAATCGATGACCAAACGTTGGGAGGGTTCCATATTCCGCCCATTCGCACACAACATATTGAGAAGGAAAAATAATTGATTCATATGTAGGGCCGTCGTCAGAATCGAAAGTGTGGCGTGCTACAATAATAAGGGAGGGAACGCGTTTGCCCTTCGCTCGGTTTTCTTAGTCCGTGAGCAACAGGCAAAGTTGCCTCCTTTATGTCAGCTGTGGTGAACGTTTTACAGGAGCCCGGATAGAGTGAACGGTATGGCGTTTGTGACCGCAGCTAGTGATGTGTAACGCGCAAACAGTACGAGGCCAAAATAATCGCACGGATACAGTTTAGAGAGTATCGAAATTTTCTATCCTCCCAGCTTGCAATGTGTGCAATCTCGGACAACCAGTCACGCTCCATTAGATGGACCAGTTTGCCTAGCCCCACGGTTCCCATTTCGCTACGCGGTTCCTTGAATTCGATCGTGCCCAATATACTCACCGCTAACACCGTGCTCCGACAGTTGTAACAAGGAAAAGAAACGCGAACCTTTTGTAAACAACGGCACACACTTTTGCAGCTTTGCGTGCTCGCGCTAAACGGATGGCGATCGTGTGCAAAACACCTTCTTTGCCGTGTCTGCCAGCTAAAGCGTCACAGTCCTTGGAACCATTTCACTAGCGGTCAGCGGAAAGGGAGGTCCGTTCTTGGATCATCACAAATTTAGCGAATGTTCCGTCGTTCGCCTGCTTTGATGCGCGGGGTCTACACACTCTCGTACAGCATTCGCATTTTGTGGTCAAAGTGTTTACAGGTACCGTGGAACTGTGTGTGTGTGTTCAACCGTCAGTGATGTACCATATCAGGTTTTCATTTATCAAACATCAAAGTTTAGTGTTGTTAATATTTAAACAAATGTTGTGCAAACATAGGACTTGAGTGTCTTTACCGATGTGCATTATATCCTAAAAGGAATGTAAATTTTGATTGATAGTGCGAAGATGCTTCACAATACTTAAATTATCAATATAAAGGATTTAGAAGCTTTAATCAACACGGGGTTCATGACAGCCGAGCGGTAGCGTTGGTTAAAAAATCGGCCCATGAGCGCTGGGGCTTACCACCTCGACGGCATGGATTCGAATCCCAACCGAGACCGAAAAAAGTCTCCTGAGCCCTTAACAGGCAGGGTTGACCAAGACGGTCGTTACGCCAAGAAGAAGAAGAAAGGGAAAGCCCGTCGGTAGACCTCTTTTCCATCTCGATTTGGCTAGCAGATGATATGCAATACATTCGAATAGAAATTCAGGTGATAGCTTTTTCTTAGCCTATTACACAAAATTTTATATATTCCTTTAAGTTATAAAACATCTCCTTCATTCTTTTTGTTCACATACTTTTTTAACATTAATTCGTTATCATTATGCATAATAAAAGGGAATACAGTGTTCTGGCCACATATGCCACTATAGCACGATTATTGTTGGGCAACCTCAAAGCACGCAATTTTATAATCAATTGGAGCTATTTTGTAGACAAAACGGAGAACAGCTGATCGTGAAGACCGCGACAAAACTTGAAAAAATGCTAACTTTGGTCGTAAAGACATCCTTGAATTTAGTTTTTGGGCGTAAAGGAAACCTTGAAATTAGGTTTTGAATCAAATCAGCTAAAATAGTTTCCACAATAGGTTTTCGCCAATGCTACATCACTGACAACCATAGTACGGTCGGTATGGGGGAAAACGTATATGAAGAGGAAAGGTGAAATGAAGCATTAACATAAGGTGCAACATATCACCACCACCACTGAAGCGCGAACCGCGTGCGAGGATCAACCGATCACCATCGTGATCATTTGCTATGAAGAGTCGCTCTCTTGCTCCCTCTTTTCCACTCTATCTCCCTATGTCTCTCTATCTTTCTCTCTCTCGCTCTCTCGGAAGCATCGTTGGCAATCGCGAGGTGGCAGCATCTCTGTCCGGCAATGTCAGAATAGCTCGGTCCGTCGTGGAGGAATGTCTCGCGAGCGTTTTTCGCAGCGGTTTTTAGTGTAGTGTGATTTTCGACTGCTCGGTGGTCAACAAACGTGCATTTCGTTTCAAAGGTAGTGGAAAAGAGTGTCTACAAATTCTACACCTACATAATTTGATATTCAAAAAGCACTTAACGGTTTTTTCCTCGGTTGTGTCACGCAATAGCGCTAAAAGGGATCGAAAAGGGTATTTACAAAACATCTCGATCGCATCGGCAGCAGCAGCATCAGCAGGGCGCGATCGACATGCAAAAAACTAAGAAGCGACGGAGCATTTAACTGAACGCGATCTTCATCAGAACGCAAAAGAAAAAACCAGCCCACGGCGAACATCAAGTTCGTGACATTGAGCGAAAAATTCGGCCAAAAGGAAAAGGGAGTGAAAGCCCAGGAACGACTGCAACGTAACCTGTCTTCTGCAAGGGAGCAAACAAAAACGGCAGGAGTAGAGAGCAAACAAAAAGCAAAACAAAACTGCCAACTTGTTATTTATTTTTTTACGCCATTTCGTTTGACCCACGGTGGGGTTGTTTCTTGTGTGTTTTGTTTTTTGCTTCTCTCTAGTACTTTTGCCTCCTGGCGCCAGGTTCTCGAGCCTCTCCTTCCCCACCTTTCTAACCGTTTCTCTGACAATCTTCGTACGCCTCATCATCTGGTTTTATTCGTCTCCGCCGTGTGCCGTGGCGTGCCCTCGGAGTGTTGTTGAAAGTGGTGCGGTTTTTGGGGTTTTCTGGGGCCACGGGTTTCACGTTCGTCCACGTTTCGCGAAGTGTGCGCCAACTGCTGCTGCCGCTGCTGCTGCTGCTGAGCTGCGGTTTTCGTCGTTTGTGATCGTTTTCATCCCGGTAATTTCTTACGCAAACTCATCCCCTTATCGATACCCATTCGTGCACTCCCGTCGAATCACACCAGGCTCCATCACCAAACAACGCAGTTCTTATCGATTTGATCCACTTTCCGGTGACGGTGTTTGTTGACAGTTGGCAGCAAAATAAAAAAAAGCAGTCATCGAAACCGAAAACCGATAAAACAACGACACGCTGTTTCCCGTGTTCCACGATTCTGGTGCCTTAACATTCAATCGAAACGATTCGTCAGCACGCGACGGCCCGATATACATCGAGCTTCTTCCAATCGCCAGCCCGCCGAGACAACAACCGGTACGGAAGTAAACGACCACACAACATTCCTGGACTGCCTGCCGAACCGTGAGTCGCGAACAGGGTCGAACGCACCTTTCGACGGTACCCATCAACATGGCCAACATACACGACGACGAAATGAAGCACTGCTACGAGAATCTGATCGTCGTGGACGTCGGTGCGAACCTGACCAACAAGAAGTACATCCGCGACCTGGACTCGGTGATACAGCGGGCTAAAGATTCCGGTGAGTAGTGGCAACGATTCCCCGAAACGGGGTAAAACATCTGCAAAAGGGACACCACCTTTCAAGAGATAGAGCTAGGGCGTCCGGGAGTAGTAATGATACAAACTAATCTTATCGCCGTGTGTGCCACTTTTTATGGTGCGCGTATATAGAACACCGCCATATCAGGGAAACCGGGCTCTCGTATCGTGTTGTATCGAGCACAAGATGTCCGGCAAGGGTTGTCCTTCAGGCGGCTTGTCCTCGTCAATTTACTGAGGGAAAGCTACCAAATGGAAAACAACCGAATGGGAAAACCACATTTTGCGCATTGAAAATAATGGCATTCGGTTGGGGTGGTTGGGGCTAAACGTTGGCTATCCTTGAAAGAACCGTTTCGCTCATTGTCGGGCGGTTAACTTTGGTTTCTCTATTTCTAACTATTTTACGCAGTTAGAACGACTTAAAGATCTCTCAAAGATAACAAAGTTTCCAAGCGTCACAGTTAGGGCAATGTAGGGTAATAAAGTACCCAACGTTTCGAAAAATAATCCCTAACAGATCAAACGACTCTCAACAAGTGCACAGTATTGTTATCAGAAAAAATATCAGAAAAATAGGTTAGCTCATGTTCGGTCAAATTCTTTTTTCATGATCTTTTCTGAGAAACTTGTTTTTCATTAAAACAAAATAGTTTTTCATTAATTAATTTTTGTTTTACTATGCACGCAAACACAACTATAATGCCCTATGAAAAGTAGTTTAGAATCTTCGGTAACATATCCACAGAGGGAAGAAAATGTTCAACCTGGATGTTTAAATGTCTGGAGGATTTAAATGTCGCATAATAATTATGAAGTTTCGGTTCTAAATTGGTAATGTATCAGTAAACTTGTGAATGGATAAAGCTTATAAATGTGACAATTACCTTCTGGCTTTATTAAATTAATGAAAAAATGTTTTTAAGACGTTAACAGTGTGACAATATAATATGGAGTATAAATACTCATTCCCTAACGATTTTCAAAGGCACTGATTTGACTAGTTGCAATATTTAAGTACTTCTGGAAACGGTTCGAATAGTCTATTTTTTAGCAAAAACAAAATACCCCCGTCGTATGTAATGTTATTAATCTTACACAGTTTCCATTACATAACAATGAAGTACTAGCGGTCAAGCAATATTTTGCTTGTTCGTTTGGCTAGGGGTACATATTGCCCCGCTGGTATGTTTTATCTCCCTATTCGCTATATACACCGGCGACCCTTTCCCGACCAGCCGAGTACTTATCGTCCTGGCGAGAGCGTTTGTTTATCATAAATTTTGCCAAAGTCAACAACAGTATCGACGGCGTCCGACGAGCTGGCCTTTCTCGAGGCTAGCTGATCGTGAACTTATGCGCCGCGCGTGATGCTCGAGCCAATTTTCGTGCGTAACGAACGGATACCGACCGAGGGGTTGTGTGTGTTTTTCCGCCCGTCCGAAGCGGAGTAGTCGTGGCCAACCGTGCTCACGCAATCGTCAGCTGTTTGGGGAAGGCGACTATCGAAATCTTGCTGCCCGCGTGCGCACACGTGAAAGTTTTTCGTGAACGTCACGTCGGGTTTGGTTTGCGGGTCGCACGAAAAGACCGATGGCGGTAGGCGAGGGCTGTGGTAGCGCTGGGCCATTAATTTCAGCTTCCGTGACTTCTTGCGTACGTTCGGTGTGCGATGCGCGAGGGTGATAGAGGTGGTATGGGATGGCACCGGGTGGAATGACACCGTCATAAACACCTGACTCCGGAAGGAATAGTTTTCCGCCCGCCAACAAGCAGCCCATTAAAACGCAAGCCTAAGTGGAGCTATTTTTGTAATATGCCTAATTTCGGCATTGTTATCACCCGACGCCTCGTTGGGTGGGCTGGACTGTGGTTCGTGGCAAACTGTGAAAGCTTAATTTTAATGTTCAATTGTTGTAGCTGTTATCTGGAGTAGAATGTTTTTTTTCAGTTCGCTTAATTATTCCATTCAATTAGAGTTGTGTAATTCAGATTCAGATTCATGAATCTGAATGATTCTTTGCTTCGTTTAAGGGATTCATGAATCTTTAAATGAGAGAGTCATGAATCCCAAAGATTCACGAATGATAGAGGAACAGAATTTTTTGTCGCATGATCTACGCAAAGGAAAGAATCGAAAAGATTCGTCAAAGATTCATAAGGATTCATTAAGATTTCGAAAGATTCAATAAAGTTTTAAAATTCGAATCCCAAAAGATTCATAAATCAATCTGAATCAATCTGAGGTGAAAGATTCATATGAATGAGTTTCGCCTAAAGATTCATTGATCACAATACTACATCAAATCTTTTAATCACATGCATTTTATATCCAACCCTTCGTTTCTTTACAACAAACCCTTCTTATGAAGAGTGTTAAAAAGTATAGCTTGCTTTATTTAAGGCAGGTATGTCAAACTGGCGACCCGCGGGCCGCATGCGGCCTTTAGACTTTGGATGCGGCCCGCGAGAATTTACTGAGGGTGGTTTTTTGAATTATTATTTATTATTTTAAGAATTGATTACCGAGTATTGATAAGTCTGCAAACTGTAGAAGTACATGAAAGATATCATAAGTGAAATTTTGTACATTTTTAAACCTATTTTTGCTGAACCATATTTATTTTCGTTTTTTTTTCTATTCATCTTTGCGGCCCGCGAATCATCGGAAATGTATAAATGCGGCCCGCGAATCATCGGAAAAGTATAAATCCGGCCCGCTCATGACATGAGTTTGACACATCTGATTTAAGGGATAACAATAATGTTCCTATCGGTCAACTTCGCTCACATAGAAAATCTAAAGAGGAAGTTGTTTTGTGATTAATTCATATTAATATCAAACTTATCAAAATTTAAAAAAATTTGGAAAGGTACCAGTATGATCTCACAGAACAGATCCACTAAACCAGGAATCGGAACAGTCTAGACACGCCCATTAATGTTATCGGACTCATTGTAAAATTCTACTAGCAGTTTCAATTGAAATACTTACAAAATATAAGGAAATACGTTTTAAAACTCAAAAGTATCACTCAAATATAAATCGGTAAATATTGCCCATGATTTGAAGTCTTTCTCATAATGTGGCTCTTTGTTAGAACGTTGAGTGACTCCTGTCCTAAATATAAATAAGAGCCCGTTTTTCGACCGAATGCGGAACTGTAAAGAGCGAACGTTTGTTAAGGTAATGGTGATGGGTATCTTTAAAATATGATAATAATCACGGCTAGACAATTGTGAATTTTTGGGTTGATTTTAAAAACATTTCGGATTGACGGAGATGCTTTTATCCGATCATGTGTCAGTCGTCTGTACATTTTGAAAGAAAAATAACTCTTCCTGATCGAATGGATTGTGGAAAGTCTGTTCGTTCATTTTGTTCAAATGGAAGCAATTGAATGAGGCAATTTGTAACCCTAATTGTACGGTCGCGCTTTGCGGCCGGTAGGTGGTGGTGGTGGCGAAGGCGGTAACGATTGAATATTCATAACTCACTCATGTTTATGCTTAGGTGCGTTTTTGGCATTATGTTTGCTCGATTGCACCCGTGGCCGAATGAAGCATGGCGCAGTCTCGTCTCTTCTTCCCGTTTGTCGACAATAAAACTGCCTTCGGTAACGATTTAAAGGATGACTCAACTACGCAACTGAGCGACGGTGAATGAACGACTTCCTCGGGGCGCATGGAAATACAGCATTTACATTGTAGCTGATGAAGAAATCATCTGTCTAATTAGCGCATTACAAGCGCACCGGCTGTGCATTTTCTCCCACCTGGAGCACCCACCGTCGTAGTTCCGTTGCGTAATGTTCTCCAAACGGTTCCAGGCGCGATGATCGCGGTGTTTTGGTTGGGCGCTACATACCCTGTAGCATACCGGCCCCGTTCACCTCTCTCATGTCGGTATCTGAAGCATGCAAGCTGGTCCGAATGGTATTCGAGCCAGAACTAGATCTTTAGGCAGCGGCTGGGAAACATCACACCAACTTCCTGCAACTCTCGTTTGGACGGATGATTTTTATTTTATGTCATGCTCCGCTAGGTGCAAATTATGTTCAAACGCACACACGCCGTCGATCACGCCGAGGTGGCAAACGAAAATACCCTCTTATGGCCTACGGCGCCGGCACACATTGTCGATGGGCCGTGAACATTCCTTTTGCCTATGCTAATAAATCTCGACATTGAGAGCGATGATGCGGACGACGCGTGGTTCGGCACGTTGTACAAATATAGTGCATGAGTGACTCAATTAGCCTTGTTTGAAATTCAACCGATTAGTCACTCCCATTTTTCGCACCCGTACTAGGAAGGCGCAGCAGTTTCAGTGATTAAACAACGCTTGTGTTAGTATATTAAATAGAAAAGGAAATTTATCTGGGATCGCAACGCAATATGACTTGTTAAATGTTATCATTTCTCTCATTTACAAACCCCCCGGGGAAAAAAAGCGAAAGCTCTACACATCCGATCGGCAGCCCATTTTCACCATTTAATGGTAATGTTTATTCTGTCCGGGGTGTCATATCGATCGAAAGAAAATGCCGGCATAGGAAACACGAAAGGAAACACGCGGTCGTCTTCGAAGCTCCCGAGAAGGAGTGGTTCAGCCGGTTTCTTTTGCCGGTAATGGTCCGTTTTCTCGATTTCCAAGCGCGAAACGTGACCATTTCCGCGAGTCAAAGCTCACTGACTTCCACAAAGGACAAACATATACACATCCATACACCATTTTCTTCTCTGCTCCAGCCGAGAGTTCGCATTAGTGATGCTTAAGTGCTTCGTAATTGAACGGCTTCGCACGGGGCAGTTGTAACCGTATGGAATTATTCCAAACTTCCAGCCACCATCTCGGGCGGGTTTTTCTTTTTCTGTGGCTTTCCGTTTTTTCCATCATGGCACAAAAAAAAAGTTTGATTTTCGCTTTCAACTGGCGGGTGAAATGAAACCATCAAAAAAAGGCGGAATCACGTCGATCTTCATCCCCCCCCAGATGATGGCGATGATGATGCTCCATTACCCCCCTGCCGTGTCTCAGGGGTCCCCAGGGGGTGTGGGGGAAGGGTAGCACGTGTCTGGGATGCAGTTTATTTCCTGCACACGGACAGGGGAAGGTAACGCACGCCCGGTAGCACTTTCAATTTTCAAAAAAAAGGAAATTTTTATATCGCTTGTGTTACGCGCTTTTCCGCGCGGTGGGGTGCCCGTCGGCCCACCAGTGCCCACCCATTCGGGGGTCCGTTTTTCGTTTTTCTTCCGTACCACCGACCTGCTTGGTCTTCGATAGCGTAGGGTTAATTGATGCTGGCACCGGAAAGGTGAGGTCCGAGGTTTTGAAATAACAAATGATCGAAAGTTATCTGCGCGAGTCGTTGCCTTTACTCTTTTGTTGACGGTAATCGGTAGAAAATTCATCTCGTTGGAAATGTAGTTGAATTTGGAATGAAAATGGTTTAATTTTGCTCACTCTACATTAAACAAGCTAACATTTCTAACACGTGTTTAATTTGAAATGGGAAGCGGTACAGTATGACGCTAGTCAAGAAAAAGCTTACAACATTATTACTACTTATGAGCAACACCTGTACCATACCAATAGAGCAAGCCGTAAATCAAGAGAATTTAAAAGAATTATACATTTTCAACAATTGAATAAAAACCTTGCCTGTTGGGAACTAAAGTAGAAGGGAACGAATTTTAAAAAGTTGCAATTAAATCAATAGAACTGTTTGTGAATGCAATTGTTATGTGAGGGAAAGCTTTGACTATGCAAATATCATTGATAAGGAAGATAAATATCTGTTTTGATAGCAAAATTCGCAAAGTAACAAGAACAGAAAATAAAGCCAGGAAATATTAGAACTGAAGACTTGGCACAACTGCGATGGTGTTTGTTAGGCAATTTCCATTCATTTCATAACTTAAAAATGGTATGTTAATTTTTTTAGCAGTTGAAAACATTTTTTACCTGAAGACGATTTGTGATTGTTTGAAGGAGTATTTATCAAGCTCATGGTTTGAAATATGTTATTTATCAAAAACATGAGAAAATTGGCTGACCCAATTGCTTCGTTCTAATGATAAGACATGGAAAACAAAGCGTTCTTAGCCAGACTTAAATTAAATTAGCTTTCAAACTGCAACGGAAAAAACAAACAACCAAAACAAAACAATTTAACTGATAACAAATGTGCCTTTAATTTTAATAAACTTTATTTCTTTGTGATCTGTTTTGCAAAATGTGCTGATTAAGGTAGTACAAGGAAACACAAATTTGGGTCATTTTGTTGTATCAAATTATTTCATGATTTGTTCGTTTATAATTAACGAGTTTTGTTTCAAGCAAAAATGAAAAACAAAATGTGATAAACTACGCGTTTCGCAAAACCACGTGAAGCATAGCATGAACAGCTGTTTCGACGTGTGGACGCAATGGACGCAATAAAAGGTACTTTTAAAACAAAACTATTTTAATAATACTAACTATCCCACGGCGTCGTGCAAAAGCAAAATAAAAATAAAAAACAGAAGAGATGATTTCAAATGAATCTCTCGTCTACATCTGCACCAAATGTTTTGCTTTCAGAAAACCGTAGAATCAGAGAAGGGAAAGGAAGCAAGAAAGTGCGACTCTGAGGTCATCCATACATTTTGCTGCTCATCCATTGCAAAGTATTGCTCTAGCTTTGTGCTGGGTATGATGCGATGTTTGTGATCGCATATGATCGCATTTCTAAATTTAAACCCGCTTTCGGCCAGAAACAACGCGCGTCCCGCTGTGCGAGGCTCATGCGCATTCTGGTTTGTTTGGCCGCCACCGGCGATTGATCGGCAGAGAAACACACGGTCCCTTATAGCCGAACCGCATCAAGGGTTTACGAATCGCGCCAGAGCAACGAGGGAAATTTCTGCAACCAGCATCGATCGCCGGGTGGAAACATTCTACGCGTCTAGAGTGTGTTGGGAGCGATGCCGATCGGAGATAAACATTCTTGACAACTTTCAAGTGTTAAACATCCGCAACAAGAGCGGGTTCGAAGTTTCTCTAGCGACTTGTTGAGAACGCTGCATTGACCCTGCACCCCGAAACTGGGGGTAGACGACGCTTCACGATTAGAATTTGAACCATTCCCGGCACGAACGAAATGACGAGTGGAACGTAACGTCGTCTCGCGAACTCCCGATCGGAAGCAATTTAAGGGAGCAGCCAGGGTTGTTTACGTCCGTCATCTCACGACCGCGGGTGTGAAACTGAATCCCGTACAAATCCCCCAGGGGACACTTGAAACCTTCCCGTCCTTCTTTATTCTTGCCCATTGGCTCGCGTAAATTGGTGCATTTTTATGGAAGTTCGATGGTTTGACTTGTTTTACCCGAGAGGCGATATATGACGATTTCCATCTGGAAACGGTCGGCGCGTGAAGGAATGTCTCGCCCTCTGTGTCCACTTGAGTGAGCTGAACGGAACGTGCTTGTAGAGGCTAAGAGAGAAGGTTGGGGAATGAAAATTAAATTCAATCAAGACCGTGACACTCAACAAAAGGAATGCACCGCAGAAGATGCATAGCAAAAGGGTTTATACAATAATATGGGTAACGCGAGCACGCATGGGTTGATGATGCGTTTCTCGTTCTGTTTGACCACGTCAACTAACCTCGTTCACTCACAACATCAAATTAAAATCAAATTTTAAAGCAATTGGGGCAGAGTCATATCAACAATGAGTTCGGATCGTATAAATGAAAGTTGCCTCCAAACGCACTGCGAGGAAACCACGTTCGTTATATATTGTATGTTTCGCGTGATTATGCAACAATTCGCAACCCGCATCGTTTAAGACTCTCGACACCCAGTTCTAGGTGAAATCCTATCCCACTATGCCAGCTCATAAACTGGTTTTTGTGCCGGTAGAGGAAGAATGATCCGATGCTACCAACCAACGACCTGCCGCGATCACTTCCAAATATGGTGCTTTTTATGGTGCACGGCAGTTCATCAGTATCGCT
This sequence comes from Anopheles sinensis, assembly GCA_000441895.2. NCBI lineage: Eukaryota > Metazoa > Arthropoda > Insecta > Diptera > Culicidae > Anopheles > Anopheles sinensis. Next base: position 2,307 of record KE525181.1, on the reverse strand, counting down.
TTTGTGGTGGTGTAAGGTACGGTGAGGTGATATGCATCCCTTATGCAAAATTTATTTCTCTCAGTCGAATCAGGAAATTTTAAAATCTCTTTGATTAAAAAAATATCAAAACAACATTTAAGATACAATAATTAAAACAGGTAGCATAAACAAAATCTTGTTTTTCACCCTTTTTGTCGTGGAAAACTGTGGGGTTAAATGGTCCAAAAGTATGGATCAAAACATATCCTGTTTAGATTTAATCAATTAGCACTGTTTATTAATGTATGATATTTTTTAAGCGAATATATTCTTTAAAGATGACCATTCAAAGAAGTCTAATCAAACTTGTTTCTACATCAAATAGGGTAAGTGCTCCTATAGTGGTGCTACACCAATAGTGGAGGTAGTGGAATAAAATACTAGCTTTACGAAGCAATAAATACGATAGCGTTATTTGTACTAGTATGAAATGTTCCTTGCCCTTTTACGGAGTGTTTAAAAGACAAAACTTGCCACTCCGTAATATATTAAAGCTCCCAAATTCATATTTTCCAAACAGGTTGTACCAAAATGCTGGATTCCTTAAGAATCTATCAGGAGTGACATGATTTCCTTAAGGCTATAAATTTCCGCAAAAAGCATTGGTCTATATGACGGAATGCGTTGGTCTATGGCCAAGACAATGGATTGGTCTGAGTTATTTGGCCTTTCTGTTTGAAATATGCTTCAAAAACCAATTACAGTAAAAATTTATTTTGTATTTTCCAAGTTTTCCAAGTACTACCACCACTATAGGAACACGATACCACCACTATAGGGACCAAACCACCATTATAAGAACAACCAGCTGGGAAGAAAAATACGTTTTTTTCGTGTATTTTACATGATAAGCTGTAAAAATAGATGTTTTCTGAAGAACAATGGTGTTAAGATCATAATTGGTATAAATTGGTTAAATATTCTGTAATAGACACTTGAAAATTGCATCAAATTGTTAGTAACACGACTAAGTGCGCCACTATTGGTACAGTTACCCTAATGCCATATTGAATGAGTTTAGAGAATTTGAGTGTTTTTCCTCATATTTACCCTGGTGACCACATAAACTAGTGCATATTACAGCCGAAAGAAGATGTTTTAGATCCACAGCAAGAAGAATCCAAAAAAACCTGAATGAATTCAATTCTTTCCATACGTCATTTCAACACCTACCATAACTTCAACTATGATGACGAAAGCTTTTTATTCTTTTAAATTGCATAATTTAGCTCAACATATGCCCCGGTTCACTATGCCCACCTTTCCGCTACATGTTGGCGTCCTACGACAGGTTTTAAAATATTGTTTTCCTTTTTACATACGACATCGCTGTTCAAGACCAAGAGGTCCATTCCTACCTCCTCCTCTTCCTGGACTTTCTTTAAGGTTAATGAGCATAACGTAGGTATTGTAAGCGCTTTAGATAAATGGCGCCTCACAACCACCTCAGTGCAAAACAAATAAGAAATTAATGCACAAAACATCCTTCGGCTCACCTTCGGTTGCAGTCTACAATTAATAAAGGCAAAAGTTTATGAACTCAAACCGAGCGCAATAAAACCGATGACATTGAGGTTTAAATCAGAAACCCAAAACAAACAACAAACTGCCACACACACCGCGTGCTTTCGGAGGCGAATACCGTCCAATCGATCGCATCCTTTCGTAAAGAAACCGTAAAACACAAATTAAATTTGGTATTAGATTTTGGTTCAGGCCGCGAACGATCGACCCTGAAACGGTATGATGGGTGTTTTCTTCCCACCGTGCGGCTGTGCGAAAATTGCCAAAGAAGAGGTGCTTAAGAGGTTGAAACAGTTGACCACCGATTGTGTCTTGTCCTGAATGGCAGGAAGAAAACGTTAATGGACGCTGAAGTGAGCGGTGCCGAATGGAAGGTGAGAATTATTTTTAGAAGGCCTCCTCCTCCCACCCTTTTGCAATACCAGTGTCCACCCGTTTGGGGATTACATAACCAATGGAGCACCTGTGCAGGGGGAAAAGTGCATGCGATGATGTGCATAATGGCCTTAACATTGTGCAACGTGCATGCATTCTATGTGTTTGCAGGCAAAACTCGAACAGACTCCGAGGCAAATTATGTGACATTCGGTTCATATTTTCGCCGATTTTGCACGCATTCAAATGGTTGTCGCTAGTTTAACAAAATTAAAAACGAGGACAAGACCGCAGGAAGGTTAGGTACGGATCGATTGGTTTGGTTCCGTTTTTCTGGCCATGTTTTTGCCACCCCTTCTAGGCGCGCAAAGTGTGGTTCACATTCAT
>KE525180.1:192643-207617 GCA_000441895.2 Anopheles sinensis | reverse complement strand
TCCTTTTCTAATCTTCCTTCAAGGTGCAAACCGATTTACAGGTATCTGTATCAGGCCGGACATTTGGACGACGTCCTGTTGATGCTGGATTATTCCTTGCGAAGAAACCTCTGATTTCACTTAGGAAATAGACGGAAAGATGTGCTATTTGCTCAATCTGTGGTAGTGTCGAAATGGCGGACGGTTCTGTTCAGTGGTGATTCAAAGTTTAACATCTTCGGAAGCGACGGGATTTGCCGTGTACTTCGGCCTACAGGCAAATGTTTAGATGCAAGGTACTGGCAGAAGACGGTGAAGCATGACGGAGGAAATGTGATCGTCTGAGGATTTTTTTCTGCGACTGGCGTTGGTCCAATTCATCAAATCGATGGAATCATGGACCGTTTCATGCACAATAACGTCCTTAAAAATATTATGCTGCCTTTTTCTGAATTGAATATGCCATTAAGATGGATATGCCAACAGGATAACGACCCCAAGCATACAGCCAAAGAGATCAAACAGTGGTCTAAGGATAACAAAATTATGGTGATGGACTGGTAACCCCAATCTCCAGATCTGATTCCTATCGAGAACCTGTGGGAGATCGTGAATCAGCGAATTGATCATGAAGGTGTTCAAAATAAGGATCAGTTGTTTACACAAATCCAAAAGACTTGGCCACAAAATTCTACAAACTTAATTAACAACCAGATAGACTCTATGCCTCGCAGATGCAAGGAAGTAATTGAAAATAAAGGATTCTCTACGAAATATTGAAAGCCAAATTGAATTTGGTATGCAACACGGGATGTTGCACTTGTTTAGTCCAGTGGAAAATTTTTTTTTCAGAAATACTTATGCAAGATTAATGATTTTTTTTTCGTTATAGTTACCATGGAAAGAGCTTTTTCTACAAACTAAAAATCATTTTTCGCCCAAATTAATATTTTATAAACCTTCAATGTAGAGTTTTAAGAATATGATTGATTAGTTGCACTTGTTTTGTCCAATACTGTAAATATTCCCATTGAGGTTCTAAAAATTAAAGTTATGAAGGAAAAGCAATTATAATTTAGAAACTTAGAATATTTAATGAAAATTCGTGTAACAACTATTCAAAAATAAAAAAATGCAACATGATTGGCAAACAATAATGAATAAAAAATCTCATGTCAAACAAGGCAGATCTGGATGAAGGGAAATGATGGTTTATTAAAAGGTGTTGGTTGAACAGAGATTTCTTTCACTGACATATGTTATCGGTGTTTTCACAGCATGTTTTTTCTATATAAACATTTTAAACTCTAGCAGAAGCAAAGCCGACTTTCGCCGTTGGTGCTGGGATTATTATCTGCTCTACTCCTTTTATAAAGCAGGATCGGGAAGGAAAAATATATTTTCTTCCTTTCGTTTTTAATCCACGATATAGACGAAGATGAACCTTACCGAGCGAAAACATAATTAAGATGAAAGAATTTCCAACATGGCTGGGAAGAAAGGGATTAAAGTAAATACATACAACAATGTGCAAAAGCTGAGATAAAGATTATCCCACGGTTTGAAAGCTCCTGTCAGGGCAACGGTGCCGGTTTCTTGGAAGCAGTGTTATACCTGGAGACCACCTGTAACGGTGATGGTGGAAATATTAAAGTGAAACTTGATAGCAGCTGCGAAACGATGACGTGGATACAAGGAAGCAAAAGCTGCTGCTGTAATTAAAAATATGTTAATGCCGGTCTGTGAAGCGAAAAATCACGAAGGAAACACATTATTAAGTGTTGTTAGAATTGAAAAAATCCCCTTGCTCATTCTTTTTCATAGCTAAGCAGTGGTGTTCTATGAGCTAATGGTTCTCAGGAAGAATGTCTGCATAACTCAAGCTAACCTTGCAATGTATGTTAAAAATTATGCAGAAATGTTTACTTGTGTAAAACAGAATGAAAATATTCTGCAAACGAAGATACACGATTTCATAAAAAGTAATCAGGAGGTCTCTTTCCTGACAAACGATTTAGTTTTTTGGTTATTCGTCTTGAACTTCTACGACTCTATTTTATTTTTTAAAACTTTTCCTTGAATCATAATAAAATCTCAAAACTACTACGCCATGCATGTAGTTAGAACTCATGCATGTAGTTAGAACCGTTCTAAATTTTAAATTAAATATTTTAAAGATTCGTAACAAGTTTAGTCTATTCTAAATTTATAAGGTGTTGTAGGATATGTATGTTCTAATTCTACCACATCTTTTACATTTCAACATAATAAACACTATCCGTTGACTGCCACTATCTTTACGCTAACGATAGAATTTTTAAAAACATTGTACATTCATTGATGCGGACCGGTACACTTTTTATTAAAGTCCGGCTATTAAAGACTATCCGCAACAGTGATGTTTACTTATATTTAGAATATCTTTAGTTAAGTGAAATATTATTAGGTCAACAAGCATTGATTATTGTTTAGAATAAAGAATACTGAAGACCTTGTGGAAGTAATGTAGCAAAAATAATTTATGGACAGCAGAAGAAGTCTCAATTAATTTTAAAAATTAAAGGATCCAAAGTAATCAGATAAAAATCTGATGAATTTTGACTGATCATAGCAAAGCATTACTTTCGGATTTTATAATGTAAATGTGAAATAGTTCATGCAAATCAAAATTGGCATGAAAAATGTGGCGAGTGTCACAAATACAGTAAAAAAATGCGAAATGTTTCAATGCTTATTTTTGGGTACCTAAAACCATTAATTTAGCTGTTTCAATGTGTTTTTGTTATCATCTGACAGTATACTCTGAGATAATGTAAATAACATTGGTTCATTAGTGCCAAAGTTAAGAAAATGTGCGCAAAGGAAGTTGTGATAAGTTAGCTGCTCGCCCAAAAACCAGTAAAACAAATTGTACCCATTGCGGGATGCATCCTGGCTACCGAGTACTGCATCCAACGGCCTCTCCTTAATGGATCACGTCCACGGAGGCTGGGAAGTGGCCATTCACGGACCGCTTGCACACCGAAGGTCATCAGATCCGTGAGAAACAAAATGATGCGACATCTTATCAAATCAATTCGAAAATTGGCTAAGGAAGCCTTTATTTCAAAAACTTCCATGCACCGTTTGGTCAAACATGGCATGAAATGTTCGTCCAGAGCAAGAGTAAAGCGTCACTTTGTAACGGACCGAATCAAACAACTACAACTGGAGCTATCGTAACTTTTGTTGTCAACATTTAAAATGAAGCATCCATGATCGTATTCTCTAATGAGAAAATGTTCACCATCGATTCCGTATGTAGCACACGTACACACAGGTTAATTTCGTCGAAGAAGATTGCGGATGTTCCAGGGAATGTGAAATTCAACTTTACAACCAAACATGTAGCCGGAGTCTGGGTTTTCTGGGCAGTTGTGCTCAACGGCTTGAATGTCCCACCAACATTTGTCAAAGCTGTATTCAGAGTTAATTCATAGGTTTTCATGAACATTTTGAAGGACTACGTTCTACCATGGATGAAAGCCAACTTTGGAGCACACTTTCATGTCATTTTCCAATAGTTCGGAGCACCATGGCATACCTAAAAAAATACTCAAGCTGGTTGAAGAAAAACATGGAATTTTGAGCAATGGCATTTGTCCTCCCAGCAGCCCGGACTTGAATCCTTTGGATTACTCAATATGGGCTTATGTTTGGGTTGAGGCCTGTGAACGTGCTCACCCCATTGTTGACCCCCTGAAAGCTTCGATTGCCAAGGCATGGAACTCAATAACTAACTCATACATTATTAAAGTATGTTCTCGATTCCCTCACCGTTTGGAGAAGGTGGTCGAGAAAAATGGTGGCCATATTGGGTTATGTAATCATCAAAGGCTTAAGAAACGATTCCACAAAACAAATGTAATTTTATCAAATTATTTTCTAAGATAAAACTTATTTGAAAATGAGGTATTTTTCGCATTTTTTTATGGGACATACTGTAGGTATGGAATTTGGCAAAGATTTTTATATATCGTTATTATATAATTAGGGGGTCCGCGTCAGCCGAGCGGTAGCGCCGTTTAGAAACTCGGCCCATGACCTCGACGGCGTGGGTTCGAATCCCATCCGAGACCGGGCCCTCCCCTGTACGAGAAGAGTGACTATCCACGTACCTAAGGGAAAAAGTCTTGTAAGCCCTTAATGGGCAGGCATGACCAAGAGGTCGTTACGCCAAGAAGAAGAAGAAGAATTGATCTATATATTTTCAATCATCGTTTTGCAATCAGCAAATCGACTTATACCACATGTTCTGATCTATGGTTGCAGTTAATTAGACAGCGGATTTCCACCTGGGTAACCAGAAAGACCACCTTCTTTTTTTCCTCATCATTCCTCATCAGCTTGAAATGATCATTCTAGTTAGACTCTAGAGATGCTTCGCTTGAAGGATGCTTTGCGTGCCTCATGGATTCACATGGTGGAGGTAACGTTCGTATGCTACACTTTCGTCGTGAACCTTCTTTGCAACCGGTCTGACCTTTATCAAGAATTTCGATTCTCTCGCCTTCCGGAGCGATGCAAACGAAAAGGCAAAAAAAGCGTCTCAGAAAAGGAAAAGCGGAACCGGATTAGAGAAATGTTTCATTAGGTTTTATGTGCGCTTGAATGAAGGTAAGAGAACTAAGTTTTCCAGGTTAGCGGAAAAAGGAAGTGAGTAAAAAGGATTCGTATACGTGTTTCAGGATCCTACCTTGCGCACTTTATCGTACGATCTATTTCACGTACGAAAGGAACCGTTTCCTGAGCATTTGGCCGCCATTTTGGGGCGATTGTCTAGAGGACATAAAAATTGATCTTTTTTTGGCTCCAAGTAAATGATGATGAAAGATGGTGCTTTTGGAGTCTTGCTTCATTCCCTCTGACAGATAGTAACGTTCTTCGTGCAAAGAAGCTTGACTGCTTCAACCAAACCCTTGGGTCGTGTCTTTCTTCCAGCATTCTTCCCCGAGAGTGGGATGCTGCAGCCATGTATCACTCTGCTAGACGCACGAATCCACTATGGGTTAACATTGTAGAAAAATTGCTCCCGAGATAAGAGCACCCACTTCAAGCCATATGTGCATTTTCTTCGGTGGCCACTCTTACCACCATGTATTTTTCTCGCCTCACTTTTTGTCCTCCAAAAGCACGCAAAAACCCTTCTCTAAGCCATGCAGGTGAAAGATGGTTGGCCGTTGATCCACCGTTTATTCGAAGTGGTTTTCAACAGGGCGGGAAAGGTGTGCTACGTTTCATCCTTTCTGGCCCGTGCATTTGCAGCATGTACTTTTGGCTGGTAGTCTGATGAAGATAAGCAGTGGGATTTTCGCTCTCAGCTTTCGCCACAGCAATAAACTTCGCGACACCATGACCATTAGGGTAAGATATATTTAAGCAATTAAAAAAAACGGGTTAAGCTCCTCCAGGGTGTTTAAGGGAAACTCTCTAACAAAACCCGGTGGAATTAAGGAATGTGCTTCATAAGAAGCAATAACGATTATATTCGAGTGCTATTTTGCTAAATTTATGATGGCAGCTAAGAATTAGGTTTGTCAGAGTATTTTATCCGAAAGGTAGATTTAATGAACTGGGCTCAAGTGTAATCATTTAAAAGAGAAGGTTTTACAATTTATATCAAATTAACAAATTATATTTTTAACAACTACTGGTGAGTAGTTTGCTGAGACGTTTTGGTAGTTTTATGTTGTTTTCGAACTTTTTTCAGAAGGCAAATTACATTACAAAATGCGTAACATGTGAACATTTCTCTTTTTCATATTTACCAAGTGGGTGTTTTTCATTAAGTTTGCAGTCAAAAGATTATTTGATCTTTTTTACTTTACCCAGCGTTTTTTTTTAACAATCATTAACTTGTTAATCAAGAATTCAGTTTTGTTTAAACATTATCATCTTTTATTATTTATCTTGTTTATTATTCCAATTTTCATATCGGAAACGAGGTATAAGCGAGATACAAATTGCTGTGATTATTATAACAGCTATATGCGTCACATCGAACAAGAACTACTAAGCGTCATTTTACTTATAATGTATCGTTTTTATATGATTCGCCTGTTTGATAGCCATTGAATTAAAGATAAGAAAAATTAACTCATCCAAGTCATTTTAAGGCAAGTTGAAATTTAGAAGAATATTCAAAATAAAGTGTAACCTCTGCAAATACTGAGCCCGGTTTGAAAGAAGATTCAACCGGGAAGTCAAGAAACATATGCTGATGTGATACTGTAGTTTTCTGCTAACAACGCAAAAACTACTATCGAATTATGCTTGTGTTTTAGAAACATGCATGTTTTGTAGAATCCCTTGCAAGCTACATCGTATCTGTTGTCTCAGAGTGGAGCTCGTAATTCGTGTTCATGTCATCAGGCATATTGATGCTTTCGTTGCAGCTATGACGAAAATACTGGCAATGTGAGGAGATGTTCGGATGTGTGGTTTCGAGAAAAGGCGTCCTTTAATGATTTTCGTAAAAGCGCATGCAGAGAATTTGATGCTTTATTGGTGCAATTGGGTTTCTTTGTACCGTTCTTTCTGTACCGTCTCGAAGACACGATCGAATCCTTATCTTTGATTTGTTTTGCAACTGTGCTGTCTATAGTCATATCGCCATTTTGAACATTTCCACAGTTCCAGACAGCAGATACTCCTTATATATTTCTCTTATATAAACACATTTAACCTTTTTTTAATATATTCGATCTATTCTGTTTGCAGTCTCTTGCACATCTTTTTAGTAATGATTGATGTTATCATTGTTTTAAGCGTTATTGAACTGAATTGCTCTTGTTCAGTTTTTTTTGCTATCGTTGCATTATCTGGTTAGTTGTTTAATATCCTTTTTGGTCCATCGCTCATCGCAATTTAAACTACTTTCCACAAAAATAAAAAAGCACATAAATTCTACCCTAATCTTAATTCATCGCTCGAATTTGTTCGATACTATTGTCTTGTATCGATAAGAATAGTTCGACGGAATATAAGTGCACGAGCCAGATTTAGCTAGCAAAATATCTGTCTAGAAGTGCGGAAAATATAATTCTGATTACACCGGAAGAAAACATTCGACTTCTTTCTGAACTATTCGGGAAGGATCATATTGGAATAAATATACAATAAAACAGTAGCTATGAAATTTGTAAAGTATGACCTTAATTTCATTTTAATGTCACGTTTGTTAACTAAAATAATTGTCAACATTTAAGCCTATCTTCCTATGGAACTGACTGGATCGCTTCATTGAGCGAACAAAGGCCGGGGTATTGCGGATTCTGGCCAGTGGTGCAACCTGAGGCGGTAGTTCCTCGGACATAGACAGGTTGGTTGATAATGTTAGTGAACGAGTAGTTGCACACAAAGTAGTACGTGATCCACATGCCTCCTTCGACCCAGTTCTGCATGGCACATCCAACCTTCCAGGTGCGATCACTTGCCATCTGGGTGAAGTGTCCAATAGCGGGACTAGATATTGCGAAGAAAAGATTTATGAATCAAACAAATAGTATGAATGCTTTTGGTAATCCCTAGTCGTACGTACCCAACATGGTTACTAGGATAGCTATCGATGTTAGCCGTCGTAGTGTACTGGTACTCGTCCCACCACATAGTGACGAACTCATCGATCAGAGCCTCAATGGTGAACGTCTGACCGTAGAACTGCTTGATGGCGAGATTCTGACCTGCCCAACGGAATGCTTCCGTATTGCGGCAGCGGTCATGTGCGAACGTGCAGGAGCGAGCATTGTGACCCGCCTGGGATGCCAACTCGTTGTCCCACTGAATTGTGGCCATGCGGCGTGCCTGGGGAAACGAAAACAGTCCTCCGGTGGCAATGGTCGATCGGCGCCTGTTGTGTTGATCCAAGATTCGCGACTGCAATGCCGAGGTTATAGTCACTACTGCTGGAGACATGCCGAAACACCTCGAACCTCCACCCAGTGGAGGTGGATTACAACCGACGTTCGGGACTCCTGCATTGCACAAGCTGTTGCTGCAGTAGTCAAATGATTCGATCGACCCAATCAGCGCAACAAGCGAGAAGATAGCTGCAGAGGAAATAAGTAAAACGTCGTTATCCGAACTACCTGTCGAGCTAGAGCTCAATGAGTTGATACTCTACCAAGTACAAAACGGAACATTTTGAAGATAATTCACTGTTCAAGACCACTGGGGAGATGTGAACTGGGTACCGCGCGCCCCGATATTTATACCACAGTCAATGGTTCAATGGTGGGTTACGATTGAATGGGTTATACAGGCTGATTAAGATATCTGCAGCAGACTTATTTCCTTAGACTTCAGATAACTTATCAATATTTTGGATTTCATTAAAATCGAAGATAATTGAATGTATTCTTGGAATCGACTTATCTATGCGATTATGGTATAGAAACGAGTGTTGCTTAGTCAAACCTATCAGATTTTCTACGAATCTCAGTTCGTATGTTATTGACTATTAAGAGTCAGGTACCCTGGTCCCCCCACGACAGAGACCGTATAGGATGGTGTTGATGGGGGGAATGGGGCGCTAACTAAGATAAGACATTGAATCAGTTTAACGAAACAAGCAATTTAAGCAAAGCACTTCCGCTTAATTCTACGAACAATAACTATCAACGATTAGTATATGTTGCAAGAAGCCAAATCTTGTGGATTATTTTTCTATTCTTCTTTTGCGCAAGGTCCTAACAGTCCGACTTGGTGCATAGATGGCGTTGGATTAAATAAAGTTTAATTATTGTGCACCTGGAGAGTCTGTGGGCCATTTTTGTTAATTAAGTGATTATTATATCCACGTCCACACAATATTAAGAAGGACGTAGTCTAGTGAGCCCTGAACGGGCTGGCATAACCAAACGAATAGTCGGGATACGGAATTGGACCACTGTAGCGAGCGACCATGAGCGGCTTCGGATGGAGCTTCGTCAGGCCAAGACCGCTCAGCGGTTGTAGCGCCGCATAAGTAAGTGAGTAAATCCATGACCCATCACCATTATGGCCTACAAATCCTTAAACAAGACTTCGGATTTTATATTGAAGTCTATACATTATACTACTTTTCTCCAATAACTGTCATGGTTTGCTTCTTATTTAACACGTTGACTGCCGCGTCAGCCACATGATGGGTGACGGGCATTTTAGAACAAGTCACGAAACTCACTCGTATTGCACTAATATAGAGGTAGGTTGTAATATTTGTTAAAAATAAGCCATAAGGAAGCTTAATCTATTTTTAAATGGTTTAAAAACAAATCTTTGCATTTTATGAAAAATACTGTACTAAAAAAGTGTACTAAAAACGCTTGGCAGTCAACGTATTAACACGTTGACTGCCAAGCAGTTTTAGCACACTTTTTTAGAACAATCTTTGTTGATTTAATTTGTGTACGAAATTTATTAAAAAGTCGGTTTTCGATATCCAGGCAGAGACTAACCTTTTTATAGAATTAGTTTTTAATATTAATATAATTTTCATGTTGTTTTTTTCATATATTTATGAGGCAAAAACTTTTTAGAACTATTGACAGTTGGCTATAAAAAATGATAGCCATGGCAGTCAACGTGTTAATAAATCCAAATCGATTTGAATGAATGTTAATTATGTATTATAAAACGCCAGTTTGAGCCATATTAGAAGAGTGTCAGAAGAAGAAGAAAAATTGCACTTACTGCGTCGATTATACAATACAACGTCGATTATTGGTGTATGTTATAGTACACATTTAAAGCTTTAAATCAATCGGACTAAAGTGCCGATGAATCATGTTTTCAAGAAAATGCGAGTCATTTCCGCGAAATAGTGCATAGTGATCGTACACAAATGGTGCACCATTTATAAAGTTTCACTGAATCAGTTGACGAAAATGGAATTTGTAAGTATTGAAGCAGTATAAAATACATTTTGGAAATTTGACTAGAGAATTATTTTTGAATCTAGATGAAAACCTGGCTCTTCGAACCCTGCACTTGACCAAAAACTCATAATAGCTACCGTACGCAGAAAGGATGCTTCCGTACAAGATCTGACCAAAAAGCTGAGAACCTAGAAGATTATAAACGATGGAGCAAAGACATAAAATGTTCTGAAGACTTTCAAGAAGCATTAAAAACTAATAAGAAGCGAGAAACAAGCTACGTCGATCAAACTTAGAGCGCTTAAGTTATATGAAAAATTACTGTATGGGAAATCAGCACGCGCAATCATGGTCGAGGAAACATACGTCAAATTTGATTATAAGATGCTTCCAGGTGATCAGGCGACGAATCAATTTTGTCCGAAAAATTCTGGTTAGAAACTCGGCCCATGACCTCGACAGCGTGGGTTCGAATCCTATCCGAGACCGGTCCCTCCCCTGTACGAGAGGTATTACTATTCACGTACGTAAGGGAAAAGTCTTGGAAGCCCTTCAGGGGGCAGGCATGACCAAGAGGTCGTTACGCCAAGAAGAATATATCAAAAATACAGATTCCATCAAAAAACTTCAAAAATAATGAAGGAAAACTTGAGGTAAACAGTTTATGCTGAAGCGAATGAGAAGTGTTAGAGCAAAAGTTCGTTCGTTGGATTATAATTTAATGGAATTGGCAGAATTTATTAATTTTATTCCCCTCGCTTTCTTTAGATTGCTCTAGTTTCCCTCACCCCGGCCAAACTGAACAAGAACATAAACCAAGTGGCCCAGTACAAGTCGAAAGATCGAAATAGAGAAAAAGCCACTGAGCCATTTTCAATTTTGGCAATCGTTTGTATGAAAATTGGAAGGATCATATTGCTAGTATGGAGGATTCTAACCTCTTATTTATTATAGCTTCTTCGTTCGAAGTCGGGACTAAACTTACTCGTTGTGAGCTCGCGCTCTCTTTTTATACCCTAACTTAGCTTACTTAGATTTTACAAATAATTATGCTGCCTACTTATGTACACTACATTACTCATTTGAATACGCGTTTTTGGTTAAAACAGCAGATGCAGTTTGGAGTGCAAAGGGTTAAGTATAGCACATAATAAAGCAAAACTTACAATATTTAAGGCTCCTTTATAAGAGAAAATGCAGAAATATGAAACAGTCGTGATAACTGTTATATGGAATACAATCCTGTAAAAGATTAATGCAACAAGTAAATCACAATGGTAGATTGTGGAATAATTACTGATACTGCGCTGTTATAATCTTTAATTGTTTCATCAACAATTATTGACCTCAATATGATAAGGTAGGAAATGAGGCAACGGAGCTATCTTGATTATGCTTTGGAGAAGAAAAGAGCACCAAACGGAAAAGAACCACAGGAATATCTAACATAATCACACTTTAAGGGAGAGTTATAAAATTGGTTCATTCTGCGTTATATCCAATAATATAAGCGTTTAATGAAATATGAATAAACCCTAGAACCCTTAATCCACCTCTTGATACAAGACAATCGAAAGCATTTTCTTCTAAGGATGTATGTTACGGTTGAATGAAGCTCAAAGCAACCTTTCGCAAGAAATGTGTTGTGAAACTATCAAAATCCACGCAAATGTATTCTTTGGACGGCGATAACTATAGTTTACAAACATATACCCTTGGCATTCTGGGCGAACATACGAAGCATTTCCTTTGCCTTCGTGAATTAACAGTCCTCTCGTACAAGGGAGGGTCCGGTCTCGGCTGGGATTTGAACCCACGCCGTCGAGGCTGCGCTCATGGGTCGGTTTTTCTAACCGGCACTATTGCTCGGCTGTCAAAGGGGGTCCGATAAATTTAGAAAAAAAATAAGAAATAAAAATGGAAGTTCAATCGGAAATTGTAAAATAAATCAATAAAAAGAATTCTGTGTTCAAAAAATTTCGTGAGATACACCAAATAAACGCACAGAAATTATTTCTATAGATAAATATAAAGGATTATATTTTGAGAAACAAGTGCTTAGTTGAGAAACAAGTGCTAACAATTGTTAGAAAAACTTGAGTTGAATAAAAAAAATTGCTGAGGGCAATCAAGCAAAAATGTTGCTACCATGAATAAAAACAAAACATAAATGTCCTATTTTGATCTTTAGTATCGAAACATTTAGGATAGTGGAATGATCTGGACGGCCTCCGATTATTCCTCTAATTGGGGCCCAGAATAGGTAAAAATGCCCGTGGCTACGGATAAAATAATTATCATTTACTTAACGAAAATAAACACTAGGGTGCATGTGCACTATAATCAAACTTTATTTAACCCAATGCCAGCTGTAACGAATTCGGCCCGTGCGCTAAAGAAGAAGAGAAGAATAATCCACAAGATTTGGTTTCTTGCAACATACACTAATCGTTGATTGTTATTGTTCGTAGAATTAAGCGGAAGTGTTTTACTTAAATTGCTTGTTTCGTTAAACTGATTCAATGTCTAATCTGAGTTAGCGCCCCATTTGTCAACAGCATCCTATACGGTCTCTGTCGCGGGGGGTGCCCCAGGTACTTGACTCTGAACAGTCCATTGCTTACGAACTGAGATTCGTAGGAAATTTTATGAGATTAATTAAGCAACACTCGTTTCTATACCATAATCACACAGATAAGTCGATCATCAAGCAGTTCTACGGTCAGACGTTCACCATTGAGGCTCTGATCGATGAGTTCGTCACTATGTGGTGGGACGAGTACCAGTACACTACGACGGCTAACATCGATAGCTATCCTAGTAACCATGTTGGGTACGTACGACTAGGGATTACCAAAAGCATTCATACTATTTGTTTGATTCATAAATCTTTTCTTCGCAATATCTAGTCCCGCTATTGGACACTTCACCCAGATGGCAAGTGATCGCACCTGGAAGGTTGGATGTGCCATGCAGAACTGGGTCGAAGGAGGCATGTGGATCACGTACTACTTTGTGTGCAACTACTCGTTCACTAACATCATCAACCAACCTGTCTATGTCCGAGGAACTACCGCCTCAGGTTGCACCACCGGCCAGAATCCGCAATACCCCGGCCTTTGTTCGCTCAATGAAGCGATCCAGTCAGTTCCGTAGGAAAATAAGGTGGAATGTAGTTAACATTGATTTTAGGTAGAAAAAGCGACAACTTTAACTTGAAGTTAGTTAAAACTCTAAGGTCCATCCGTTTAAGAAATTTCAAATGAATAGAATTCTTTGATTCTAGAATCAACCTTGAGCTATCTAGGTCTATGGTGAAAGAATAGGTACTTCGTACTGAATTCGCAAATGAATAAAAAAAACTAGCGTTTCATGGCATGTTGAAGCATGTATCTTATATCATGCATCTTCAAACTGTTTAACCAATTGTGTAGAAATATTCGAGAATTGATGATGGAAGTGAATACAAATATGCAGGTATTCAAAATAGGGAAACACTTACGCTCGGGGCACTAACGCAACACTAAAATTACTTTGATATCCAACTCCTTTCGATTGTTGTGCAAGTGCATAAGCTTTATAAGATTAGGAACATTGTTTTGCAACATATTTTTTCGCTCAGTCTGAAGCACGATGTGTGATAAAATGATGTTCCCATGAATTTCTGCGTGTAACCATTATTTATTCCGCATCTTCGTACCATGTTTTATGAATTGTTGGTTTCACGATAAATGGTAATGAATTTTGTTGTTCTTAAACATGCGCAACCGTTTACAATTCGTATGGTTTTGACAGTCTTGTTTTGTGATTGATATGTGTCGGTAAATCAGCACAGGAGGCGTTAGTTAAGGGTGGCATCTTGAGTCCCACAAACTGGCAGGGAACACCTCTACCTTAATTATCACCATCTGGAAACGACCAAGTTTTGACGAGATATCGTCGTTTCCCATACTGCTTCATTTTGCCCAGGGCGGAGCATTAAAATAATTAATGTTCGGTTAAATGCCGTTGCGAATTGTTACGTGCGGGGGTTATAGTAGTGGTGGTTTGAATTGCTCATGAAACGATGTATTTGAATGCTGTGTAGCTTGACTGTTTTAGCCCTAGAGTGTTTTGGTTAATCTTAGAACTGGCTCACTTTAAAACGATGGATGATAATGTGTTTTTCATTCCTAAGCGTCCTGATACATATCATTGAGGTTGATATGAGTAAGGGGTTGTATTCAAGACAGGAAATTGAGCAATATTAGAAGGTATTTTCTTTTCTGCCAGCATACGACGTACGGAACGCCTTTTTTATTTTCTCACAAAAGAATATCTATTCCATGCATCGTAAATCCCCTGTGCTGCAAAAGCACCAGATTTTTTGCATGGCACCACGTGACTTGTTGTTTTCTTTTACGAGCAATGGATTAAAAACGTTTTACCCATTCAACCGTTTCGGTGTGCTATACCTAGATTACATTTTTGCTGTAAGAACAGATAAACACTAACTTGTAGCGCAAGACCAACTATTTCACGGAAATCGCTCAACCGTAAAAGAAAGATAGGTAGAAAAGGAATGCTTTAAGCTTCATGTATGTACCTCACGTACTCGAATAAAGGAGCTTGCCCACGAACTGTAATAAACTTTTATGGATCAATTACAAAAATTACATGTCGTCTTATTTGCAGTGGCCTCTGACGTGTGAATTATATACATATTGATATTTTTATTCTTCTGGAGCATGCAGTACACGTGAAATAATACCAAGTGGTTTACTAGAAAAATAATAATTTCTTATCTTTGGACTCTAAAAAACAATCCCTTAAAAATCTGTTATTTAAAATAAACCGGATATTTTGTTTATGAATATCAAGCTCCTGGATATTTATGATATAAATGTCTGATATATAGACTGACTGATTTGAAATAGCATCAATTTAATGTCACTAGTTTTTAGCCGTCATGTTTTCTACTTCTCAAATAATTGTAAATAATATCGTAGATTTAATGCGTGCTTAATTCTAGGACTTGTTTGGTCTTAGTTCAGATGTATAAATTTAAATACTGGCAATGCTAACTAAGTGAAGATTATATTATACTGTACATTACCAAC
>KE525180.1:174826-189904 GCA_000441895.2 Anopheles sinensis | reverse complement strand
GGGTTCCTTTTATCGATTATTCTTATCTTATACTATAGACATTGGTTAATTTAATTTCTTTTTTGTTGGTGTTGAAATGCAAGAAATTGAACGACAACGCACATTATTATTTAAACCACTATCTTCGTATAATGTTATAAATAGTTTTTAACTTGCTTTCCAATTTGTTGTAGAATGTAAATTGTTTTTTGATTGACTCAAATTTACTAAATATTTCGCATTTCGATGTCAATATGAGTCTATGCAGCTTTCACCAACTGCAATCGATAGGTAAAGCAGACTATATTTGCAGTTGAAAGGTAAACCTGATGAAAGATACCCAAATCTTAACACGCTTCGAAGTGAGTTTGTCCAATTTTGATGGAACCAGTCGGAAGTGACGCTAAATGCCGACAACTGAGGCACGCATTTCGAATCACACCGATCTATGCTCTACGAGGCAGGCCATATCCACGAATGTGTGAAAATTCATACGTACCGAAGAGCCGACGTCAGCACGTCGGGATGGTTTCGACAGAGCTCTCATGTCTATAGTGCTTGGTAAACTCGTATCCTATCGCCGTTTAGTGGTTGTGATGCGGAAACGGTGCACATGAAATGGCTACGAAAGAATAAAGACCACTCCGCCGAGTTCGTCCGTTGCTCGCTTCAGTTGATCTTTATAATCGGCTGCATTCGGACGAACTGCAAGGCGGGCGCCATCTCTCTTTTCCCTTTCGATTGCAAAATCCGGACGCCGGGCAAACAGGGCCACCAACATGAACTGGAAACGTATCCGGTCCAGCTGTGTTTTGATGTCCTACTGTGCGTTGTATGCGTGCAGATGTTGATCAACACTTCAGATTATCCGAAATCTCAGAATTCTAGTTGCCCAGCAATCGCTGATGCGTGAATTCAATAAACATCCGTCGAGAACCAGCACGTGCTTGGCGTAGCGCATCATTCTGGGTCATTTTTGGCGCCTTGGATTTTGATTCTTGATCTATTCCTTTGCATCGAGCAGCAACCCGGATTCATTTGACACTCTTAAACCTCACTCAAATTCTTATTGAGGCCGAAATACCCTTCTTATCGGTGGACTGACTCAGATGCCGCCTAACATCAAAGACCTAACCGGCACCGTTCTGGTCAGCAAACCGATAGCCGAATGAAAGGTCTCGAGTCAAGAATTTCTGATTCGAAATAAGGGTCATCTCTTTTCAGTTGCGTCAAGAAAAGGGCAAAAGAATTGTACTCTAGCAAGTTCTGTTTGTTTGTTTCCCTTGAATAACTACATTCGCCCGGAGGGTTTCCGTTGTCCATCGGTTGTAAGGTGTGGCGCAGAATGGTGGTTAAAAATTAATTGAAAATAAAACTTAATGACCACTGACTGACCTGAAACCTTGCATTTTCTCCCATAACGGTAGCTTTCTAAGGTTTATAACTTCTTTTTTTACTATATTTCATTAAATTAGAAAAGGATCTCACCTCCACAAATGCAGTGACTTTTCATGGTGTTTGCGTTCGTTTTTCATTATCATAATTTTAATTGCTTAATTTCACGCCCGTGGGAGCTTCGCTGTTCACCCGGCTGTTTGGCGTAATAAAATAAATGCCTTCACTGTACCGACCCGCGTTTTTTTTATAGGGTTTTCTGTTTCCCTATGCTTTGTATTGATCTAAAACAAAAGCCTACCTATTGTCTGTGAGGGTCAACATTACGACTTTTCACAAGAAATAAATAAGCAGGCCGTTACTTTTGGGTAACACACGCTTTAGGATAGTTTAATTAATTAGTGTTTGTTTCTTTTCTTTTATCTTTAACCTAGTAACGTGTAGAAGTGATTTATCACGTCTTAATTGATTGAAACCCGACAACTGGAGGTCAATTCAAAATTATACATCGAACTACTTATATGAGAAAAAAATGATAAATTCGTATTCCACCTCCATTAATAAACAAAGTAAAAATAAAAGATGAAGGTTGAGGGAGATAAAATAGTGCTTGAGATTTCGTATTTCCAATTGCTAGCAATAGTTTAACTAGCAACAGTACTTCTCTCTACTTTTTTCGTTTATTTTATGCTCTAATATTAAGAATAGACAGCAATGTACCAACAACGCTGTGCAATCATTGGAATCAAACTCCCTTAGCTTCTGCCATTTTGTGTTTTCTTCTGCTGTGACTAATGTGTTTGACCAAAAATCCCTAACTAAATTACGTAACGGCTTACTCGGGGTTGATTTATACCTTCTTATGCCCGTCCTCAACAAATTGCACTGTGGACGTGTCGTGTTTTCATCAACACAATAGAGGCAACGTCGGCACAAAATTAACCTTGGCTTAGCGGTTGTTATGTTGTTGGATTGTGCCCCACCAAATGGGAGATATGTCAAAGTTGATCTCAAGCCCAAATTTAGTTTGTCACAGATCATCATCATCATCATCATCATCATGCTCGTCGTTATGGTGACGAAAAGATAATTAGAATATGAATAATGCGTATGTTAATTTGAAATTTATTCGTACAATCCATCCAACTAACCGTTCAAAATGTTCTTATAATTCATCGCTTTTAAGATTCCTACGGTAACGTTAATGTGACGGACGCAATTTGTTGAGCCACGCTTAAGCGACAAAACGAAACAAAACACATTTGCTAGGACATCTTCAGCGTGAAAAATACTAAAAAACACAGCCATTCAATTATATTGGAAGCAATCAGTAAGCGATTAAGTATGTAATTGGTAGATATCCACTGCCTGTGGAAAAACACAGTGTAATATAAATAAACCAAAGGTTTCGTGAACTCGCAACAACTGGTCTTGGTCAATTTCCTGTTTCAAATTGTAGTTTGATATTGAACAAAAATTAAAATAATCGCTTTCACTTATTTGACAAAATCCGTTCCTTTACGAGTTCAGATCTCCAACAACTAGTAATATGGTATTTGATGGCTTCGGAAGTACTGATTTGTTGTAGAAAATAAAGTGCAATTTGGAGGGAACATGAAGCTATCATGAATCATCCTGCAGTCTGGTTAGATTGAAAATATCTTAAAGCGTGGTTGTGGCGGCTGGGAAAAAATCCCTACGCTCATAGTATTTTAGTATATGCATAGTACAGAAATAGCATAGTATATACATTTTTGGTCCATCTTGTGATGTTGCTTATCCAACGCTTAATTATTCTAAGCAGTATGACTTTCATAAGGCGGCTAGTTCGTATGATTAAAATTTCGGTGGAAATCAGTCATATCTTGTAACACTTCTAGACTGAAATGATATGAGAGCATATGGTTTTATGCTGTATTTCCTCCTTATGCAGTTATGGAATGTTGCCAGTTCTTAGATAGTTATTTCGGGGCGTTGATAGAATTGTTTATTTATGCCAGTGAAATTAGGTCACCTCCCGATGCATACAGATGTTGTTCGAGTGAATGAACAATTTAGAAGAAATTTCAATGCCCAACGTGTTGGATGTGATTCGATTGGATCATGCGTGGTAGTTATTGCTATTCACCGCTTCATTTTGTGCCCTCGCGTTTCATCTGATTTGTTGACAGAGGAAAGGGTCGCTATGTGAAGAATAACATGAACTATCAAAATAGGGTTTAAAATTAATTTCGAGCCACTGTGTGAAGCCTTTCCCCTGAGGCACACCGGTTGGTCCGCTCAAGCACTGAGTCGACGGATGAGATTTTGTATTTCAATGTTATCACCGTTACTCGACACGCCAACCAGTGTTTGTGTCATGTTTTCGGAGGGCACTGTTTGTTTGTGTCATGGCGCAAGCCCCAACAAGCATTTGGTCATTATCATCGAAATGTGTATTTTTGAGCACTGTTTGCCTATTTTCCAGACTCCGCTCGCCGCTGGATCTTCCTTTTCAATGTCTTCCGTCCGGCGTTAATCCGTTATGTGCGCGCCACCGTGGGGTCTGGAGGCGTCGTTGTTTGAAGGGTGGTCTAAAATCGCCCATCGCGGCTTTGCCGGCTCTGATGTTGCAGTGTCCGTCCGGTTCGGAGTACTGTGAGAAAAGCAAACTGAAAACGATCACACCTCGTGGACCATCTTTGGCGTCTTCGGACAGGAAAGAGTAAACCCGCACGGTGGGAAATAAGACGGAATGGCAGAGTTGTTCGCGAAAAAAAGGCGTAGAAAAATAGTTAATATTCCGGTGCCGGATTCTTAGTTATAAGCATGCCGGGGAATCTCATTGTTCCGCACTCGAGCTCATCCAGCAACTCGAGGCAGAGTTTTGAAGAATTTCCGCGATATGATGTTGTTCGAGTGATTTCTGCTGTTTGCTTTCCCTAACAGCCATTTGTACCTCACCCCGCTGAAATTTGTTTGGATGTTTTTAACCAGCAAAATAAACAACACCATTAACGACACCACCTGTCCCGGGGCCGGCGGTTATGTTGTCAAGAAACGCTTAAGACGCCTACGGAGGAAGGGAAGAATGGCTAGCGGTTAAATATCTTCGTTCCAACTGCTCCTTTCATGGTGCAGGAATCACGCAGACAAATCACGCTACTCGAGTGTTGTAGGCGATCTCTAAATTGAAGATAAAACTCACTCTGGGCGTTTCGGGTGGAAGCGCATTGATCGTACGCTCGATCAGTTTCTAATCCGAAATTTATGGCTTATATAATGTACGAACCACACTTTTGGTGCACCTTTTTTTCGTCCCTGGAAGGAAGATGGGCACCTTTTTTTTCGACGCCGTGTTGAAACTCGTTCCATTTTTGCCAGTGTAGGTTTGGAAGTCCAACATATCTTGTAACGTTTTACCATCTCATTCAAACACGAATGTATGGTTGTTCTACCTGCTAAGGTGTGTCCAATAGCGATTGAACTTCCATCGACTATGATTTTGGTATTAAGGTTTATGGTGATGTAGCATCCGTTCTCTTATGCCTTCGATTTGCAGCGATGCATGTGGGCACATTATCTGGCGTGTCAAACAATAAATTTGATAATGACAAAGGAGATTTGGTACAGATAGTACAAGCAATAGAAGAAAAAGTGTGTAGATAAGATATAAAATATCTAACAAAGTTCGAGGGTTGAATATAGGTGTTTTATTCTCAACTTTATTTGTTAAAATAATTATTTAAAAATAATGCTTTTCTTAAACCATTTTGAAAAAAAATAACTTTTGTATTTCTGCATCATAAATATTTAAAAAATATTTGCATAAGCTAAAATAAGACAATAACCTTTTGTGTAATACAGCAAATGATCTTTACATTGTGTTGCTATATATGAAGGTACAATTCAACTCAATAGCTAAAGGAATTGTATAGGCTTCAATAAAAACATTACATGATTTTCAATTATAATCAATTTCAATTTCAATAATCAATCAATATTCAATATTTTCAATACATCAATTATTTTCAATAACCAATATACATCATTTTTTTTCAATCAATCATAATTTTTAATAAAAACATAACATAATTTTAATTTCCTCTCGAAAAACATATATCCTTCTTTATGTTTACCTTTGTTTTCAACCATAAATAGTCTAAACTGGAACGAGCTAATGTCAATTTGGTCTCGACGAATCAATCGTTATCTTTTGAGCAAAAACAAATTGCAAAACGCCCGGAAAGTATACTATCGTCGTGTAAAAAAGTATGATTAGCAAGCATTGTGTCTGGAAATTGTTCTCTTTTTCTTTGTTGCTAAAGCTAAACTGATCAAAAATAATTTTATGGTATACAATCAGGTTTTCAAATTACAAATATGTTCATCTATTCAAACATTGCCACTGCAATAAATTCAAAACAATGTTAGTGACAAACAAAACCAGTAACCAACAAATGTGTCAAAGCGTGGAACAAGGGATGGCATCTATTATAAAACCAAACATTTTCTTCAAACCATTCATTAACGAAATCCTGGCCAGGGGACCAACATGCAAATTCATTCCTTCTATTTGGTCGAACAATATGTCATATTGCAAGAGGGGAATTTTCCAGACAAAAATATCCCCAAGGTAGAAAATGCAATCGTCTCGGCGGGAACTCATTCAATCGGTGGGAGAACGAACGGAAAATGGCACCAGGAAAATTAAAATTGCACCCGGTCACGCCCGGCTGCTTTTCATTTTTAAACCGTTCGGCTCGATGCTTGGAGCCATATTAATTTGTCATCGCGCAGCCTGATCTACAAAAAAAAAAAGAAAAACGCTGGGAAGTCTAGAAGGGGTTCTTTTTGATTACTTTTCTAGTCAGTGAATTTAACCGTTTCCCCTGGTAACCCTGGTTAATATTAACAAAACAGCTGTTAAAAACGTCCAACGTGTAATGCTTCTGATGAACTGACAATGACTTAAAGAAGAACATGTGTCTGACAGTTGAAATTTTCGCATTGCCGGTACACAAATAGTTGTCACAAATTTTATTTTTTCGTGTTTTTTCCTACTAAAAGTGTTCGCCGTGTTTTTGTTTGCAGGCAGGCTAAGTTTAACGGTAATAAAATGGTAAACTTGATCGAAAATGTCAATGAACCTTTTTAATTGCTGCATCAATTAATTTAGCTGACTAGAGTCAAACGTCGATCACGTGACTTTCATTTCGCTTTTTCTTTTACCGATTAACTTATTAATGATGGGTTACTGAATTTCTCGTTTCATTTTGAGGAAATTCATGTTGCAGATGCAGAAAACTAATAAAATATAATTTTATATGATTCATTTTGAAGAATTCATACTGGAGGACTAAGTGAACATATTTAGCTCATTCTTTTTCGAATGTACTCGAAAGTATGTTTTTCCATTACAAGAAGTGCAAAGATGATTAATACGATCTTATTGCATATGCGAATGTCAAGCGAAATGTTTGTAGGGGTATGGTCAATGCTCGAAATTACATTGAAGACCCGGAAGTTGGTTTACATAAACTCAGTATGTGAGACCAGCATTATAAAATGTGCAAGTTAAGCGAAGCGTGCTATTGTCTCCTCGGAGTTGCCATTATGATTTGCATAACATTTCTTGTTCAATGTGCAGTTTTTTTTTATTATGCTACTGGGCTTGAGTCCATGTTTTTCCAAATGATTTGCTTCTCTTAGCATAATTAAACAGGTGCAAATTACCACCCGAACTTATATGAAACGTTGGATTTTTTATAGCAACTGCTTCGATAGCTTTGTAACAGTCGTAAACGTAGGTAAAAGTATTAGTTTCATATTAGTTTGACTATTTTGTAAACTTTACAGAAAGAAGAGAGAAGGTCTAATATTTTGATGATCATCTCTATTATTATTGCTTCAAAACATATGCTGCGTCTATAGAACCAGGGATGATCTTTTTTCTTTACAAACATTACTTAATAAAAAACTTGTTTTACAGCTCAGTAGGGCCTATCCGTGGATGGCTTTTGGTTGCATATTCATTTTTTAATGGCAATTCATCCTCATCGGAGCAATCGATTTCTCCTAAAGGAAGATAAAACGATCGTAAATTAAAAATTCGTTAATCGCCGGGATGATTCGTAATCTATCGTAAAACTAAACCGTTGTGAAAGTCGCTACCTTTTCACAGTTCACAAAATGTAGGTTTTTTCTACATCCTACCTTTTTTATGCGGTCTTCTCTTTTCGTGTTTCATCATGCCGAAATATGTTTTCCGGGAGGTTTACGAGCGGGTTGAATACATAAATTATAATTAAAAAACAAATCTCGATCGATGGTATGTTCAAGCTCAAGCATGAATAGTCTCCTATATGTCTAAGGTTAAAGGAAAATTATTTTTCATGTTTGATATTGCTTTAACGCTATGATAAAAGAGAGCTATTTGGACAAAATATTGGCACCTTTACTAATTTTTTGTCCAATAACAGAATTTGGTTTAAGTACCGGGATGTCAATTCAATACTGAAAAGCATAACAACAATTTGAACCTCAATATTTCAATGTCTAATTATTTTATCAAAGTGTAAGAACTCTAGTGCGAAGGATGCATTTAAGTATTGCATAACATGTGTTTGCTGCTGTTTTGTAATGCGCAGATTATTCATGGTTTAGGAAAGACCCAGATGAAGAGTCTTTGGGTGTACATTTCCAGGTTAGTATTCAATTAATTATATCCAGAGAAAAGTGTGGATCTACTTACAAATTTTAATCCAATTAAAATTTTATAATAAACACACACTTTATCAACCACCCAATTGGATTAGTGCGGTTGTTCCGTGCAAATGTACTTCCAATTACACGCTGATGTAGAAGTCGGGCAGATGTACGAATGAATATTAATAAATAATCAGATTTACACTACCATACGATACATGGAAACTACCACCGTAATCACGTCACTTTCGAATGTCAATGAATCTCTACAGGACGCTTATGGGTTGGAGATGAGTGCTTCTTTCCATTTCATAGAGTAACACAGAAATATTTTATTGAAAAGGGTACTGAAACTTGCATGAGCTTACAGCTTTAAGCAGTGATTGCACTATGGAGGGATACAGAGAAACTCAATACGTACCATTCGGGGCTAACAAAACAAAATTGAGTTATTTTGTACGTGTAGCATGCTGCCTCTAACTTTCAATTGCCGGTATGTCAATATCGAAGAAACATAAACCAAACTTCATAAAAAATGCAGTGTTGTAGGGATTTCTACAAAAGTCAACGAGCGAAACTACTCAATTACTGAGTGTAGTTACAAAAATGTAGACCTCGGAAGGGGCATTCCATAAAACATTACAGTTCACAAGTGTTTTAGTTCCCAAGATTACAAATAAGAAAATTTTCAACTACAGCGATTCTTTGTGTTGTTGAAGGTTTCATAGCTAGTCAGTGTTTCTACACCGATTGTACGCTTACCTACATTCTCCTCTAGTTATCGATCGGTTGGATCCCTTTAAGGAAAATAGAAAATTCCTGTATCCATACGAGTGTGAGAGTTTTCTTCGGCCGGGGAACGACAAGCTTGCATTTAATGGGGGAAACCCATTACTTAGGACACCGCTAACAGCGGATGGGGACACGATGGTAATCGAGGGAAAACCAACATAATTTATGCCTCATGCCTAACCGTCATTCGGATGTTCCTTGGGGGTAAAAGAAATAAGGAATACGTAACCTGCAAACGAGAACGCAGAAAGTGACGGGGTGGTGGATGTTTTGGATGAAGGTGCAAAAGGGTATGAGAAGTAGGGGAAAACTAATGCTTCTCAATAATACTGCTTGGCCAGCGATGGAAAACCTAATGAAGGTATACAATTGTTTCACATGTTTTGAAGGACTTATGTTGTTTTTGACGGCTATACTTTCCATTCAAATTTGAAATGAGCAATACTTAATAATTGAATAAGAACATACAGTAGGGATTTCTTACGATCTCAATTCGAACATTGGAATTTCAATCATGAGCAAATCGAGGTCAATTCTATTGGACTGGCCCTCTTTAAAAGCGTTTGGTTTGCCACCACTGTCTTAAGGAATACAAGACTTTCTGTCCTGTACTTATACACTGACTATTCACAACACGTTTCGGTCCTTGCATAATTTATACAATCTTCAGCTGCACTAGTATTTTCTCCGAGATTAGCCAGGAGTGGGAACTTGGCCTTGGTTTTGATATGCTGCATATTTGCTTATACAGTGCTGTGTCGGCTTGACGCCTTCCTTTGGTTTGTGGTTTACAAAATTTGTTTGTGCCATTGGTTTCTTCGGCTACACCATGTGAACGTAATATTCCCGCACGGCTTCCGGATTCCGATTTACGGGTCGGAAGTGATGTTGATGAGTATTAATTTGGAAAACATCGCATCTGAACCACATCAGCACGATTGGTTGAATAACCGTGATTACTTCTGGGCGAAAAAAATGGGCCTAATAGACTTTGAACTTCATCTTATGTTGTGTTGTGCAAGTGTTCAATATACTTGCCACCATCAATAACGATATTTTTTCAATATTTGTTTTTTTTCGTATTTCAAATGTAAAGGTTCTTTTAATGACTATGACAAGCAATTTATTATAACGAAAGATACCAAATTTAATCCTATCTATTGTAGTTTTAAAGGTTTTATCTTATACATTGCAAATAATTAAAAAATATAGATTTGAAAGATACAAATTTACTGTACATGATTTAATTACAACAAGTATTAAATCTTTAAATAAATTTGTTATTAAATGCTTAATTTTGTATTTTTGTACAAAATATCTCCCACTTTTGAAGTTAAAATTGGTAATTTTTCTACCATCATAAGCGGGAACTGCGGTCTTTTCTAAAAAATATAATCCCATTTGAGCGAAACGCTTATTTGTAATTTTATGCAAAGTTATCAATAGTAACCACTATTTTCTTGTCACTAAAAAAAATTAAGTATTTTTTTAAAACTATAATTCGAACAAAGCTTTTTGACCGACTTTATCTTCAATTTTTTTAAAAATAAAACTAAATCAAATAAAAGAATACGCTGAAAACGTTTGTCAAGAGAGAAACCAAAGCAATCTTTCATTTGCTTGCCATTGTTGTTCTGAGTAAGAATGATGCAACGACTACCTCATTATAGGATAATGCTTCACTGCATTTTCATTTTACGCTGGACTATTTTCTATGCGTTTTCTCTTTTTTCCTTCCGCCTTTCTAGATTGTCCTTATTCCCGATTCCAACCATATTCCTGATTAAAAAAGGCTACCTGTGGATTCTCGAACATTGGTTACAGCTATGTCAATTCATGCGGAAGGTTTTCATTCCTCGCCCTGTTTCGTTTTGTTGTTTTTATCAAAGATTTTTTGAAAAGGTTTTCCCATTTTTTATTGGTGTACTTATAATGTGTAACATTCAAGTTTCAAATTGTCAGATTTCTTAATCCAACATTCAATGTAAACATAAAAAGAACATAACATAGAATGATTTTAAAATAGCATAGTTGTTATAGGAACTTTACAATTATTTATCGACGATGTTAGAGTTATTCTTTTTTGTAAAACCTGGATTAATTATTTTTCTTTTTTCGTACGTTTCGTTTTTCAGTTAAGCCTTTATTTCAAAATCTGTATTTTAACATGATGATTACATTTTTACAATTTACGCCCCTTTTATTTTGGCCGTTGGGTTTGATACAAAAACATTTTTAACATTCTTGCATTCACACTGCATATGTAAAATTTTATTTCAAAGCATGACCACCACTAATTGGTGAGTTTTTTACTCCACCCAAGGCTATCGCTCTATGTTCCACCTCTATGTTGAGGTTGGGCTCATACGTTCGTTCATGTTAGGAACGATATTGGCATTTCTTCATTGTCGGATACGCCTCAGTAACTCATCAAACCAATCAGCATCGTTCACAGGAATCGGATATCTTTAGAGGGCCAAACATGTTAGATTTGTGGGTAGACTTTCAATTGAATTAGTCGGGATTCCTCCTGAGCAGCGGAACCCCTCATCGGAAAGCCCGAGGAAAGGTGGAATGGCTGCAGCGGTCGCAGATGAGCAAGAAGACATCCAGCCAGTCTGTGTCAGATGTGGCGGGACTTATTCAATTACAGTCTCTTGTAACGCGCCAAGGCAGCACAATAATAATGATATTAGTTTCAGCTCGCCCACGCACACCTTTATCCTAATGGCCTTTAGACGTCTAGCACCAGGAAGAGCACTCGCGAGATGCGTCCGTGTAGTATTTGCTTCTCCCCCCCGAGTACGAGCTCAAGTCATATAGCGAGTGAAACGTTGATTTCGAAAATTATTGCGTATCTTGCACGCTCGGCCACAAATGTGTCAGACCGTTCTAGCATCTTGCTCGTTTGCTGGTACGCTAGAGCGAACGCACCCAGATGAGTCAGTTCCCAGAATGAAACGAGGAGAGAAAAGGTTGAATTATGAGTTAATTAAATAATCTGAAACGCATTCGAAGAAAGCTCGAAGGCAATTCCTTTCGCCCGGAAAGGAGGTTAAAGATGATTGATGGCGATTCCATATTTGTGTGTCTACCCTCGGACATCCAGGGCTCCAGGGTCGCTGCCGACGAAGTGACAGCGGTACGAAAATCGCAATTCGCGTGCTGTGCTGCTCGCTGACAATTCGGCATCCATTGCGCCCGAGAGCCAAGAATCGATTTTGTGCAAGAAACGTGCGTTTAAACGAAGAGATTCGATGCGCTGTCCATGGATTAAGGCAACGCTTTACCAGACCGACCTGAAGAGATTCAGTCGTTTTGAGCAAGTCGGTGCGGGGAACTCATGTGAGACGGAATTTACTGACGGGCAGTGGTAAATATCATTTCGCTAGCACCGCAGCAACGGATGAAAAGGGCTAATGTTTTGACAGATGTCGAGATGCAAAGACTGAGTAGCTTGAGGGGATTACATTAATTGCAATATTTCTCGTTCATTGGCAAATCTGGACCAAAACTGGTGTCTGTATCGCGGAACGCGTAAAGCCTGTTACAAAGCGGTATTGTTGCAATACGAAAAAAGAAACTCCTTCTTTCGTTTTCTCATGCCCATTTTTGCACATTTTTAATGCATTTTAGCCGAAATTCGACTCTGCTCGCATAACCCCAACGGGTCCGGTGATCAATCAACCGAAACGTCGTATGGGTTGCAAATTAAAATCAACAGTGAAACAGTTTATTTAGGATCACTGTGAACATGATCCATCGCCGTTTGAGTTTATTTTAAATCTCACATTTTGCTCATCCCTCGTGCGAGCCGTAAACTGAACCCTTTTCTTCTGTTTGGATTCTACAAATAAGACCTCGAGGTAAACCACAAAAATGGTTAGTCAAACATCATTATACAGTCAAACAGATTTCTCGTTTTTCAGAATGCGGACGGAATGTTCCAAATATTTTCTGCTTTTGGCGCTCGGGAAATTTACCTTTTCGTTCCGCAGTTTTCGCATTACGAAATTTTCCACGGCAAGTTGGTTTGAAATTCTTACTGGATAAACATAAATTGTAGATGTAGTCTGATGAAGTTTCTTTTTATGCCCAGTGCCGAGAAATGTTAATTAAAATTTGCTGAATTAAAAGTTTATGTTAGGTTAACACGTTTTAGTTTTTTCTTTCGTGATATGCTATTTATTTGGATTTTTGTCGAGCAAAATTTCATGTTGAAGAGAAAAGATCAGAAATACTTTATATTCAAGACCATATCAATACATGGTTTTGAATTTAAAAGAATGATGATTTACGAAAAACAAGTTGGTTCTAAGACCTGCACGCGCATATTGATAAAATGAAAAAATATTAACACATGTTATTAAACTAATGAAAATCAAGTTGGTTGTACATGGCTCAGATAATAAAAAAATCCACAAACAAAATATCAACTCCAATACAAACCGCAAGAATAGCATTGCGTAATGAGCATTGTTAAGGCATATATTATTAATTTTTATTACACTTAAGACGATTTGATAATTTTTTTTTCAAAAGCTTAGATTTTAGACCTTTGAAGGTTTTAATTCTTAGAAACTTTCAATTGAAATTAGATTTACTTAATGACATGTCATGCCAAATAGAAGAAATAGAAAATATTATTCGTCGTTTTCCAAAGTACTTTATTCTATAAAATAGATATTGAACAAAATAGATTTTAAAGGCTATCCAATTGTATAAAATGCTTGTCATTATTGTTAGATTGTGGTAATCTTTGAGCATTTTACTAACAGAGGCAACATTACAAGACAGTTCGTCAGACAAATTGTTGTTGCCAATGATGTGGAAAATATAATTAAAAAGTTGAGTTTGTGAACAACTAAATAATTTTGTTATAACTTTCATTCTAGCGGTATTAAACAGCCATGCGTGTTAAAATTTATTCCGCTAATAGATCAATTCAACCCAACGGAAGGTTGTCAAAGCTCAATATAAATTCTAATTTTGACCTTAAATGCTAAACATTATCACATGCATTTCAACCAACATCATCAGCGCTAAGCTGGCCTCATCCGGACCGTTGATGTCGCTTCACTTCATACATAGCTAGTTCGTTATACATGTAAAGCTTGCTCATCGATCATGCGTTTAATCCGCTCGATTGCGTTTTTATGATATTTCCTGATGATATGGTAAAAATCTTTCCCATGTTACTGAAAGTGCTGGGCCAAAACGTAAAGGGCCTTGCCAGCTGTGGTATTATGACTGCACAACACACGTGACCAATTTTCACCGTATTGATGTAGACATCTGATAAAGGCAAGCATGCTTCGCCTTTTCCATAACCACGCCGCGGATAAGATTTTCCACCGGAATTAATATTATAATCTTTTCATGCTTAAACTCATGTGGATCATAAAAGTTTCATAGTCTTTAATGAAATTTTCGTCCTTTCCAAAACCTATGCTTATTTATAGCAACACATAGTACAGTCATAAGCATTTCAACAACAAAGCTCGTATTTTAAGACCATGCTGAAAAGCATGGACTCCCCGTTTTGCATTGTTGCCTGCGTCTGCAATTCATCGCGGCACAATACCGGGCTTCCCGCATTGCAAATTTAGTGGAAAACCGTTTCCTCAGTCGAAATCACTCGCGCTATCACCAATTTCCCCCCTGGGGGCATGTCGTGGGCGTGAATTCCTTCCATGTAAGTCGCATGCGGTCGAGCACGCTCGTTGTGAGTCTTCTTCCTCCCTCAACCCAGCGGGACCATACATAAATGCCTGGAGACATTTAGAACTTCCTGGCCTGCCAATGCTGATTCGACATTTTGATAACCACAGGCTTGTGTTTCCATCCCGTTGCTTCCGGCTATTGTGTAAAACGGGTCCGGGTTTGTATATTGCTGCTGCTGCTGCTGTTGCTGTGGCCCGGGGTGTGATGTCAGCGCACCGGTTCGGGTCCGACCGCCTTGACGGGAAGTTATCGTCTAGATAACGCAAAATGGCTGTAATGACAAAGCCCTGCAGGCACGAAATAGCGAGGAACGGCCGGAGCATCAAACACGGGGATAGTCTCGAGATCTTCAGGAACTGTCAGTATCGACTAGGGATTCTGGGATACAAGATGAGACGCAAAGCATACAGCGCTTTCCACCCCTTACGGAGCACCGTAACTTCTATGCAAAACCAGTACCGAACGTTTCGAGCGTTTCGGTTACCATTTCTTGTGGTTTGG
>KE525180.1:123003-154496 GCA_000441895.2 Anopheles sinensis | reverse complement strand
GGACAGCCCAAGAAGCAGCATCAGTTTGGCTACCACGGGATGTGGCACGTCGCCAGACAATGTGAGGAGGATGGGTTGGATGGGAAGTAACACCCCTTCGGCTACCACAAACCGTGGCCCGTCGCCGGAGCCTGTGCGAAGCCAAGCAGGGTCCAACGAGTTCATCTATCCGGCTGCCTTGGGGCAAGGCGCGTCGCCGGACAGAACCTTGGTCAATCCACTCCAAGAGGAAACCAGGTTGCAAACGTCAACCCGCAACACTACGGCAGGCTGTCACGGGGAAGAGATGCAACCCCGTGAGCCGGTAGTGCATTTTGCAAGCACCGAACACGGCCGCGACGAAATGGCCGCGTTCGAAGAATGGTGTTACGCCATTGATTATAAAAGAGGGACACCGCGATGGTGGACACCTCGACTAGCCCGCGATGGCGTATTCATATCTATCACCGGAAAACACCGCCACGGAAAAAGGACACGCATCAGGAACGGCACAAACAGCTCTTCTCGGATCTACGGCACCAACGACTTACGCTTCGAACACAGGACACACGGCACAAGCTACGCGAACGGATATTGGCCACGCAGAAACACACTCGGAACACACTTCACACGGCACTTCCCACTCATCACATTCTTCACTTCACGGCACCGGGATCACTTTGCAGCAACCAGGCAGCAATCCAGAGATGATCGTGCAGTTAAAGGTTGATTTGGGAGAATTGATGGAGTGCGAAGAAGGAACGATGCGGCAACAGATTCCCGAAAACGACCGCAACAGTCCTGCTGCGTTACACTCTACGCAGGATCTGCAAGGTATGGAAAGCGACATTAGTGGTTCCATCGACACTGTTGCATCGATACCGTTGAAAGGGTGCGGCCGGAGCAAGGATAGCGACGACGATGACGACGGCCGAAGGAAGCGCATGCAGATTATTGCCTATCAACTGTCTTCGGTACGCTCGTCCAACTTAGCTGACGAAGCCAACGGTGAGGATCTGCACGGAATACTCCCCGGCCTGGAGGTTGTGGCGATGTCCTTGCCGCACGATGACGGTGACTCGAGAAGCTCGCGCGTTGGCGACAGTACGATCGACGTGTTGGTGTTGCCAGAGCAGCTGACGCGCCAAAGTCCGGTCCCGGATGGTGGAGGTTGTCGCGACCGTGACGGAGGCGGCATGTGGGAAAGCGATAGCAACCACATCGGCAGCGGAGGCGGCTTCAATTGCGAGCAGGACGTTCGATCTAGCGGCGGTGATTTATCCGATTGTGCCCACTGGCGTGGCAGCAATCGACAGCCGCTGCAACCTCAGCTTTCGTCCAGTGTCTACCGCGTCGGCTGCCCGGCGGGTGATGGATTCCGTAGTAGGCAGGAGTCGGATGTGGCACGTATGCCTAACCAACCCCGTTCCCTGGGAGTGCAGGCTGTGGAGGAACAAGTGGAAAACAGTGTTATGCTGGTGTTTGCTGAGCCTGGAGATCGATACGGTACCGTAATGCTGAAGGTGGTGCCCGATTACTGCGGTGCGGTTCTGACGGCGCCCTTTAGCGAACAGCGACACATCGAGCCGAGCACCCACAACAATGGCCCTGCTTTGGAGAGCATCGATCATCGGCAGCGCGAAAGGGATGCGCTGCGTTTGCAGTCCTGGTGGCACGGGGGAAACCATCGGAAGCGATTCCTCGCTTTGTTGCTGTCCGAGCTCTCAGGTCGGACGCTGATGTGGTCGAAGACTTCCCGAAGGCTGCCCAGCTACGGACCATGAAATCCGTTTCGTTCGGATACCCCAGGAACGTTGTAGCAACTGCCCGGGATATCGAACGCTCATCCGGGACCGTCATCGATGTCTTAGAATTGTCTTTCGTGCAGGTGGATTTTACGGCATAGTTTTACTTGCGTATTTAACGCTTCGGCTAGCGATTGTCCTGTTTAAAGCAGAGAAAAATCTGGTGTAAAAAGTGTAAAATGTGATGGTACTTACCAAGGACAGGGCCTTCGTTTGTTGACACTAATTAGTAGCCAAGATTAGTAGCACATGGAGCCGAATTGACAGCTGGAGATAGAGTGCGACAACTGTAAGTCTCACTCGGGGAAGAGAATGTTAGAAAGAGAACCGATTCTAACGCCAGCTGTCAATTCGGCTAAGAACAGGCAACCCGGCGATAAGGGATAAGAAAAGGGAACTTCGTCGATCAGTTGACGGGTCGGTTGATCGCCAGGATCAATGACCCGTCGCGTCGGCCGTCGGGCTGAATTGTTATAAATAAGGATAGTTTGGGCGCAATGAGGGGATTGTGCAAAAAGGAACCAGTGAATAAAGACTAATTTTTTGGTTTACGCGATACACAGCGATTCCTAATAAATGTCTTTACTTTCTTTCCTTCCTTGTTCCAAGCACACTCAAGTTACATTCGTAACAGACGTAGTCATGTTTTTTTTTAATTTGTTAATTAACCCTCAAAACAAGAGGTTTGTTTATAAATTGTTTGTAAGATTCGTTTTATTTAAATGAAATGTACATATTTTTATGCATAAAACTACCAAATAATCATCAATACATAACATAAAAGAACATATTACATGTTCACACCATTATCATCGGTCCTCGATCATGATAAAATGTGAGTACATTTGAACACGTTTGTTAACTTAAAGCCGGCACAGGAAAACCGGTTGAAACTGAGAAGTTATTCGCAGCGATCGACATTGTTCAAAGGCACCTAATGTGTTTACCGGCCTAATGGAGGAAGTTTTCGTGATGTTCGGTAGAAAAAATCAAAATTCCCGTTCCCTACGGATATCACGAAATGGCGCCAAACCATGAAATGTTATCCACACCCGGTAAATATAGACACCCGCGGTATGCTGATCCGTTATTGAAATGATACACACACTCACACTTGTGGTGAACGTAACTAAACCACAACTTTTTTTATCAAGTCAATTTTTAATAGAACTGCTAAGCCCAAGTGTTTCAACCAACTTGATCAAACAGCATCGTGCGCCACACGATGTTTGTGGTGAGACCAGCATGCGCGGTTTTCTTTATGGCGTCATATTACACATATACACATGATATGGTCAGTTTTTTCTTCATGTGATCATTCACTCAAGGATGATTCTTTTCACATTTGGGGTTAATAGCGAGCTTGTGCTTGTGGTACGGACATTTGGAAGCAATAACCGGTTGATGAATGATCATTTATGTCAGATCAGTTCTGGGTGTAGCTAATAAAACCTTTCCTCGTTGTTCGTGTAAGGTTTCTTGCTAATGAGAGAAACATATGTTGTTTCTTTCCTTTAATAGTTAATCCTTTTGTTTTTTGTTAATAATATAAGAAACACATGTTGTTTAATTTTACAAATTTACCTAATAAACAGCGATGGCTTTGTCCTGGTTTCAACTCAACCGAGGTTTTTGATATCAGACTTCGAACAATGAACCGCGAGGCCACTCGTAGGAGTACCTGACCGTGGGACGACGGTAAGCCAGTAACTTTGCTCAGTGACCCACGGGATTCCACGGTCTACGGCGAAGCCCTTTTTGCAGTGTTGGAGACCAAAATGGGCGTCTGAGATATTAATTGTCGGTAGAATTGTTATTGTCACTTGTTTCAATTCCACAGCCTTCGACGAACCCTTCCGATTCAGTTGCTAACTAAAAAAACACCGAGATGTAAAAATAACCTTCCCAACGTACCCCGAGGGATGGCCGGCCCATGCCGGGACCCTTCGCAGGATATGCGAGGTGTCTTATACGAGCCGTGGGCAGCATCGGCAGACAGGCGACACTTACCAGCTCGGGTCCACTTGCAAGCTGAAAATAAGCGTGGCCGGCGCATACCATGTGTGTGTGTGTGTACGTTTCGTAAGCGTCTGGCATTGGGTTATCCGGGGAAGAAAAAAGTCGTTCCCGTATCGAATGCATATCGGATTTTTTTCTTTTCTTCTGCGCAACGACTCGTGCCACGATGCGAAACAACACCAACCAGTCAGTTGGGCGTTTGATGTAAAAAATTAGCATCGAATCGATGAACTGCCCTGCTCCCAGGTTGAAGGCGCTTGTTCGACACTATCGTGCTACAGTGTGATGCATATCTTTGGCGGAACGGTTATGCATAACATGCACTACCTTTGTTTTGAAATGTCTTTCAGAAACAATTTTAAAACACAAAAGCTTTGAACTTTTCGCTCGTCTTGCTTTAAGCCAACGATAAGCACGTGGTAGAAATCATGCGTTTTTAATGACTCTAGTCAAACCAAAATGTAGAATCACAATTGCCGTTCTTTAGCAAACACTTTAAACGAACGCGTCGACATGGCGTCAGCACTTGCCAACGCAACTTTGGCGTGAAATAAAACTATCCGTCCAACCAACCACTCTGGGGCTGTTTCCTGCACACCTTTAGAAACCCACTCAGGTCGCTAAGAAAAACTCGCTTGAAAACTTGTTGATCAAAAATTTAAAAAAATGTGCCAAGTTTAAATGCGGTCAAAATTACGATTTCTGACTTTAAAGCAGTCTGGAGCTCGTCTTAACATTTTGTTCAAGGCTTACAAAGAAAATCTTATTTAGGTGAAATAATTTGGAGTGTTGAATCAGAATATTCCTTGAATTTAGCAATTGTACATATTTTGCTCCAAACTCTACAACGTTGTCAAGGTTTTGCACCCCGACTGTTTCCACTAAGCAAAAACCAAATGCATGTTATACACCGTTGGAAATTGGAATGTTGGCGAATCTCTGCGGTTCGTACGGATGACATCTCCTCAAGGTGCAAAGAGACTTCTTAAGGCTTGCTTGGTTGGAAGAGAAAGTTGAAGTCGTCTTCGAAGCGTGGAGTGGAGAAGTGATGAGACTGGCGCCAACACTGGCCAAGTGCATATCGTAGCGCCGGTCGCATAGAAAATGTGTTCGAAAACGCGAGAAAAATCCCACACACCGCACCACCGTGGCATGCAGCGTGGTGTGTGGATATAATGACATTTTTGTCGCGAAAAGCTTGTCTTTTTAATTTGCACTTGGCCCTCGAGATGGAAACGCAATAGGTGTAGGTTTGCAAATGCAAATTTGCTGTTCCTGTTCCAGCTTGCAGACCGGACTGTCGCTGCATTAAGATGTTGTTAAACTGGAGCATTATTTGCCAGTCACTGAGATAAACCGATCGTGACACCTTCACTTCTTGACTGATGAATTGTTACTGCGGATTTATTTCAGATGTTTGTCTGCGCTATGTTTGTGACAAACAGCTTCGATTTAATTTACTCATATCTATATCAATTGCTGTGTCAACCAATCATCAAGCTCTTAAAGACATAATGATGTTTTAAACTAGACTAGTACTCATTTTAAGCATTCAGTAAGAAAACTGTATATTGTTCATAATTAGAACTTGAAAACACGTTTACAACCATAGACACTGAATCGTGTTGAAGTAAGGTGTTTTTTTATTAGCTAAAGGCTTTTTAGCATAAATTGATTTCAAAATACATTATAAATTAAATAAAGAAATTATGAATAAATAAATAAATAAATAAATTAATAAATAAATAAATAAATAATTAAATAAATAAATAAACAAATAAATAAATAAATAAATAAATAAATAAATGAATGAATAAATGAATAAATAAATAAATATAAATAAATAAATAAATAAATAAATAGATAAATAAATAGATAAAAAAGATCATCAAGAATACCTCATATTGCAATTATCTTTGGAACATGTGGCATTTTTTTTTTGCTTACAACTATTAACTTTAACCATAATAGGAATTTTCTATGCAGTTATCGTTTTTTGCGTAAGGTGTAGACGTTGACAATGACTGATCGAAACTAACAAGGATGTTTCCAACTTGTAGTGCTTAATTTTCCAGTTATACTAATCAATTTTATCCTTACTTTAACTTTGCTCTCCATTGTTAGAAGCTACGTTATATTTGTTGCAATTGTGGTAATCGCTGGTAGATAATAACCGATGAAATCGACGAAACAGATGAAATCGATAACACTATTTCAGTGTGTTAAGACTTCTTGCTTTTTATGAAGACTTCGCTTTGAGAAAATCTTTCCTTCGTTCATATTATTTTTTTCAAAATCTTCAAAACTATAAATATTTTGCAACATTATGTAAAACAAACTATAAATATTATGTTTCCGGTTTAATCTAACAAAATAATATGTCCACAAGGGTTAAGAATGCTATATGCAATTTTCATATGACATGTTCGTGGTCGTCCTTCAACGATATACCAATTGATGAGGTTAAAGTGATGCAAAATTAGTGTTATATATAAATAAAATTTAAAATTTTCATTAATCGTCGCTCAAGATCTCGCAAACTCTTAAGTCAGTTATCAATAATTTAAATGTTTTCCGGTATTTCCATGCAACATTTTGCTTCGGCGTATGCAACAAACATGGTGGTGCACATGATGGAGAAACAACATTCTCAGAGCAACTCGCTTCGCGCATTTTGAGAGGAATAGGTTAACGCACCTAGGAAACCAGAGTGAGAGAGAGAGAAACGTGCATTCCATTTCGCTCCGTTTGACGAAAACGCGAGCGGACGGAGCTGGAAAACTTAACGAAAGCGCTTGTGCCGGGGTTGTTCGTTTGCCATTTAGTGTGGTGTTTGCCCTCGTAGCGGTAGCGGTGTGTTTTCGTCGTTCGTCGTCATTTCACGGAGCGTAGACGCCACGCGTAGGTCGTTATTCGAAGTAAAGCATAAACCATCCCGTACGGATGGCACCGGCAAATGTGGACAGAGATAATCCATCCTGGTCGAATGGTAATTAAATTGAGGTCTTCTTTGGCCGCAGATCGGTTCGCTTCGCGAAAATTTATGTGTTTCCATCATTCTCAATGCTTGTCTGCTATTCATTTGATTTCTCCTACGTATGGTGATAGTGTACGGATCAAGTGTACTTGTCCCATCAAAAGCATTTGGGAACGAAAATCTAATCCATCGGTTTCAACCGTTAGCCATCTTAAACCAGTGTATTGAAAACGCAAGTGAATTTGCTTCGAATATTGAGGATTTCAGTGCGCAATAGCATTGGAAAAAGTGGTTTTTTTTCATATCAATCCCCAAACGAGCAGGCGCATGTTGCTAAATGATTCCACCGGAGAAATGTGATACTTTATGCAAAAAATGGTTCACCGTTTCTAAAACCAGTTAGCAGTGTTAAAAAATTCAAAACGAAGAAAACCCAAGATGCACCAACCTATCATCACCAAGGCATGTCTGGTTTGGCGAAAGGAAGTTATTAATAGCACGCTGCACTTTCCCGGTGCGTACGGACGACCAGCGATGCGCTCGGAGGTGCATATTTCAGTGCTGACTGTGGAATGCAAAACCGGCGAATGGTTTTTATTAGAGCAGTGGCGTAGACGACGTGTGCCGCTAATGATTTAATTGCTGCAAATGATTAGTGCCCAGGCGAAGACGTAGTGCAGTGCACGAAATAAGAGAAGAAAAGTGAATGAAAATGCTCAAAAAAAGTCCCATATTGAAGTGAACGGCTCGATGACGATCGTACACACGTGTTTGACGCGCGCTTAGAAAAACAGAATTGTGGTGCACTATTTTTAAATTATGAATATTCATTTGTGGAAGGTTATCGCTTTGAAAAGTGCGAATTCGAGTATATTTGTGCAGGTTCTTAGGTTCTTAGTGGGATTTAGAGTATATTTGTGCAGGTTATTAGGTTTTTAGTGTTGATCAAGTTCCATTAGATACTAGATGAAGTGAATACGCTAGTTCTATGAATTACGAAAGTGAAATGTTTGTTAGAAAAACATGTTTTCAAGATACACGTTGTATTTGAAGTGACTTGTAAATCGTATTAGTAGATTTATTTTTTCCTTCACAAAAAGTCCTCCACAGCCAGTGCCACATCAAACCAAACCCCAACCAAAGAGAGTGCTCGTAAATCAAAGGATTTATCAGTCAGCCCTCGTCGCCTGGTAGACGACCATTCAAACGCCAGGAATAGTTCAATCATGTGCGCAAAAGACTCCATATAGGCTCCTCTAGGGCCGGCCAGGCGAGAATCATAATAATGGAGAAAAGTGAGCAGCATTGTCAGCGATCATAAATATTCGTAAAACAACGACACAGGATTTAAATCCTCTACCTCGGGATGCAATGGTATTGCCGTGGCACAGAGTCGTGGTGTTTTTGGGCAAAAAAACAATAAAACGAATCCCTTCCTGAGATTCGATCGTTCCGCTCGGATCTTCGTACGCGCGATTAAAAACGAAACTGTTTGAAAGCGAAAAGCGAAAAGCTTTGCAGAAAATATATTTTATTACCATTTATTATTATTGATGGTGATTTATAGGCGGTGTGTTTTCCATGTTAACCGTTGTGATATCCTTCTCTGTTTTCCACCGAAGCGAAAATTGATGATGTGTTGGCATTCAGTTCGGTGTACAATGTTTTCATGGTCTGATTTCATTATATTCAACCTTTTTTCGCTTTGTTCTCCATGAATGCATCGATACACGCCATGCTATAGAAATACTGACGTTTATTTTTATTACATACCTGCAATATACGGTCGAGAGGACGAATTTGGGAATGTACCAAATGTTTTGATAGTTGAGCACGTGTATCTACCATGGTTTGAAAAAATAAATTTTCCTACACGGTTCTTCTCTTGATATTTTTCTAATGCATTTTGCTTTACTTTTACACACAGATTAACCATGCTATTGCGTCAGTGAAAATGGCACGTGTTGTTAGACACACAAAAAGCACAAACCAATCTGAGTTGAATGGATCTGTGAAAGTGGTCTGCTATTGTAACCATGTTTGTTGAAGTTCTTGAAGTTCTGCTTATGCTGATCTGCGATGTATTCTAATAGCGAGAGTGGTTGGCGATGAAAGATAAATGATGCTTGAAAACGGCCATCTTAGTGCTTCTGTTGCCTAGTTCTTGGCAGAAACATCAAAAAGGAAAGTTTGTGTAGATGCTAATGTGAAAAGTTTTTCTTACAACATAGGAATGTGTTGAAGGAAGAGACCAAGTTTGAATAAATTAATGATTCCTGTAGTGAAAGTGATTTTGAGAAGGTTTAAACAAAATTGAGTGAAAGCATTTCATTCGGTCATAAGTTTCATCGAATATGCGTTTTCGTGAAGAAAAACAAATGAAATATTATGCTGGCATAGCAGAGTAATGAGCAATGAGTGAAATTGGACTATCCTGTTATTTATTCAAGAAAAGCATGGGTAAGAAAAGAGTTTCAGTTTGAAATCCAAACAATTTTATAGTTAAGGTATTAATAGGGAAACATATCAAAAACATTTTAGCAACCTCCTTGAACATTTTGTTTCATTATTGGTTTGTTGTTTGTTAGATTCTTTGATTCAAATCCTGTTTGATTGTCTGTTCCTTGATAGTTTCTTCAAATGAACTTTGTATAAAAAACGATTTATGCATAAAGTTTAAGAAAAGTAATAGTATATAATAATGCATGTCCTTATTTTAGTTTTCGCAGGTTCTTTTTTGTTTTACTTTATTTTCTATCACTTTGCCGCGTAATATTATGCTGCGTTTCCTACCACGACCTACATTGCCTACAAGCTTCGTATTCTATTATCGAATATCAGTTCCTCACATCCTTAGGTTTTTAGACCAGAACGCAAGGCTCGAAATCTAATAAAAGAATAAGTTTTCCTTTTTTAACTATCCATCGGCTTCTGTTGTGTAGATACCAAACGACAGAAGGCCATAAAAAAGACGGTTTGAATTCCATGGCCAATTTTATTGCTACCTGTCCGGTGGTGGAATGCATCTGCTGCTGGAGGAAGTGACGCAGTAAAAATGATCATTTAAAAATATCTGTCGGTTGCGACTGGCCCTGTCGACAGGGACTCTTACTCCAGAGGGAGCAATGGAGGACCATGTAATAAAGTTTGGGAGAGACTTTCAGTGCCCGAATATGTATTCCAAGAACTTAAAAGAAAAGGTAAAGCTATTGCAGCCCT
This sequence comes from Anopheles sinensis, assembly GCA_000441895.2. Taxonomy (NCBI): domain Eukaryota; kingdom Metazoa; phylum Arthropoda; class Insecta; order Diptera; family Culicidae; genus Anopheles; species Anopheles sinensis. The sequence continues at coordinate 144,497 of KE525180.1, read as the reverse complement.
GATTTGCTTGATGTTTGACTCTCTTTTTCCTAACCATAGATCATTCAGCATATGATCAAAACCTGAACGTCAAAGGTGAGCGGAACAAATTGTATAAAACTAAAAAAATCAACCATACTTTAGTGGACATCAAATGCACTCAAACTTACTCGAACTTCAGCACACCGCAATGAGAATAGACCGCAATGATGAACCCTTGGGGATTTGTATGTGGTGTGGTATAAAATTCATCGACCGAAAACCACGAACCAGCTCGCGTGAAGGAGGGATTGCAAGTTGCCGTGGGTTAGCGGTAATAAACCCAGACAAACTTTTCCCTCCGAACCCCTATTTACTGGCGCTGGCTGTATTTCTTCCGGCTAGTTTGTGGGAGGGATGGCGTATATATACAATATATAAAATGCACATTAAGTCCGGTGTGGATTAACCGCACTTCTACCCTCCACCGATCGCAAACCATCGCTGACTGGTGCAGGTTTTTGGGGGAAGTTTTCCAACGCCTTTCCTCGGGGGAACCACCGGTGTGCTGCTGCTTGCTGGTGGCTGGGAGGTGGTTTTCCTGCGCTGTGTTGTGGCCAGGACGCTTTCAAATAGTATTTTTGGGGTCCGGTATTTTTATGTTGGAAGGTATTTGAACCGAATAAAAATGAGATCCTTCCTGGGAACCGGTGTTGGGCAGAGAAGTACATAAGTCTGGAACTATCCAGTCTGAGTTTCAGACAAAGATCACGTTCTTAAATATACGTTTCGTTTTTTTATGGCGAAAAACCCTGCTGCTTTTTACTTTAGAGGACTCTTTACTTTGTTTGTGTTTGTTGAATGTGAAATGTATTGTAGAAGAGAAGTGTTTTGTCAATACAAACAACACTATTTTCTCTATAAAAGGATAATAATATGGGAAATTTGAGTTATGCAAAATTCGTATTTATTTTCAAACGCGTTTTGCATGAGCATTATATGAAAGATATCATCAATGTTTCATTTATGAAGCAGTTAAAAAATTGTCCTTTGTTTGTGCGATGTGTTTTGTTAGCAATGGTTTTTTATCTGGACTCGACTTTTCCATGGAGTTTTGCTCTGACCAAATAGCATATTTGGACAACAGTTAATTAATTATTTTAAATTAATGTCTGCTTAGACATGTGCTTAAAGATACATATTTGCTTCAGTTGCATCACCTTAATCATAAAATGATGAAAACTAGTTTATAATGAAATAATCCAAGGATTTGAAAAAAAGGCTTACTTGATCAGCCTGCCAAAGACTGTGATATCAACTGTTTATTTTCTGTCACTCTACTGTTGCGTTTAGAAATGCCTGTGAAAGGTTCACGTGTTTCCTCCCGCATCCATAGGAGTTGTCTGCACGTTCCGAACATGTCACAACAGCAGACACGACCTGCCTATAGGCCCCAGACGTAATTGACACAATTCTGGTCCTTGTTAAAATCAGCAAACCGTGTAAAGTGACTGTGAAATACGGCTTCCTGCTGCGCCTGGTATGTCCACCCTGTCATATACAGCTATTTCCAGATTAGTGGCTTTTTTGTCTTATTTTATATTGTTTTAGCCGCAGTTCATGCGAACGTCGGCTACATCGATGAGTTGAGTTCAGACGTTTTTTGTGGTTTTATTGTTTTGCTTCTTTATAATGAGTAGAAAAAGTGGAACTGTTTCGACGGCGGAGTAAGTTGAACACCGGTGGCTGCTGGTGCCTTGAAATTTTCGTTCAAACTTGTTCCTGTCGTCTTATGACATCCCGTCTTGGGCAACCATCGTGGTTCCGTGTGTGTGCGTAGGGTGGTGGTCGAAGGGTATCAATTTCCTAAGCGGATTTTCAGTCGTTTCGCCCACAAAGCCAAAACTCTGCTGCCCTCTCGCTGATGTCTCGCTGTCATTACGCTAAGTGTGCGAAGCACGCCCGAAGATTAATGGGTTTGCTGCTGGGAGCGGGATAAAAAACGTGGCTAGAAGTGTTTGAGATGACGGTGAGCCAATGATAAGACACCTACTTTCAAACGTGTAAGAATGTATCTCGAGTGAAGCGCTCTTAACTCGGTTCGGGTAGAAGTTTTGAAGTTTTGCTTGAGTGTGTTTTGTTTATTACTATCGTTGAAGTAAAATTTATTTAATATGCTTATTTTTATCTTTACCAAATTTCACGTTTCGTAATATTGATTCTCACGTTTGGAGGTATGCTAATCAGTGGTGTAAAGCTTATCTTCTTGATCCTCAATTTATACGTGGTTGTGAGTTGATGAATTTCAAGTTCATTAACACCAATCTTGTCAGACTGGCTTTTAAAACCTTTTGTGATGAGTGCATCATAAGAGGTATAAGTGTGTTTTATGTTTTGTTTTAATAATCTCGTAAAGCAACTGACCTGACCGATGCCCTTACGGTGAAAACAAAAAGGTGGTCGTTAATAAAACATGAAACCGATGAAAATCCGATGAAATAAAACGGCTTGTCTGAAGAGACGGGGAAACGCGCAACTGTCATTGGAGATGGTATCGACATGACGTGCGCACTAATGAAGGTATCAGAGATTGGGGGTCTTAATTTTTTCCTGAAACATGAAACGTCATCGGTGGCCCTATGGTGATTAACTAGTACAATGATTATTTGATATCTTAGTCAACGAGAGTGGGGACCATTGTGGTACGGTGGGTTATGTGCACCGAATTCTGTGTTGAAAATTTGTTGACAAGGTATAGAGTTATTCAAATGATGTTTTGTTTATTATTTTGATTAAATGAAATTGATTTTCAGAATTTGAAAAATAGTTACTTAGAATTAACCTTGATGTTTTAACACAAAGTTTTCAATTGAAGATGTTCGATTTTTTAGAGACCTACAGAGACTGAATGTATTTACTGCTTCCCTCAATTTCCTACAGTACCAAATAAGACTGGTAGTAATACCCATCAATTCCACGGTGCAGCAGCTGTTGTTACAATCGTCAACCTTTTTTCGTTCCACAAATGTCCCTTCCATCCGCGGCATCAGCCACCACAGTGAAACACGCCATTGAATGCCTGCCTCGTGCTCTCACACTGGGTCCCCATAATCGTCCCAGAACGGCGCAACATATGTGCGTGAACCGGGCAGCCGAGTCCATCATCCCTCAGGAATCCCTCTCGAAGGGCTGTTGCCTCCGTGTCCTCGCCCTATTCCGTGTGTTATTGAATTTCCCCAGGGTGGCACTTTAAGCGACGAACGAAATTCGATGCCTTTTAAAAATCAAAGGTGCTCAAACCCTCCGTTTCCATTTCCTGCCACAGCAAGTCTGTACGCAGCAAAACACACACACCGAGAGTCATTAGTCTGTGTGTTCCGAATTTCGGACGGCCTCACCGGGTTTGGCCGTGACGGAGGGTATGGTATGGGTTTTTATTCCGGTGATGCTGCGATGTCGGATATCGATGGGTAAGGCGAGCGACCCGAAAAGTGTGACCAAACTATGAAACCGGCCTGTGAAGGAGCTGTGCGCGAGTGGGATTATATATCATCGAACCACGGTGTGTTCCGGACCCCTGATCGGTTCTTTCATCTCCGTATATGCTATTTTCAGTTTATGTTGTCTTTGGTGTTCTTCGTGCTCTTCCGGGGATTGATCCTTTGTCTTCCAGCTGCATTTCTCTCCCTCTGTATTACGGGAAACCTTTTAGCTGATGCCGGTTGCATCGATTCAATTTTCGGCAGTAAAATGATTCGCAAATTCTGTGGTAAAAAGAGGGATTTATTGAACAGAGTTTTGCCCCAATCAACAGATGAGCAAATTAGGGAACCTTTTTTCCGAAGGGAAATTGGCGTGAAATTATTATTTTCTTTCTGGTGCGTATCTGTTTAAAAGTTCTTTCCTAAAATGCGTTGTTTTTCAACAAACACTTTATTTTCCGGAAATTTTGGATCAAGGTAACAAATTTCCAATATTTATAAAATTTTATCTTTCCATGGCTCTTCCATAGTTCCAAGGCTCAAATGACGTCTAACCACACATTACCAGTTGTAAATATAATGTTGTATCATCCTGGGGATGTATATATGTGTGTGCAAAGTGCGTACGTTTGTAATAAATTTGCCACACGTTTCAAACCTTAGGCGACGTTGGTCGAGCGTCCCAAACATGAGAATTAATCGATTATCAAATATTTTAATAGGGACTTACGCCTCCGTACGACAATGAAACACGCACTGTTTGGGTAGGATATTTTTTCGTCACGGTTCCGTTACGATTCGTCAATTTCTTAATGGCGTTGGAAAAGATATGGAGACAAGAAAAAAACCCCTTCCAATCTTCTCGAAAATCCAGAATGTATGCGATAAATTTGTAATCAATTCCATGAGTCACATCTTGACTTTAAAAATTCATAAAATTATGATATTTAAAAGATATTTGTGTTGTTTACAGTTTATTTGTTCGTACGATTGTGTTCCAGTGAAAGTGCGTTTCTTCTCTTTTCCAAATTTCATACAGTTATCTAAATCAGAAACGTTGCGGAACAATTTATTTCCGCTAAGAAGTGGCACGTGACCGACAAGGATCCTAATGTCCTTTACACCGTGGCCGAAATTCACGTCGGCCAATAAAGCAATCCAAGCGCCTTTCGGAAAAACGTGCGCGCTAAACGAAAAGGGGAAATGGTAATGAAATTCCCTAGTTCCTATCTCCAGTTGCCCTTTGGGTGGCGACACTGGGTCGGGATTAGGTTGTAGATTGGCCAGCGGGCAATTTATTTGACTTGCTTGATGTTGCTGCACGCCGGCGTTTGTTGTCTTATGGCAACTGGTAATTGGTCGGTACCAATTGGTTCGCATTGATGAAAAGATGTGGAACGTCTGGAAGACGCGGTACAGGAGCCTGGGGGAAGCGGAAAAAGGCCTCAAGATACGACGGTGTCAATTTATTTGTCAAGCCAATCCCCGACGCTCCGATCCATCTGCTTCTTAGGGGTGTCTTATGTTGCCTGTAAGCGAAAGTGTTTTCATTTATAATTAATCGATGTTTTGCTTGTTCTCAATGTCTAACAGAGATTTGTTAGGTTATGCGATCAAAACAAAGGCTTATTTTGGGATAAATAAATTGTAGGATTGTTTTAAAACTTTGTTTATAATCTTACTTTGCTCATTGTAGATTTGTTTCTATAGTTTGTGTTAGTTTCCATATAACAATGAGTAAATTGTAGGTTTTTATACTTCTTGTATCAAATCTTTATTTATAATTTTATTTGGTTCATTGTAGATTGCTTTGAGTTTTTATTTATTTTCGAATCACTTTTGACACTCGCATTTCATTTGGATCTCTATCATTTGCTAAGGTTTTTCACTTCTATAATTCGAATCGTTCTTAGAAACATCGTTTACAAGATCTCTCGCTTCGAGATTTTCTGTAGCAATTTATCTATTTGCTTCGTGCCACCATGATGTGCTTGTTCTCGTACATTTTCAAATTGGATGGTTCTCGAACCAAGGCGACATTAAAACTAAACCAATAGCTGATGTAGGCACCACTTTGCATAGGAGAATTCTTCAGCCGTATGGGTTGGCTTCTTCCATGTTCTCAACGGGTTGATTCTAGGGCCTCTTGTTGCCCATACGGCACTCCGGATCGCACTTACGAGCCTGCCTACTATACGTCTCGGACTCACGCAATGTATCTCGATTTTAGCCGAAGATACCCTCGACGTGGTCACGTGACTCTGCCCAGTGCCCTCTCCCCCCCGGGGTCTCTTAGGCCGAACAACGAGAATGCGCTCTGCGGCGGAGGAATGCTCTTGAGATGATTGCCGTCGCGCGGGTGAAATTGAAGTCTGCCTCAGCTGAAAAACCGGTTCATATTGTAATGCAGCTCCTCGGGAATGGAAGTACGTATGCAAAGGAACTGAAAGACAAAACAACAACAAGTACAACAACAAGTACAAAAAAAGTGAAGAAATAGCTGGTGCCTCAGCTTGGGTACTTTAGATCCCGTGGCGGGGGACTTGCCTCTTCGAAGGCCTTCTGGTTCACCGTCCGGAAAGGAAATCCGTTGCCTAGCTCTAGGTTCGCTGCTGCTTGAAAAAGCCACAACACCACCATATGGTTAGTAGCGCGTCATCGTCATCGTTTTGCTACGGTTGCTCTCATTTCGTTTTTTTTAAATGTTGCTGTTGTCGCTTTTCGTTTTTCCTCACAGCATTTCCATCGCTCCCCGTGCGCATCTTCTTCCATCTTCATCCCAGCGGTCGTCGGTCGTTTTAAAGTAATGATATGCGCTTAATGCATGCTGTGCACATACACACACACAGTCATGCCAAATGCATATGTAACGTGCGAGCATTGTTCACCTACCGACCATTCCCGGCTTCCTGAGTTTAATAAACGAATGCATGCAGTAGAGGGAGCATTGTCGAGAGCTTTTAAAGCAAAAAAAAAACAGAAAAGGAACAAGGATCACACTACTAAAACACTTACATTCGCGCGCCATCATGGCCATGAAAAGTTACCAAAGTGTTTTGTGTGGTACACATCGTAAAAGGAATCGGCAAGATGATATACAAAACAAAAACCGCTCCGAAAAGAAGGGCACATGCGGCTCTTCGGCTTGTTATAGGACTCGACTCGATAGGGTTTTGGGGCAGCTCCTTTGGGCCTGTCCGTGCGTTTTTCGTTGTACGCCCTAAGATCGCGATGTTTACGCGAGCGACGTGCTTCTGCATTTGTTCCTTTTTTGTATTTCTTCAGTTTGCTTGTTGCATTATGTTGTTTTGCTTTCAGCCGAACCCCTTACCTTCGTTCGTCTTTGAAGGAAGATGTGGCCATGTGGTCTCAAAGCAATTCCATTTAAGCTAAGGTGTACTTTCTGTATGAAAAACCGCTCATACTAAGCATGTTATGTCCGGAATGACTGACACATCGTATGAAAACAGACGTTCCATGTGTAGGATTAGGTGTTTGTTAAAAAAAATGCTCCAGTTGAATTTGATTTCGATAAACATGTTTTAAAAGATTCCGATTTTTGCCTGTGCAGGAAAAGATAAGGCCGGAACAGAAGGTTTTGGTTTGTGAAACTACTTAGCTAGAAAAAAAAGTTGTAAACCACTTCTCGTCGGTAGGAACCCTATTATTAAATGAACTCTCCATCATCAGCCAAAGACGCAAATCTCGCCGAGCTCTAATATGTCTGCATCGGCAAAATAAATAAACCTCCAGTTCACGACTTTTTGCAACTGCGCGAGCCAGCCAAAAACCACGCGCAGGTTGATTGGTGGTAGGCAGTCTGAACTGGGAAAAATAGATGAAGGTTTGGACTTCCAAAAGGTGTGGTTGTTTGTAAACAGCGAGAGCTACATAATTATTATAATAATCAAACGGTTGCGGAGCAGCCGAGAAGCGAATCTCGTCGGGCGAGCGCGAAATTCCGTCCACAAAAGGTTAGTTCCACGTCCGTCCGCCGTGTACTGATGGGTTCCCGGACTGGCACACCACCCGGGGGAAACCGGGGGCAATCAGTCCCGGATTATAGATTGCGGATCGTCTGTGGGCAGCTTTGTGTGCGTAACATTTAAGTGTAATTCAACAAACTGAAGCCGAGCAAAAGGCTTAGGAGATAGGGAGGCGCACACTCTACGGGCGAAACTCTGGAACTAAGACTGCGCGAATCTGCGGAGGAAGTTAATAATGCTGCTCTACATTTTGATTTGCTTTCTGCGTTTGAATGGATGCTGTGGCTCTTGCTTGGCTTTAATGAACATACCAGGGAGGTCGTCGGCAGCGTTGGGCGCTCTATTTCTCCAATGTATTTAGTTGTCCAGCCAGTCGCGCCAGCTATATCTTTTCGGCCCACCGAAAAGCGAATAGGCTCTCCGCTCAATCGCTCGAAAAGAGGCTGATAAATGCTGCCGTGCTTAAGAAGGAACCATATTTTTAACCTTAACGACGACTCCACTGCTGGGGGTTTGGTTTTTGAGCACTTATTTAAGGTGCTTGTGCTGCTAAACGGTTTGGAAGAAGAATCGTCGTGCCCTCAAACCAGGTTGCCGTGTCCCATATAAGGACTCGCGTATGGCAATGGTTTTCCGATCGGTTTTGGTTAGGATTCACCTTTGCATAAACCGATATTGCTCGGTTGAATGCTGCTTTAATAACGGTGGCAGGCCAACACAAACACGGCCGTTCCAGAGGCAATTTTGGGTAAGCAAGAAACATACTCGCCTGGCGAGATTCCGCTGGAGAAGGTGAAAAAGGCATTCGTTTATTGATTTGCATAACCTTCACCGGGTTTTGTTGTGACTCCTCCGTTCATGTGAAGGGGTAGAGAGCGATGCCTTTGGTTCGTGGTGATGGTTCAAGAACAGTTTCCTTTTCTGGAGACCGTTAAAGGGACAATAAGCGAACACTTCAGGTTACTTCTGATTCAATAATGGCTTTTTATCGAGGAGAGCGTTATTTAAAGAGATGGGACATTACCATAATATTTAGTTCCTTATAAATAACCTTGATTCTATACTTGGATGAGTTTTCGAAGATATACTTTCGTTTCGTGTTTCAAGTTAGGTTCAGTATGCGAAAAATACAGAAAGGTTACTTTTGTTTCATTATATCCACAAAGATGCACAATAAGTCAAAATGTGAATTATAAGGTAGTTTATTAAATTTCATTAATTAAATTATCTATGTTCTTTTGAATGAGCAAATATGACATTGGCGATAGAGAAACAGGCGAAGAAGAGAGGAGACGATGTAAAATTTTTGGCGAACGATATCGAAACAAGCACCACCCGTATATGAATCAACTCTGATAAGAATCTCGCATAAGTGGGTAGGGGCCGGTGAATATTTATCCGCGAGGTGATTTTTAAGAGCCTCCAGCTTCTCCCACCCTCGGGGAAGATTAAACCATCGGGGTCGGATCGGCCTATTCGGAAAACAGCTGGACATGGTGATGGTGGTGCTGCCACCACGAGCATGACGCAGTTTTTCATGTTTCCGGGACAGCGCGGGCCTCCGCTGCGTGACGTGATAGCAATTAATTCAGCGCCTTATGACGCCACGCTGCAGCTCGGGTTTTAGAAGTTGGATACTTTATTTCGACTGTGGTCGAGCAGCCGGCAGTAGTAGTAGTACCGGTGGCGCATAATTTGCTCCTGGCAGGGGGTACTGTTTGTAATTCCTGCACCATCGGTGGTAGAAATTGTTTATCGTGTTGTGCTGGGTTGGATGGAGGGATTTGGGGGAAACTACGGACTCGGCTTACCATGAAAACAGTGGAGGGATTTTAATGGGGTTATGGATCCGAATTAGATCCAAATGTTGTTAAGACAATCGAAGTTGTAATAGAGGCATTATTGGACGAAATAAAAATCTGAAATCGTTGTATGAAGGCCATCTCATCGTAGCAACTTGTCCTCCCAAAAACTTGCTTGTACGTCGTGGCTATACAAACTATGTTCTCCCAGTTGCTTATCTGAAATAATTCTGAAAATTCGGAGTACGATTCAAACATACATCATCATTGCGTGATTCAACATAATTGATGGAAATAATCCAATTAAATGATACAAACCTAAGATAGGCAATCCGTTAAACCACACGCCGGTAATTGATCCGAAGTAGGTTAGAAACGTGGTAGGAGCCATCGGATTCCACGTCGGCCAGCCAAAATAATATCATTCCACAGGCCGTTATTCGATCGTTCGCAATTCGCAATTTGGAGTGGGTCCCGGGAGTTGGATTGAAATTCATCCAACGTTTCCGTATGGGTTTTGCTTGTAATTCTGACAGGCTTTCTCAGGCTGCTTGCTAAGAGCCGGTGGTCTATAATTAGAGTGTTTTAGTTTAATAAGAGTACTGCCGACCGGCGTGCGATAAAGCAACACGAGCGCGCGTGTCCAGCTGATTGCAGCAGTGGAGGCTCTTGAAGGCTCGCTTTTCTTCTGTGCTGTTGCCTCGTGTTTGCACTGGTTGTGTTAGCGTGATGTGTAAACGTAGTTTCTGTGCGATTGCTGGATTCGCCCCGCCTTAAGATGCTGCTTTTTTTGTTGCTTCTCGTAGCCGGGAAAATAAGAAAGGCGCAAGCAGCTCTCACCTCTTGAACGAACGTCTTTCTAGAGCATAGCGGCGAGGTCAATCCTGAAAGCAGTTCAACTTCTGCTGACTCACGTCTCGCAACACGGGTTTATTTATATAAAACACCTCTTTCCGACACTCAAAAAAAAACATTGTTTTGTATTTTGGGATGCTTTTTTGACATCCTAGCAATTTGTAGGAAAAGAAAACATAACGGTGCCCAGGACCGCGATTAGACACCGACGGAACGTGTACTGCGGAATCAATTACATTCGCTATTTAACGGTGTGGTGAATGCTTGACGAATTTCTTTTTTCCACCCATTTCTTTGACGCCGTGTCGTGGTCAAATTTATCCGAAATTTGGAGGAGAATGTTTAACGATTTTTTGCGCTTACACCTTTGCTTTAGAATACTTTTGCAAGTTTGATCAGTGTGTTTCAGCTTTGAGGCAAGGATTTTCCAAGGAAAATGTATCATCTTCCGCTGCAAAAGGTGTGCACTTCAAATAAATGTCGAAAAATAGGCATTTCGATGTTGACATTTTAAAATCAGTCCGGTTTGGGAGCTGTAACGAACTCCTGATTGAAGTTCACTGTACTTCAAGTTCTGTGGACTTTGTTCAATTTTATCGTATCGCACGCATTGTCGCTTGAATTTCAGGCTCCGACGTACAACATTCTAACAATAGGTATTTCTAGTCAGTGCCTTTCGCTGGGGTTATTATTCCAATTTCTGGATGCCCCAGTATCTCTTTTCGGGTTTTCGCTCAAAGAACATACTAGAAGGGGGCTCATCTGCTGCCACCGCTGGAGATAGAATGCCTTCTATCGGTGATGGCTTGATGCATGTCAATTGGATGGAAAATTGGAATTCTGTTTTATGTTGGTCGAGTTATCAAGCATCGCCTCGGCTATCCGGCTTCGACTCGCACTTGACATCTAACGATATTTTCTCCGTCCCATCCACGATTTGCGTTTCCTCTTCTATCTTTCTCTCTATGAACTCCGCACTGGCGATACACATTTGCGTCTTGCCCGAATGGTGCCTGGGACCGGTCTGGACAATTTAGACACCATCGGAAATACGAGCACGCAAGCACCGAGCATCGGTTAAATGGCACTAAGTTTAGCATGAAATAAATTCAAGACTTTCATTCCCTCGGACTCTACTGCTGCTGTGCTGCAGAGACTGACAGGCGATTTATATTGGCCTCCGTCTTCATCGTCTCCATTTAGTATCCCAGGAAGCAAGGCTCCTCTTCGAGAACCGGAAAACGATGGTACTAGAGGGATCCACGTTTGGCTCCATCGCCTTCTCGGTGCGCCATCGATCGTGCAGTGTCCTGCCAACGAAATAAGCTCACTTAATGTTGCGAAGGACGGAAACTGACGACGCGCTCAAGCAGCAGCCATGCTGAGCGATTTAAGTAGCACTTGGTTACGGGTGATGATAAGAAGGGTCGTCCTTTGCGACTTCTCTTACGGCGGGGTATCGTCCCTAAACATCACCCAAGACCAACACCCACCCCTCCCAAACTCTTAGTTTGCTACTTCCGTTGATGATAAAACTGAAATTTCGGTGAGCATTCCGCGGGGTCCCATTTTGTGTTGTCCTGTGTGAAAAGCTCGATTACTTGCGCTAGCTTCGGTTATTTTCTTTATCACTCCCATGGCCGCCAGGATCAATTTACGTCGTGACGCCCTTTCCCTGACATTACTCGTTCAGGCGAGCGTCGGATCCAGTCACTCCCCAGTCTACGAAAAACGATGGCGCAAAATGACAAAATCGTATGCTCAAATACCTCCCCCGGCCTTTGGTGGCGATTCATTTTTTTGTATGTAATTCGGCCCCGGCCGCGGGAGCTGGTGCGCTCATGTCGATGACATTCCTGCCTTCGGAACTGGTTGGAGACTACTTTTGTTGATTTGGCAACGAGGAAATAACCATCAAAACACCATCGGTCTTCTTTGGTTCGTTTTTCTCCAGTGGCCAATCGTTCGAATGATTTTTTCCCTCCGTTTCGATTTTCGTAAACTCAGTCTCCTTCTGTAGCAAAACATACACACACACACACACGTGCACACTGTTCAGGATAGGTACCATCCCGTGAAACCTTTCCCGACTCACTCCGACATGGTTTTGTTGGCACTATCTGCCGCCCGTTCAACGGGCCAGCCATTCTAAAGAGCGATGTTTTCGTCCGAACCGTCAGAAATCGGGAAATTTATATGCTTTATGCGATTTTTTCCATTAAATTAACGAATTTTTCCAGGCCACTTTTTTCGGTCCACGGGCGAAAATGGGGGAAGAGAAAAGGATCGGTGGAATCAAGGAAGTTGGTAGTGCTAGAAAAAACCCAAAGCATAGCCCACCCTAGAGCAATTTATATCTAGATTTGTGTGCATGTGTATTTCATGCGCCTGTGTGCGGAATTGGGAAGATATGGAATGCCTTCTCATCCTTCCGGAGGTACCCGGTTCTTACACAAATAAGAGTGTATCCTTTTCAAGGCTCGGGACGAAAAAATGGGACGAAAAATTGTCCCTGTCCGATGTTTCCATTGGGATGTTTTTTTTTCCTTACTTCGTATCCCTTCCGGTCGTTTATAATGTTTACCCCCTATTTTTTCTGTGGACTCTGCTTTGTTTTTGGGAGGAAGTGTGAAAAGTTTTCACGCTGTGATGCGAATGCCAGTCGGCGTGTTATAAATTTCTCCACAAAAAAGGGTTGACCAGATAATTGTTGAAAAATGGAATACCCATTCTAGTTTGACCTCATTTTTTTAAGTTACGTTAAGTTAAGTTAGTTGCATACTATACTTTATATTATACATTAACATTAACAAATCTACCTCCAAACAACATCACAGATCCACAGCAAGACACCATAATTAAAATTAAAAAAAAAATGTCATGCACTTACTGATGGTTATAATTTCACGAACGAACAAGAGACAAACATAACTTTTCCATTACTTAATGTTAAGGCTATACATTTTTTTTAAAGATTTATAGGATTAAAATGGCAAGGATTATATATTCCCGGATACAATATAGAACAGCGTTCGTTCCCTTATAAACGCGTGTTCGAAACAATGTCTTACTCTGTCATAGGTTTTGCATGACAAATCATTTACGTATTTTATGAAACCAGGAACGGGACATTTTCGTTAGCGCTTGTAACATGGTGTGAGGAGAAAAACAAACAATGGAGATGTATATTCATTAAAGCTATCCTTGGCACAGTGAAAAAGAAGGGATATTTGTTCGCCTGTACACCTCGTGCGTATCAACCCTCGAACGCCAGCTATAAAAGCAATGTGGGTATTAAATGATAATATTTTCCAAGCAAACACAATACATATTCCAACCGAAATTCTACGAAAGGGCGCCTGAAAAATTGTTCATCTACGATTGGCACTTGCAGCATCAGTTCTGGCGACAATATATTGCCTACAGCTTCCAGACTTCAGGGATCAGTGAATGGAATATTTTCATCATAATCCATGAAATAATACAGCAGCCTGCTTTGCGCGGCCCAAGAAGCGAGTACGTGGCTGAGTTAAAGTTAATCCACAAAACAAACAAAGTTAACTTTCAGTTTCAGTTGATCTATCGTTGGCCTGCTTGTGTTTTCGGTTGAATAAATCAGCTCTTCTCTCGTTCTTGCGTTCGCGTTACGCCGTGTACCATTCACCCAGCACGAAGCGAGAAGAAGTTTCATGAATATGTAATAGATATATTGGCTGTATGATTTATGATGCGTTTCATTCCACAATCAGAGGGCCAGATTGGGAATGTGCGTCACTAACGATCCTGGTGGGTCTCGGCGGAGCGTGTCCTGCGTGAGCCAATTAGTTGACTGAATCAGACGAACATATTGGGTAGATTACCTACTTACTGCACATTTGAATGACAATAAATGGATAGATGTTCTCCATTAGTTCGTTTTTGGTGACGATCAAAACGAGATGCTGGTAACAAGAAACAAGACTAATCTATCGAAAATGAGAAATCAAGGAAATATACATACTCGTAATGAGCAGCTTTCGGCAGTCAAATGTTTCCAAAACTTAATAAAAGATAACACATGACAAATGTTCGAACGTGAATCTAAAAAATAAAATTAAAAAAGTGAACAAGATAGAACTAAACCTTTGAACTACCTATGTTTTGAATGTTTAACATTTAATACCTTTCTATATCGATACCTTTCTAAATCGTTTTCGTAACACGGAAGAAGACATATCCTAACGTTTTACCATGTGCATGTTCTTTAATGTTTATGTTTTATATGCTTGGATAACGTTTTTCTTTTTTTGTTTATTTTTTTATTTTTTGTTTATTAAAATTCCTTTAATTGTTTATACATTGCATACTTAAGATCTTGGTTTCTCTGTTTTATTCTCATATTTACTTAGTTTCTGTATTTGAACTCCATCTCATTAAAGTTTTGTTGTCTTAATAATTGTTTATGATTTAATTGCTAATATTATTTATTTTTCGAATATTTTCTACTCTCAAACGTTTTGCTTTTTGTGTTTTCTTAATTCTAACTCTACTCGTCTCAATGTCTGTTCGGGTTTTTCCTATGTCACCACTTCTGTGTTCTTGTCAAAAATGTGAAATTGAGCATGAGTCTTTCTTTTTTTTTCGTACATCATCTCAAAAACTGTGCAAATGGATAATGACAACGCTTGTGTCGCTCGAGCTGTGAAATTCTTGGCCTGCCCTGTGTGTGGTGGAATATTTTTGCGACAACTCTGCGGACATCTTTTTTTTTCGTACCTCCTATTCGTTCAGTTGTAAGTTGGAGTTCAAGCGAAGCGACACATTAAAAACAAAAAAGGGAAAAGGACGGCACAGGCAATACGGAGGCGAAGCAGCGAGCAGTCGACTAGCACACATTCTGGTGACATAAATACCATACTGGCAAACGGTCCAGAAAAAGCAGCACGTGGTGTGTCGCGACACATGGCGTTGACATGCCTCATCGGAACAGTTTTTACCGACATGCATTATCCCGCGTAGGGCGAAATCATAATTGCTCCTAAATGACTTCTTCGAAATCATGCTCATCGGTGGAAGGCGGAAGGCCGCAGCCAAGGGCGGCAATGCTGTCACCAAACACACACATACTGCACTATAGGGCCACGGTTGGGTCTGTCCTCGGCTTCATTTTTTTTCCTCTCCCTTCTACTTATTTGGAACCCTCCGTCTCAGAGCAGTACCGAAGTTTCTCCTCATGCAGGTTGTGGGCTGAACCGCTTCGGCAGCAGCAGCAGCAGCAGCAGCAGCGCATAAATGTCAAGCGTCATCATTAATAATGCTCTCCTTCAGAGTCTAAATTTTGCACATCCTTCTTCGCCCGCAGCAGCAGGCGTTAGTGACGTTTTGCGAGCAGGGAGTTCAATTATTATTGTCAGCAACAGCGGCATCCCGGCAGAGCATCTCAACGCCATCGCCACGGTTCGGTTCGCTGGAGGATAATGGTCGGGCGTGGTAGGGTACCACCGAAACCAAATGGTTGGGGAATGGTCGCGAGTAAAGTGAATGTTCATCACTTTCCTTGTCTCCGCCGGGAGATGCACACCCCAGAATCGGCAGGGGTTTGGTTTAATTTTCCATGCTATAAATTCACAACCAGCTGCTACAATATGGTGCCACATCCGGTGCTGCTCTTCCCATCCGTACCAGCAAGGCGGCGGTACATGACCTGCTTTCGGAACGGCTTGGTTTAATGTTGATATAATAGATTTGGCCGATAATCGCCAGAGGTGACCAGTTTGGTAGCGTCACGGTATTTTTTGTTCGGCTCACATTTTGTGTCTATCATAAAATAAATTGTGATTACCGTGAAATCCTCTCAAAAGTACAGCTTAATATTTCAGTCTCTATTACGAAACTTCGACAAATTTCCAAGGTGAATGACTATTCTTGGACTTACTTACGCAATATATAAGACTTATATAAAAAAGGTGCACACGCTTTAATGGAATTAACTTCGATTAACTGGAGTTACGTTAACTATGTCGTTTTGCAATACTAATGAAGACACAGCGATTCGTCTTAATTGACGTTTTAACTACGGCATTTTATTACAGCGTCGTCCAAATTAAGCACGCAAACCTCGCCATCAGAGAGCCATCGGTTGCGTGGCTTTCGAAGCACGTCGAGAGATTAATTAAAAATGAATCTTACTGCAAATAAAACTTCATTTTAACTATCTGCGTAACGAATCCCGGCTTATCAGCCCTGTTCTTTACATTTCAAAGAGACGACGGCTTCGACCACCCAGAGGGAGGCAATCGCAGGGGAAAAATCTCGCCGCAAGCACCGTTAGCGAAACTTTATCTGCAATTAATTGTCTTCCCAGGGGAGTCTGGAATGGGAAAGTATTGATTGTTCGTCATGTTCTGAACTAATGCGTACCCGGTTTCAATTTGTCTGGTCGCAAGACATCGGATTCTGGGTTTGGTGCATTGAGATAAGCAGTTCGTCTTGAAAAATATGCATTTGTGGATTAAAATAAAAATTATGTGTGCCTTTCATGTTGTTAAATTTACTGGAATGTTTGATATAGAAATCAAAAGACGCAAAACCCGTTAGGCTTGTAGTTCTTAAAAGTAATGTTGAATAGACACATTGAAGTCGAATCTCGAGTGCTGAACGGAAGGCAAAGATGCCGAGTTGAACATCTATATAGATAGATAAAAATATCTTGATATACAATTTTTTTGGATCACTGTATTTAAACTTCTACTAAACAACTGAATCATTTCTAATGAAACTTTGCACACACGTTCGTTAGGCATGAGAATAGGTTTGCAAATACATTGTACACTGGTGGACTACATTCTATTTTAATAAATCACGAAATTCTATCTTCATTTATTGCTTTGTTCGATTGCTTGCATTCAGCAATGAAATTTGAAGGTTATGATCTTGTTGTTCATGCATTGTTTCATTTCAATAACCACAAAATTAATCTTTGTTATTTGCTTATAATAATAATTTGTTTAGCTTTGGCATCGTCATAGATGTGCTAATTATTTTAACTTTGAACAGTGACAAAATGTATTGCCAAAAAGCGAAGCTGTATACAACTATAATATAAAACTGCTACATGATGATTCAATCTGCGACTTCAGTGACGGTGTAAATTTTCAAATTTTGCCGCTAAAAATGAAATATTTTCAACAAGAAAAACAATAACATAGAAAAATCTTAACCGAGCCAGCTATTTCTCTATGACAATTGAAACTGTGTAAGTGATTTGGAGGAATACAGGCCTTATGCTCAGATGGTTCTCGTATTCCTCCGAATTGCTTACTTAAGACAACAAACCTACATCTGTTGTGATAAACGAACGCTTCATGGGCACCTTTTAGGGTTAACCACCAAATTTACATCCATCGCTTCAAGCAATTCAATTTGTTATTAAAATACTCCGCACGTTTTCCATATGTGTGCGTGCGTGCGTCGTACGAGACGAAAGGTTCTGCGTCGACCCTCGCTTTCAAAACATTACGGTTCCATTCAAAGGGGACTCCCATTTCCAGAGCTCCGTGGGTTGTGGCTTAAATTAAATAATAAAATGAATAGACGTCGATCATTACCCGCTCAGAGGCCGCGGTCGACATCTTCTTCGATCTCGGTGTCATATCAAACCGCTGGAGCCCGACCCTCGCGGTACTCGGCATGAACGTGAACGTACAAGACAAGTCGGTTCCTCTCCGCTCCATCTCCTCCTGGTCGCTTTCCATCACTCATCTCGCAAGTGTAGTACTGCGTACGGGTAAATCATGTTTATTTATGTTTCAAACATACATTCACGCCACCACCGTCCACCTCGACCCATAATTTTGGAACGAATTCTCCGGACGAATTAACCTCCAACACCCATCCCCCACCGCGGGCTTGGCCGGAGGCCCTCGGGATGCTCGTGTTGTGTAGTGAAAAGGCCATTAACCCTTTATTGCTTTATTTTTCCCTCTTTCTTGTCTTTCTTGTGTACCTATCGGTGTTAGCAAACATATACCCATCGTTTACGACGGTACCCATTGTCCATCGATAGGTTGTGGCCAGGAGGAAGATCTCTTCCAAATTCTCTGGCTATTTTTCTAAGACGGCAAGCACCGGGAACACTGATTAAGAAAAACCAGTACATAAACATTTCTGTACCCTCAGGATATTTGGCGTAGACTTGTGCCGAGAATACTTACTGTGAAAAGTACATTTTCGTTTATCGTGTTGTTCGTCATGCGATTAGAAGCATCTGATACCATTTCACGGTTGTTTTTGGAATGGACAAGATACCGCAATAAAAAGTATACGGAAAAAGGAGGATGGTGGTGTACCATTTCACCTAACTAGAGGACAGACAATTCAGAAAGAACAATTCAGACTTCAAAAGCAGCATCATTATTTTTTATTCAGTTTACGATAAACCAGTTGATCTCATTCAAAAACTTTGAGACTGTACCTTTTTCATGCTGATGGGTCTTTTCAAATAAATGTAAACTGGAAGAAGTTCTATCATTCCACATTCCGATTTAAGATGGTGCTATTATGCAGATTGCTTCAATCTAATTTCGCTTTTTTTTTAGTATATCAAAGAACATGTTATTTAATATATTTGTTTCTTCGTGATTGGTTTATTTTTGTTTTTATCTTCAAAAATATAAATTATTTTAATCAACTTGAAGAACCTTATCGCGAACTCCGTACGAATGGTGCAACATAATTTAAAAGTATACCTCACTTTGACGTAATTGTAAGTTTTTAGGAGCCTCAAAAATAGTTTGTATAGCTATTAATTAACGTTTTTCTTGGATGAATTATTAAAATGTTGAAGTGATTACATATATCAAGTACTTGTAAACCAAACTTTTCGCCAACTAATTTCTGCTTCATGATTATTGTGATGAGCTGAAAGGCTGGATTGATGTTTGTAGCAAAAGGCTCCGCTTGTTTCCGTCGTTGTAAGGCATTCGTCGGCTTGCATCCGTTCTGAAATATTATTCTTCCGTTGAACTGTCTTCTTATTCTTGGACATTAGCAGCACCATGACTTTTTGAAAGTGATTGATGATGGCACAGGTGGTGGTGAATTTGAATTTCTTCACCAGATAATGCTGCGCGACTGCTCTCGGTAAAAGCTTACTCGTTTTTCCTTAGGACATCATTTTATTTTATCTGATTTCTTCGGTTTTTCCGGCATAAAAATTGCTTTCAAAAGCAAACACTTGAAATCTCATCACTTTGCCTCATTCGGTAGAGAAAGTGAATGAGTGAAAAACTCTTAAAGAAAACAAAGCGCCCCTTTCAAACGGATGACATCTCTGTTTTGCGCATGACTCCACCCGTATTAAAATCTTTCCTTCTTTTTGCTGTAGGTATAATTCGCTTAATTTATTGAAGTCTTTTATCGTGGCTTTGTTTACTGTATCGCTAAGAGGAAATGACATGATTGTGTGCACAGGGTAGTCGTTCCGTAGCAGAAATCCAATTTTCCAGCGGATGGAAAACAAAAGTCGCAAAAAGGTAGAACACTGCAGACTCGAGGCGGTTGTGTAAACATTTCTTGTTGATCCAATTTAACGCCATCTTGAGGGATAACACCAATGTTTAAGCGTGAATTTTTCTGTCTTTGAAGTTACCCTGGGAATGCTTGTCGTAGGAAATATAGAAATGTGTTGTTGTACACTTTCATCCTGATACATAGTTGTAAGGCGGTATTTTGTATATAAGATATACGTAAAAGTTATAATAAAGGTGCATTTCATAAATAACTCTACAATAAATTTATTTCAATAATTAAAAACATAACCATCAATTATATTTGCTAGTTTGGTACATACGACATCACTTCCTTATTTCATAAAAGACAACCTTTGAGAGCGAGTTCAGAATTCTCCTCCCAACATCGACGTTAAAAGAAATCCTCGGGGAAAATGTGTATTTTATGAAAAATGGATGCATTAAAAATTCAAAGCGTTCGGCTCAAAGGTTATTAAATATCAATAACATTATCAACGGGGGACCAGATTTTGTTCTCAGATCGTCTTTTGAGTGTAAAATATTTTCATGTTGGAAGGTTTGCTACAGCAGACGACAGCATCTCCCGCGAGAGCGATGCGATGCGAGGTAGTATTTCAAGAAAATGTGACATTTATGAAGATTCCTTCGCACCTCTTTCTGGATTCACCGATCCGTTGAGAGCAAGCTAATCGATGTCTTCCAAATTTTTGTCCACCGGTAGCGCTTATTCGCCCAGGGAGGGGCTCGAAATAAAGGAATCGTTACAAGTTGGTTGAAAATTTATGCGATTGTTTATTAAAGCGGGCCCCATGGAAACATTCCGGAAAAGAGAGGCTCACCCTTCCCAGCACTCCCCGTAGACCGTTGCGAGGTTTTACGAACGAGAGAAAATGAAGAAACATGTGAATTACTTCGGTTCTAACGATAAGATGACGGTTGAAGGGATTCTGGAGGCTACAATCACTTCAATCGAAATGGACATTGTAGATGTTGTTGAAGCTATCGATTTTTCACTTAATCCGGTGTAGTTTGCTTGAAGAAGAAAATATTTAATCAAAACAACATTTATTAACACTTGTCCTGGGTTTTCTGCTTCGTTTGTTTTAAGTTTGAACCATATTGTATCTCATCATTTAATCATTCAATATGCATCGAACTCAGTGTAAAACAAAATGAACTGTAAGTCTGAAAAACAAAAAATGAAAGGAGAAGGGGAAATTCGATAGCTAAAGCTTCTTTTTAAATTGAAAATATGGAAAACTATTCCCACTTGTTTATGTTTTCCCTCTGTTAAAGTGCACGACTCGTGTTTTTTCAGGAAAAACAAACTTTTATCTGAACTAGAACAATACATATGTACAGCGAATAATATAAATTATGCAACATTACCTCATTACCCCTAACCTTCTTCCCCTCAATTCCAATCCCAACAAAACGAACCGGGTACGGAAATGGAGGCTGTTTCAAATATCTTTAAACAACGTAATATATGTAGAAATCGTGACACATAAATTTCTGCGAAATTATTCCGTGTGATCCAGAAAAGGCAGTAGCCTTAAGATAGTTTCGATTCTGGGGCAGAAGGCAGCCGACTCGCAGCGATCGCAAGTAAACACGGCTTTGGCATGGCAGCAGCAGCAGCTTTTGGTTGCGCCTCCGCTTTGCCAAATCACCGCGGGCAGAAATCTTTTCGTGCATGCGATTTGTGGTCGCGATCTCTCGCACAATCTAAACTTTAACATTTACGCTCTCATGCATGCCCGCCGCGAAAGTTCAGCTGTGGGTTTTTCTTTATTCGGTAAGCCCGACGCCTTGGGCAATTGATTTGGCCTTTTGCGTGTGTAGCACTGCAAAGGTGCACAAACTCACGATTACTTGATGGTTCAATCGAGGTTTATCTTT
>KE525180.1:95004-113017 GCA_000441895.2 Anopheles sinensis | reverse complement strand
AAAGAAAAGGAACGGTTAAGCCTTTTTGTTTGTAAAATTCTGCGTTTTTAATGATATCGGATGATAGAACATATAATCGATGCACATTTTTTAGCTAAGCTTAAGAAAGCTGAACTTATGTCATGTCGTGAAAAACATTAGATTAGGAACCTATGTATTCTAACTTTTGTTGTGTTTTGTAGGATCCTTCAAAATAACAAAAACAATTCATCACTAAAGACATAGGGAACAGAAAGAGTTTGTCATTGCTTTCATGCAGAAAAGCATATTATTTTCTATACCCCAAATATTGAATTGACATGGAAGACAAAAAGACATGAAATATTGACTGTATTTTCCGATGATTTTCAAATCAGTTGACAATAAAATGTTGCTTTTCGAATTGCTTCAAACGTATTTTCCTTGTAAGTTATCGCGAGAGATCCGGTGCAGTTCGGGATTGTGTTCTGGCTCTCAATCCGTGTGTCAATCTCCAGTAACTGACCTACGGTACAGTTTAAGTTTCAAGTTTTGCTTGCTTTTGTTTGCATGTGGCCCTGTTTAATGTGTTTTGTGTTTCTTTGTAAGGAAGTTTCTTTCTCGAACTGGTCCAAGAATGTATTTTGCTTCCCATTAATTGTTGAAGAATGCACATCACAACTTGGCTTTGATACCCATGTTTTCAACCCAACGATCATGTACAAATTCAAGGCCTGACATTCCATATTTTTATTCCCAAAATTTTCAAATTATTCGTTACGTCTTTTTTATTTGTGAAACATTGTGGTTCTACTTATAACATGTAGTGTGTTGAAGGGAATCGAAAATAAAGCAAAGGAGTTAGAGTTGATGGCAAAAGGTGAATGGTTTCCGTGCAACACAGAGGTTTTTCATAATTCCTGGGCCGGCGGTAAAAACTTCAACCGCAAGCGCCAATTTCCGTTGAAAATGCACGATATGCTCTTAGTATATTGGTATCAGTGGCATACACCATTGCACACGCTTACTGATCACATTCTGTTCTTGTCGTTAAGCTACATCTATCCGTGGCGGTTTCTCTTAAACTTAATGCTATATGATGATGTTTCTTGCTCAAAGTGGTTCCTTGTGTTTTGATAAGATCTTTTGTTTTGATTTGTTGCAATCGGCCAAAGGATAAAAAAGTTGGCTGAAAACTGAATAACCTCGTAATTTTTCAACTTTTGAACCGATTGACGGATTTTTGCAAACGACATTTCAAACGAAAGATCTCTTCATTACAAACAACTTTGTGGAAGAAATCATCTTACTATAACATTTAGTTTATGAGAAACCGCAAGGAAAAGTTATAGCCAAACGCATTGAGCAGCAGGTGTATCAGTGCGCGAGTGTGTGTTTGCCGCGCCGTGTGTCCGATCGCTATTGTCTGCCGGTGGCGTGCGCATGCGCTGGGTATCATGGAGGCACTGTGGGGCAACGGTTGGAAGACCGCAGAAAAGAATTTAAAAGTGCGTTTTGCTTGCTTTGTATACAGTAAGATGATAGTTCGTGATACAATTAGGCATATCTTTTTCGACCGATTTCTTTATTCCGTCGTGTAGTTTAAAACAATATATTTTTTTACGCAGGTTTACAAAGTTTTAGTTTGGACTTTTATCCCGATACGGTTCCACCGTGTTAAATTTTCTACCGTTTCTGTTCGCATGCTCGTTCGGCTCGCGGTGTCTCGCTCGCGCTCACGCTTGCCACGCTTGCTCACGCTTGCTCGCTCACGCTTGCGCGCTCACGCTTGCATAGTAGGAGAGCGAAACAATGCAGTGCGAGAGGAGAGGCAGTGGTCGTGCACCATTATCTACCAAAAGTGGCGCATTTGCTTGCACCCGATGAGTGTGATCTCAGGTTGGGCGCCTCTGACTTGGGGCTATCGTCAGTCATGACGTGAGAGAAACGACTCCATCTCGCTTGTGCGGGCGCGATGGAGTATGTTGCGTCCTATTCGAAAAACGATGACGCACTCCCTATCTCGCTTGTGCGGGCGCGATGTGGTATCTTGCATCCTACCTGCGATTAACGATTATTTATAATAAGACAACATGCATAAAACTCAAATGTCTTTATGACGATTGCAGCAATGAAAATCTCGAGGGATCCAACCATTCACCCATTATACCTGTTTTTTATGCAGATTACCTTGCATCTTTGAAAAAGCAAAGTAATCCGATATGATCATCATGTGCAAAAGAAGTATCATGTCTGTTTGACCGGCCAGCATCAGTCAAGTGTCTCTGATTTAATCGAAACAAATACATTAATCGCATATGCTCAGCGGTGCAGCTGTTGGTGTCAATCTCACGTATATAACTTCTCCTTGAAATGAGCGAATGGATATCAATATCGTTTTACTTTTGCCAGTGGTCTCATACAAAAATGGTAAAAAGTTCATTATGGTTATTATAAATAACTCTACAAACATATCATTTTACATTTCATGAATGAGCATGTTCAATATGGCTCAATGAAGGAGAAAGAAAAGCATGGAATGTATGGAAATTGATTACGATTGTTGTGCTTTGTTTCAAATAATATATACAATGTTGCTTGTATTATAAATGATTCTGAGATTTATCTTATATCTTCCAGCAAGCAATATTAATGTGGAGCACAAAGTTAAAGCCATTTACATTCTTATATTTCTTTTGAAGGTTAGAAGGATCGCTTGCGAAAATTTTGATGAAACTCAAGGGTCTTCCTTGTTTCAAAAAACAAAGTTGATTAATTCGACAGGCGAATTATGGCATTGGATCGTGTTGCAGTAAAGAGCATACATTGAATGCATGCAAGTGTTCTTTGTGCTTGTGCTCTGATAAATTGTGCGACCCTTTCTTGTGCGGGTTGCGTGAAGTACCAGCACAGGCATCAGAGGAACATAACAATATTTTATCCGAGTACCAATTGTGTTGCGTTCCCACCGATTACCACAGCACTCTGGATTATATCAAAACGACGATTAGTCCGTCACATGGCATCTGCGCAACAGACCGGTTTGTGGAACGTATTACTCAATGGTAACATATGCTTTCTCTCCACTGTCAAACTAGTGTGGTTTGATTGGGCAAGAATGTAGTTAAAAAACTGTCATTCTTTTAAGGTTTTTCTCTCAACCGGAGGCCATTTATCATTGCCGGCACGAAAAATAACCAGAGATTTTTTAGTTTCTGAAAATAGTATGATCATTTTTAAGAAATTGTGTTGAGCAGATCTGAAAAGCGCTTGATCGATACTTTGCATAATTTGCGTGTTATCAGCGTTAAATCAATTAAGCTTTTCAGAACCGCATTTCTGCTAAGAATTTCTCAAATACTGTAACTTTTTTATAAAATAAAAGTTTCAATGGGTTCTACTATTGCGCCTGCGATACGAAGCACGTATTAACTGGGCATGGAGAAACACAGTGTACATAACTACTGTCGGAAAGTAATTAAAATTCATATCATCGCAACAAGCGCACTAGTTCCGGTATGTTCTGACATTTTAATTGTTTGCAATTATTAATGTTTTTTTTTGTTTACACCCTAGAACAAGTAACGCAGAACCAAACGTGCTTTACGGACCGGTAGCCTGTAGCCCTTCTCTGCAATTCGCCATCTGCGCACTACACATTAGTGTAGCATAATTTGTACCTACGGCAGTTTGCTACATGGAATTATATTCCTTTCAATTCAATCATTCCAGTTCGTGGCGTTTTTTGCTCTGGAATTGTGAATCGTCGAGACGATGTGGATACGGCATGTATTTTGCATACTATGCTTACCTACTTTCCCTCTGGACAGTAAAGTACTATTCCGGCGCTTCTTCGGCATATTCCTCTTAACGAATCACACAATTATATGTTGCGGTTGTGAAACTGTCTGCCATACTGTAAAATATGTATTGTTTTATGATAGGGACTCATTGACGTGCGGTATGGCAACACAAAAGTTCTGATTTTGGCAGGAAAACTGCAAACCGTCCGATGGTTGTTGTTTGCTGTTCAATTTGTCGCCGGTACAACAACACTTCGCGTTGGGTATATGGTTTTGTTTTTTATTTCCTTCTGTCGACGCTTGACATCTGCGTGAGAGCATGCGAATGTGTTTTGTCTTCACAACGACTGTTTTTATGATGCTCAACAAACGCAACAAAAACAGGCGAAAACACCCGGTTGGCCTTTTGCTATTGGGGCCTACTTTTTCTTTAGCGAATGTTGTATTTCTACTTCTTTTTTAGAGCTTCTCCTACCATAGTTGGACTGTGATTTACGATAGTGTGTAGTTCGGTCCGCGGCTAGGCATGTTAGGTCCGAGTTTTCCCTTCCGTAGGATGTTTTATGGTCCCTTTTTATATGGTCCAGAATTTTATCATGTTTGAAATTATTTTCGCCGCAATAAAACGGTTTTACACGTACCAACGATGGCCGTGCGGTCGGTCGGTCACTACGTGTGGTTGATATGGCACCGATGATTACCCGTGATTTTCAAGCCATATAATCTGCTGGCTTTGCTTTGTTTTTCGTATGTTTTTGCTTGTTCGGAAAATCCACCGCTGACGCAAAAGAAGTAACTGCATATGGTCGCGACCTTGCCAGAAAGTGTGTCTAACGGTATTGGGCAAATTAGCATTGCATGTTAATGAGCATCGTTTCTCACCATGGTGCGATCATCGCACGCAGATTTTGGAAGTTTATGAAGCATTGTTTTGTGGGTTTTCTTAGAAATATTGTAGCTTCCAAAAAATAGGTAAATTTATAAGATTAAACATCCAATGACTTGGCTATCGCCGCTGGTTCATCAGTGTTTTCGTTTCGTTCGATGTTTTCGTTTTGCTTGTGTTAATTTAGAAGAAGATCCTTAGAACACAACATCCTTAAAAATAAAATAGAAATAAAATAGAACATCCTTAAAAAGTACTTAAAACAACCCAAAGCATTTACAAGCTTTGTAGTATGGAAGAAAAGATTCACATTGAGGATGTTATCACTAGAAGAAACCAAAAGTTAGATTTTAATTTTCGACTAGTACTGCTCAACTGTTCGTCCTATTCTAGAGTTTTTATCGTTCTGGAATAAGTAATTTGAATCAACCCAACGGAAGGTTTCGCGATTGACGATTAAATTTTTACATTATAGGGCAACAAATTCTCTACCGTCGTACAATGGTAGGTGTCTACTATAGGTAATGCTATCTCAACTAGTGTTGTTCCAAATGAATCTTTAGGCGAGATTAATTCAGATTGATTAATGAATCTTTTGGGATTCGAATCTAACATGGAAACATGAATCTGAATCGAATTAATGAATTTGAATCGGAATCTCTAACGATGATTTTACCGTCCGATCTCCTAAATGTTATGATTTTTAACGACATAGTTGACCTTTTTTACTTCAAAATGTCTAATTTTATTTACCATGAGCTTCTACACCACCGTGTGTTAAAATTTTATCCATTTAAATTTAAGCTGTCTTTAGTGTTGATCGAATTAAGTCTATATATCCTCACAAATTCGATTATTCCAAAGTTAAAGATGGAATGTTAATGTAATTGCTCATTTTGAATTTTGCGAGTTATTTTAATGCATGATTGAACTCTAAAATGAGGAAAACAAGTTGCATTGCTTAGCAAAGCTAGAATAAAAATTCGACAAATATTTGCTCTAATCGCATGCCAAATTAATTTTGAAGGCCTAAATTTCATCTGATTCCGATCAGCCCATGCCGACAAGTCCTGGAGAAGAAGCGTGCTAGTGCCGAAAAACATTTTGTTAGAGAATGAAATATATTGTTTTACCCCAACAATTGGCTCATGTCACGACCGCGTCCGTTGATAGCTCTATTTGTAGGTTGGCTCTGGCGTGCTTTGTCCCTTTAGCTGACGTGATCGTTTACAGAATGCAGTAAAGTTCAAAACTACAGCGCCCGCCATACAGTTTCCAGCTCGGCGAAGATGATGAAATCGTGAAATTACAAACCATTAACAAAATCTATTCCATATGGCTGCCGACTAGAAACGTTTCCCATTTTTTTTGCTTCACATAACGCAGATCGATGAAAAAAGGCAAAATCTAGCAAAAGAAATCGTTTCACCGATCGCCGAATGAGATGTCGTCAGATCGTTTTGGCCTGCGGGTTGGCACGATTTCAATAACAAATGTTTCAATTTAACCCTACGCTCGTGGCCATTTGCTGCCGTGCAGCGGTTCTACGGTGCGTGGGAAAGGTAATCTATTGCTGTAATGAGCTTTTCCATAAATATAGTAATTAAGTCTACAAACCCGAGCTGGATCGTATAGAATCAATTTAACAGAAATTATACGCAGACACGTTTAGTAGTAGTGTAGTTTATTTGATGTCTTATATGTGTTTGATCTTGGAAATGAATTTTAGTTTATTCAATAGGCGATTTATATTGGATTGCAGTTTTGTACAAACAGGAACGGCGTGTGTGTTTAGGAAATAAGAGAGATTAAAATTTCGGTTTAATTTATGAAGCAGTACTACTACAATAAAATTGTTACCCCTTTTTTGCAATGTTCACAGAACAATTCGAACTAGAAAAGAATGAAGCCAGAAAAAGTTTGTTTCCGAGCCATGTCATACATTCCAAATGCACACAAAAGTGCTCCATAGTAAAAACAACGATCGTTTTGTTTTTCATTTAGCTTTAATATTTCCACTCAAATATTGTAACATTGCTTGACGATTAAAACCTTCTTAAAATAATTAATTGAAATAATTAAGAAGTTAACTTTTTATTGTTGACTGTTGTTATCTGTTTGCTCGTATAGTTAATTTTATTAAGAATCTCTGTTATAGAAGAGATCTCAAAGAAATAATAATCCCCTAATAGGTTTTTTACCTTTGATTTTCTCTTCCGCTATTTTTCGCCTGAAGCTCGAGGCGTTGATCAATTAAATACTTTACGAGCACATCAGGATGCGTGTTGCCTTAATGCTCTAGCGAAGCCATTTCCCCAAGCACGTCGGAGAAATCGAAGGTTATCCACCTTTGGTGGGTCGCCTTCGGTGGCTCATTTAGACAACCTTGCTGTCCTAGTATCATCCGAATTGAATCTAGATCGTAAAGCCCGAGGGAAACAACGTTAAGCCGGACAGCCAACAACTTGACGGGAAACAGCTGATTTAGGCTGGTGGAGTGTGACGGTAATAACATTTTGACGAAAGTATGACAATAAAACATGAAACAGCCACCTTAAAAATGCACCGCTGTCTTGGCTCCAGATGGGGATTATCTTTCCGTTCCACCACCTTCCGAAGCGGCTTGTTAGGTTTATTTTGGTTTCCCAGGTACCAGCGCTAACCAGATTCCGGCTGGTAGTTAACACAGCAAAGAATGCTATAAATAATTATCAAAACAAATAGATGCGAACCCGAAGCCTCGAAGGGAAATGGTCCATTATTAATTTAACGTTCGGCTCTCATGGTCACCTGCTTCCGTACACCTCCTTTCCGGTGCGCGCCTTCAACGAGATGGACTGAAAACTCAGTGAAAGTGGCACGATTTGAAGCGGAAGCTCGTTGACGTATCATATTTTCGCTCGTTAGCCCGAAAACGACCCCGCTCATACAACAACGGTTCATAGAAATGCAGAATTACGCGATTCTCGTGGACCTTTAATCCGGTAATTAGCTGCGGGTTGAGAAGAATGGTTGCAGCTCGTCCCACAATTGCATTCGTTGCTAAATTAATTGTCCACTCTCCGAACCTACCGCCGCTTGGTGGAAATTGTCGCACGTCGTAACGGAGGGAAGGAACAACGAAAAATAACAACGTAAAAACCATCTCCGACCAGTTCATCAACATACAATTGCACTATTCGGTCCGCTCCATCTCCGGGAAGACTCTTGGAACGCTGGCTGGCGATGGCGGAATGGTCCACGATTCCAATTTGTTTGCGAGGGTAGTCCGATGAGAAGCGACTTGCCGGGGCTGGCGGATAATTTAGCCAGTCTCCGCCGGTCACGTCGGGCACACACTATCGAGATGATGTTTTACCACGGAAAGTGTCGACGAGATTGGTCGTCGTGGTGCCCTTTCTCCCGAGCGGTAACGCGACCACTAACGACGCTAATGGTGCGAGTAATGGTTATGGTTTGTTGATAGTAGCTCGCAGTGGTCATCGCGGTATGATTTGCCGTGGTAACTCCAAGGGCTGCACTGACGATCTGCAATCGGAGGAAATAAATGCATTTCTAAAGAGAAGTTAAAAGTGTTAGTTATAGGAGGAGCTATTGGTCTTACTATAGGTGTTATTTTTGTATTCTTCCTGGAACTATGCAATTCAACGATTTTAAACTTTTTTATTTGTTTTTACTTATAACAAGTTGTTATTTCAGATTTGGAGAAATACAAATACCTACACGATGTCCACTATATTCTCATACACTTTCTTCCTTAAGCCGTAGTGCTCACGTCACAGCTCACATACTTTCCACATATTTTTTAAATATTCTAATGTGCTCTAACAAGGCATAAAAATTGTAGATTTATTATTGTCATTGATGGTTAATATTTAACAAAAGATGAAATAATTCCGGAATGAGGTGAAAAAATGCCAGATTGCTAAAATTGCAGATTGAGAAAAATGCCAGTCTGCTCAAAATTGTTCTATATTATATTGTTCTACATGGTTCAAAAACATTGCTTGGTACTAATACCCCGCTTCCACGATGGTTCAAGGTGTATATTTAAAACGGCCAAAAGTGTAAGTTGTTCTTACCCAAAAACGGTGTGGTCAACACTATAAATTCTTTAATAATTTTTTTACAGCATATCAAGACAAACATAGAAAAGATTTGAAACATGGAAAAGAGAGCTATTTCAACATCTTTTAACTTTGCTAGCTTCATCCGTCCCTGATAACGTACAAATGTGTTTTTCTTATTTGTCAAGAATGACTGGCCTCCCAGTTCACCAGACTTCAATCCAATGTCGATTTTTTCCCAGCCATAGAAGAAGTATGAAAGAAAAATGTCCTTTCCAATATTGGCGATGAAATAGCAATTGTGCAGAGATAGTCGAAAGCTTGCAATTAGCGAATTTCGTCCTAGATTTATGATTTCAAGGATATCAACAAAACCAAACTTCTGATCCATAATAGTTTTTATACACCAAATGTGTTTTTGCAAAAGTATGGCATACAATTTGTCGAGCAATGTCCCGCAGACACTCTAGGAAACATGCACATAACGCCTTCAATTATTTGTTTTGCCGTTGTGCGATTCTGATGACTGATTCCTACTTCCCAATTATTTCGCCCACGTTTCCTTCCATTATTTGACGATGTTCGCTCGATACTCTCGGGAGCAAATAATGCCAAAGGATGCTTTGTCATGCGGTTTTCCAGGAAGGCAAACACACCAGCCCTTCCCGTTGCTCTCAGAGTAGGATGATTAAACTATGCAGACGTGGACACCGTCGGAATATTCGTTATAGATATTATAGTCTGGCTGGTAGACGGTCGCGTTCGTGTAGGCGATGGTATCAAGAATTGAGATTGCTTGTTAGGTACATGTTGCCTACCATCACAAACCGTTGCGTCTTCGGGTTGTCTGCCACGGACGGGCAATTCTGCCAATAGCAAGATGTGAGATCTTCTTTGGAGGACTATGGTTTGGCTGAGTGTATATGTGTGTTGTATAGACAGTAGACTATTAGCACCTTTTAGTAGCTGCTCGGTTTCATTGGAATTGCTCATTGTACCATGCATTATGACTTGTATTTGACATCTCCATCGGTATTCGTTGTATGCTCCATCACATACCTTGCGGCATGAAACGGAAAGAATATTATCGGTCTCCCATTTGTGTTTGCTGTTATGATATAAAGCAATGTGCCATGTTGGATCATTCACCTCTATGTTGTGTCTATGTAGTTGCAGTAACCTGGGGAATGCTTTAGTAATAAATTGGCACACCGGCAATTGAATGCCTTCAGTAACAGCCATGGTAGCCAATAGCTGGAGCTGGAAAGAACGTATCACGAGACCGTAACCGACGTGACTGATGTGGTGCCAAATTGAATCAGTGGCAGATATAATATTACTTCCTGCTACTCCATCACAGTCCGTGCCTTAATCTATCAACCAGCTACCGTTTGTCGTAGCACCGGAGTGCCATTGAGGCTATGGAACGCACAGCATACATTTTCCGACACACAATACTACACGTCTGTCGGCCAGGACCAACTTTTCGACCCCATCATCGGCCCCAAACCGGGAATGGCGGTCGTATTTCTTGCGTTCCTACAAGGTACCTACACCCTTAACGCATGAGGATGGGTAATGAAAAACCACCATCACCTCTCGGTTCCTCTCTGCCGCCCCAACTGACCGCGTGTTCTTCGCGAAAATGAATCACAGATTTCCATTCCAACCCCCGAAAATGGGATGTTCCGGCTGGGCACACTCGTTATCATGGTCGGCCTTGTGCACAATTTCGCTTTTCCCTTGGAAGCACGGTGTCATGGTGCGTGACGCCGCACCTTTCGGTTTCAATGTTTTCCTCCCGCACACTGATTTTTTTTATACGTTTCTGGCGGATTGAAAATGGAAGAAAATTTCAGTTGACATTTTGATCCTTGATACGCACCGGTAGTCATGAAATGTTTTCCAAATGTGGAGTAAGGTTTTGTCCAGGCAACACCTTTGCCTTTTACCTTTTCGTGCGTTTTTAATATTGTTTGTGGTTTGATTGTTCTTTTCATTTTTGTATTTTATTCTGACAACTAGTTTATTACATATTTTTGTGTTCCGTCTTTTATTAAAATTCCCATTACGCCCATTTTATTACGTGTCATGCACGAGTAGATCAAATGAAAGTTGTTTAACGTTTTTCATTAGCGGATAGGAATTTACCCTGCAAATACCATTGTAATCAGAAATGTTTATATAACAATGTTTGAAGATTATCGAATTTGAATGGGGTTTTTGTATTAGGCCACACACACGAGGAAGTTATAAATGATGTTGTCCATTTGAACAGTAAACCACAGGCCACCAACATGAATAAATTACTGCTGGCTCGGTGTGATTATTCAGATTTACGAATGTTACTTGCATGCTCTAACGTACGCGGAATGCTCTTAATTCCCTACTGGTCGTTGAGCATCGTTTGTTCCCGGGATTGACCGTACGAATACGAATGCTGGAATTTTGGTGGTTAGCGGCGGATCTGGATCGTTCCAGAATGGCGAGAATTTGACTGGAACTAGATACGATGGTGAGACTGAATGAATGCCGTTTCCTGATGGTACTTCCGTCAAAAGCGTGATTCTGTTATCCGGATGCTACTACAAGTTATGCAAGTATGATCGGATGAAATATTTTACGGATGTTACGAATGTTTTGTGTTTAGTTGCTAGCAAAGTTATTTGATTTTCATATTTACGGATCTTTGCGGATCGTGACATGAATTTAACAAAATAATTTATGAATTTGCCGGAAGGATTCTTACAAATATTTAAGGAATATAATTAAAGCATGAGCTATGTTTTGTTATATTACTTTACTTTAACTTTATGCTATTTGTATATTTAACGACCAGGTTAACGACATTAAGCAAATTTCATTCAACTCCACACTGTGTTTTACAATTAGAGAAAAGGGAAAGTTCCACAACAGAAATTTCTGTTCGGCGGCATGCGTGTACAAAAAGGGCCGCCCAGTTTTTGCACGTCTGGTCACGAACAACTAACGGCGATGCGTCGTTGTCGGATCTTCGGGCCATTTTTACACTCGGTTATTGTAGTTTTTGCTGCCTATATGCCGTGAATCCAGCCGATGGTACTCATATCGCCACCGACGGCTATGTTTATCTAAACGAAAGTTAAGGGTGCCTATGGCACAAACGGAGGAGGAGTTCGTTTGCTTCAGCAGGGTGCTATCATCTTGCTGTACCTGGTGGAACCTTAACGCAAAGTTTCTCTTGCTGTACCTTACCGACCCGGTGATATTAAACCATAATCAATGTTATTATTAATGTGTCTAGGTATCTAATGAGAATTCTCTATACCATTTGGAAGATAAATGCGCTGCTATATTAAAGCATACCGTAGCCATACATAACCACACTATTTGAAAAATTAAAACAATATCGTGCGCGCTGGTTTTCTTTTGTTTGCAATATACTGTAAAACTAAACTTATACATTAACTACCATTGAATCATGGGTGTGAAATTTGAGCCTTTTGTAGGGATGGTTCGATTTTTGTAAATTCTCGCAGATTTTTTAACGAGCTAAGAATGTTTCACGCAGATGACACTTGCTGCAATTTATAAACATGTTATAGACAGTATTCAATCCACTGTGGGAGTTAAAATTTGACACTCTCAAGAAGGCCTTGAGTTTCGGTTTCCAAAAATGGTTATCGACATTTCTATCTCCGAAATCCCTACCCTATCGAGTGATATTCAAATCCTTTGTCTTTCGAATCGCGTCGATGACATGGCTCACGCTCATTACTCACGTGAAGTTTACTCCGGAGATCAGTCGCGCGCGCTTCCTTATTTGCATATTGCTTACTGTTTTATGGCGAAAGCCTCGGCGTACGAATCGGGCTGAAAATAAAACGGCACAGTAAAACGCACGCATATATGAATAGATACACGGGACTCTCCAGAGCTCGTCACAGGCATACGTTTCGGCACTATGTCTAATGAAATGAAGTATAAGTTTCACCATGCCATGGGCTCGGAGGACCCATTTGCTTGCAAATTGAGCGAACACACCAGAAATGGAAATGAAGAGAGCAATTCGGAATATATTCATGCTGACTGAAATTGATCGCAAAATAAATTAAAAATGTTATCCCTTTGTTATCATCAGCGGTGCGGTGCAAACTGATGATCTAAGTTATTTGTCTGGTCAAATAAAAATGTTGTGCTATTTGTATAAGTATAATCCAATTCTTATATTACCCTATTACATAAACCATAATGGTACGCTTTTTTAGCAAAGCATTTGAATTATTTTTTAGGTTTGTATTCAAAAATTTGCTTCTCTAACGCCATACATCTACGAATTATAATTGTTTTATTTTCTCTCATGCTATATTTCGTTAAGATAAGTAATTGTTCCATCAATTAATCAGAGTTAAAATCGAATAACACCAATTTTAAGATAAATCTATTGAAAAGGCGCTAGTAAAAGAAAATAGTGCTGAAAAAGCGCCTTTAATTATAAAAAATGTGCCTCATGTAAATAACTTGGTTTGACTGTTCAAAAGTCAAATTTTTTTCGATTTTCATACCAAATCAATAGGAAAATTGGTTTTTTATTTCAAGTCATTGGAATTCGATTGGGCATTTTAAATTACTAAAGAACCACGATATCCCATAAGCCGCCGGTTCTTCATATAGCATGCTGAATCTAAAACTCTGCCATTGCTGCTCGCTTTTATGTGACGGCTTCATTTAGAATATCTGTCACTTTTCGCTGCTCATTCATTCGGCTGAGAAATTCAATCTTCTATCAGAATAGATAATTTTTATTTGCCGTCTGAACGGAAGTTGAAACAAAACGTTGTCAATTGGACAAACTTGTTTTTCTACTGTCGCCCCAAGGAGTGTGAAGGTGTTCGGAGGTTCTTTTTTGTCTGTTTTGGGATAAATTTAAAACAGAATTCGATAAAGCCAATCGGCAGATAATTTCCTCAATATTCCAAATTCGTCAGACCTTAGGCCAAATAGCAAGAAAACCGAGACCGCCTCATCCCTTTCGGTTGAAAGCATGACTTGGCAATAGACAAACGATGAATGTTAATTGGATGATAAACAAAACTCTGAACATACAGAAGAGTTAAATTGAGCTTGAAACTAAAATCGTAGATTGCAACCCGGCACTATTGCTGTTGAAGATGTCAATTGGAGATATGCAGGATATATTATAGACGTTCCTCGGCTAGAGTACAGTATTAGTAGTTAGGTCTATGACACAAAAGTTTGAACATGTTCTTCTTCACAATGTGTAAGAAAACAAATGTAGGAAATGTTTGTGCAGTAGTTACGGAGCACTGGTTTTGCTGAACGCATGCAATATTTTTAAAAGGATCTACCTGATTTTTTATCATTAACAAAAGAATATTAAAGTCGAAAATTATAGTTGATGATAATTTAAAAAATACACAGTAAGCTATTTGTTTATCTTTGTGTTGTGAATCATTCCCAAAACGAAGAGATTCGCATATCATCCTTAACGCATCGTGATGTCGTTATGAAAATAACTATTCACTCATGATCCCAACGATTCTGTGCAAACTTTACGCTTGGGAGATTTCCCCATCCGTTTGTCTTATCTCATTATCAGCAGTGCCAAAATGAGCCGGATGTATCGTGTCCCGGGCGCGACATAAAACCGAATGAGCTCATCTTTTTCGATTCCAGCCGTTTCGTTCACAGCGCACAGTACCTTGGGCCCAGTTTTGTCTGTATCGAGATCGGTTATTGGGGTTACTCCCTTGCAAAAGGGATCTTGATTCTAGCCTCCACAAACTCACACAATCACGCAAACACACATACACACTTCTATTTCTCACTCTTCTGCGCGTGCATAATCTTTTTCCTTTTTTGTTTGTTCGCATGAGGAAACATCTCATTTTATTTCATTATTAAATCTGATGGAAAGATAAACACACGACGGGTATAGTCCGGATGTTGAACACTTGACATCGTCACCATGATATGTCGTGCTATTTGGTATTTGCTGGTGTCTGCGTTGAATTCATTGGAAGTAGGAATGTTAGACATGAGGGTACAAATGTTGGCTTGTACATTTTTCCCAATCAACTCTCATAGTCACTTTATCCTTATTCTGGGAGAAGGATACATCCGCTTGAAATTAACGTCGTTTTGCCAATGAAAAAAGGAACTCGGGAATGCTCTAAAAGAGACGGGAATGCTGCACAAGAGACGGGAATGCTCCAAATGCCGAAGGGTATGTATATCGTGCAACGTTCGTATATGACTACTTTGAACTTAAATAAGGTTGTATAAGGTGGCCATTTGGAGATTTGCCACTTCAAAATTCACAGTATTTTTCTCCTGTAATTATTCCAAAGCTACATAAAATAGCTTTTTTCATATGAATTTTTCGATGTAAATCTGTTAAGTATTGGTAAGCTTCTTTTCGCCCATGATCTACTCTGTTTCCATTATCCATTTGCCTCTTATTTCACTTTTGTTAAATTCAATTAAACACAAGTTAAATTTAATTAAATATGCAAAAAATAGGACATAC
The DNA here is from genome assembly GCA_000441895.2 of Anopheles sinensis. Taxonomy (NCBI): domain Eukaryota; kingdom Metazoa; phylum Arthropoda; class Insecta; order Diptera; family Culicidae; genus Anopheles; species Anopheles sinensis. The sequence continues at coordinate 97,774 of KE525180.1, read as the reverse complement.
AAGTAACATTAACATTATTAATCATCTAGGAATTACATGAAATAAAATACAATAACATTATATGGGTGTCAATGCAAATGTTTTAACTAACGAAAAATGTGACAATTGTATTAGCTAATTTAATACTTCCTTTGCAAATTGCCTCGTACACGCATTTTTCTTTTCAAATTTACATAAAATTACACGAATATTGCCGTATGTTCGTGTAAGTACGTCCTCGCAAGGTAGATCGAGAGAAATAAGCGGATAGACGATCAATTTAACGGTTGTTGGACTGGTTTTAGGCCTCTACTTGTTTTTCCATCACGCTATCGTTTATCCCAGAACAGGCTTTAGGATCATAATTTAGGATAAACTAAAAGTGATAGCGGATTATCGATACAGGCATATCTGATGTTTGTTTCGATTGCTTGTGCCCCACAGTCCTTTTTTCGAAACTTACTGACGCGACACTGATACTGGTTTGGAAACTTGCTGAACTGTTGATTTACCCGATGAGAATGTCAATGTCAAGTAGGCTACGATGACGGCTACAGGGATGTCCTGTATCAATTATTGCAGAGAGTTTCTCATTTCATTCCTAATAACTACGTTATTATTGTTAGTTAATGATAATTCTTACTATTTTGGTTTGTTGGCAACATGATTCATCATTTGATAAAGTATCCAATTAAAACAAAATCTTTTAACGTACGAGTAATTGAATGTTTCTTTAGAAATCCTCAAATGTAATCCTGTCAACACCCAACCCTACACCGAACGAGAAATGAAGTCATAGGAAACTTTTGCCAACTCACGACAACAAACGTTCAAAAGTCAAAAAGAACCAGATCCGCGTCTGCAAACTGGTTGAAGTCGTATACCCGCAACCCTTTGGCAGTGTACCTCCGATTCATGTCTTCAGAAACCACCCGTGACCTAAGGGACCACAAACAACTTCCAGCTCGAGAGCGACGACACCGGCGAGATGTTTTTCTGTGAGCCGGTTTTCGTCACGGATCGCTGATCCGCTTTTCATGCCTTGCCCTGTCTCCTTCCCACCTTCATTGGCTGGTTGAGCAAATCGTTCTTTTTTCCTTGTCTTCTTTTCGGTGATGAATTGTGTACAGCGCAAAGTGAGACATCTCGGTAAGATGGATGATCTGAGTGCTTAATTTTAGCATTTGTTTTGGCGTTTCGCTTGCGCGCCTGTTCCGGCAATGTCAACAAGCACATGTTTCGGGCTGGCGGTATGTATAAGACAAGTTAAATAAATAATATCCTCCCGAGGCCCGGTTGAACTTGGTCATGTTAAGAAATCGTTCTCTAAATGAGTACTACGAGTGCCGCAAGCTGCCTTTTGAGAAAGAGTTCTTTAAGATTTAAGATACGTATCAGAAATTCACCGATGGACAAAATATTCAAGAAGAACGCGAGCGATATGAATTTGCGATTAACTGAATAATAATCAGCTCAAAAATCAATCAGAATCAGAAACATACAGCTCAATGATCAAAGGATCTTGGAAAAACAGTCAACCTTCAGTAAAACATTTAGGTACAAACAGAAATTACTTTTCAACGATGCAATGGAATTTCATTTCTGTGAAGAAAAATGTGGAACAAAACAATCAAGTCCCTACAAGTATGGCAGTTATCAAATTTTGGACCTGCTCTGACAGCATGAGGTCGTGTATACATGAATGAAAGAAGACGTGCCTCAAATAAAATAAAGCGCAGTTTCCTGTTCCAACTTGCCTCAAACTGCTACTCATTACTGAAAGGTGTGATACCTTACACATGAAATTGGATACCTTCATGCAAATTAGCTCAACAGGGAGCATTCCATTTCTGCTCGCCAGTGCCACATGTTGGAACCATGGGATGTCGAATAATGTTGTCCTGCACTAAGCAGTGAATTGCGGTTTCACCTGATTTATGGATCGTTTAGCTACGAACGGTAAATGTTTCACATGTTTTGGAGATTTCTATTCCTTCGAATTTTAGGTCTGTCTTGCGACTTAGTTTTTAAACTGACATACTACATACTAACATACAACGATAACGGTTTAATGATGAATTGTGTGTTTTTTCATTTAATGATTTAATGTCAAGTAGATTTGTTATCAACAGCATTCTGCGCTTTTACCACTTCACATCTTCCACAGTTGTTTGTGTTTGTTTCGCATTATTGCTAGAAATCCACTGCTAATACAAACGAGCGAAGTGGGCAATCGCATAATTGAACCTAAAAAGCGTTTGACAATTAAGCACAAAAAAGAGGGCTAAGCTGCCAAACGTATAAAAGAACCAACCGCGATGTAAATATTCAACGAATTCCAAACGAATGGAGCTGACGTGTCTAAAGCAAATTAGATCCTTAAACTGGGGCCTCAGTTACGTAACACCACGGCAATACACACACCCATGTTTGAAGGACGTGGCAGGAGCGACACAGTTAGGAAGTGAAGGTACACCCAATTTCAGGATGGAAAAATGAATACAAATGAAAAAGCTTCAGCACGTTCGCCTCCGCCATGTTTGAAGACGAGTAGTTATTGTATTAACCGACTCTCCAAACACCAATTTTCGGTACATATCCGCATCATTTTCCATTTTCCATCCATTTTGACTTCATGTGCGTGTGCTTCGATGAGTTCAGTGGAGAACTTTTGCTGCTTAAACCTAAACCGAGAAGCACGAGCAAGGGACAGTTGTTGGACGGGGTTGTATTTCGAAATGAACCTTTCTTTTACTACTAATTTTAACCCCTCCTTCCCACCCCCCCCCCC
>KE525180.1:63583-94984 GCA_000441895.2 Anopheles sinensis | reverse complement strand
CCCCCCCCCCCCCCGCCCCGCGGGGTTCTTGTTTGCACAACGTGCCCAATTTTGAACACGCCAGCATGGTTTTGAACCGTTTTGCTCATTGTGTCGTTAAGCCCCGACATGGTCCTCCCTGTTGTTTGGTGTGGGGTATACGTATTTTACGCGTCGGAAATTAATGAATTCAGTCTATTTTCCCTAATTTGGTTAGTATTCCGGCGCTAGAATTAGTTTCAAATTTGCGGACCATTCCCGGCCACTTAACGGAACGGTTCGGTTTTGCTGGTGGTGTGCGCGCTTTTCGCTGCGAGATGCTCTCTTTTGCGGCTGGCTGGCTGGAGCTTCGTGCAAACGATTCACTTTTATGTGTCGCCAACGGATTATTGGCCCGCGACACGCAGCGAGAGAGCGAGGAAAGCCCCAGCTGGCGTTCGGTGAAAATTTCAACCAAAAATTAGCATAACAGCGCGATTGGCAAACGTTTGTATTAGATTTAGTATTTGGTGGTTTCGACTTAATCTGCGTTTTAAGCGTATACTTGTTACGGTTTCTTTGCTTCGACCAGGGAGGGAAATTTTTTTTTTGCTTCAAACCATTCTTTTCTTCTAATCCATCGTTCAACCGATGCAGAATAATGATTCAAAGGTTGAGCCTAACGAACTTTAAGCGAACGTTTTAAAGGAGGTCTGCCCACGCTTCCCGCTAGAAATAGAATAGTCACGAAGAGTCAAAGAAGTCACGTGTCTGGCCTGCCGCTGATGATGATGATGAGCGCAGAATGGGGATGGCGAGGCAGCCTAGGTCTAGGCATTACATACAGGAGAGGTGTGTTTCGGACCATCGTTACCCCCCCTCTCGATGGATAGCGGTTCAACCTTTCCGAGAAAAGTGATTAACCCGTGATGACCTGCCATCAGCAAGAAGTAGTTTAGTGTCATTTAGGACATGTACGATGATGTAGACATATTACTCGTTTCAAGTTTTTGTTTTCTCTTCTTAATTGTTACTTAAGCGTGTGTGAATTTTCCATTCCTTACTTAATGTCAGAATCTATTTTTGGCCTTTGATAGATAAGAAGAGAAAAAGCGAAAGCGAGCAAGGAAATTGTTTAACAGAACATATCGATGCCAAATTCCTAATATAACATTAGCGACTTCCCAGATTATTTTTAAGCTACGAGACATCCCTGATTATGACCATTTCAAATAACACACATCATATCCAAATTGGGATGAATCAGGACCAGACAAAAAATGCTGGTGTTGGGGTCGGTTCTTTTGTTTCACACTTGTTCGTTCGAACGAGTGTTAGTTGGATCGTTAAATTTGTCAAAGGCACCGCCATTAAAAACTATATCAATAAAACCGCACATCAAACAGTGGCTAACCAAAATACGGCCAGAGAGCGCAGGGGTTGACTGCTATGAAACTTTATCGTATTAGTTTCTTCCGTCCGTATGATGACTTTCCGGCAAACAATGTTCCCTTAGGATGACGATGACGACAAGCTTGGCAGAAAGAGACGCAGATCCAAGGGAATATTTTACAGAGGGGCGATTCTTTTAAAACTTAAATCCCATTACGAATGATGCCGTATGGATTGCAAACGCCCCTCGTAGCGATCGGCGAGCCGAGGAAATCGCTTTTGTGGCCACTCCATCTCATCATGGTGGGTCATAAATTTTCGGAAGCATCGCAAAGTAATTTGGCCAAGCCTCTTATACTTCGGTATCGGTCAACTCTCCAAAGCGCGGTCGAAAGAACATCTCGTGTAATGTTCAACAGCGAAGAGGCGCCCAGTGGTCGTTGTGTCATATGTTTGTGCTGCCTAAACCAGCAGAAAAGATTGTACCAAGCCTTACCTACTGCTTCACAATTGGACCGAGTTGACTGACGTTGATGTGTTCACCATGCGCTGATGCGCCGTAAATTGGTTTGACTGTGCCGGCCTGCGAATGAGAGTAAACCTTTAAATCACTCAATTGTCACCGGCAGATGGCACAGTTTAGTCACACGAATATCGCTGGAATAATTTCCTACTTAACGGATGATGTATGATCGCCATGGCCACGATCCAATTATACATTTTCACAACATGCCTCTCCGCTGTGTAAGATGAGCGGATAGAAAGGGATGTGAAACCATCGCGTTTCCTTTATTTTGCGAAATGACTGCTGTCGATTTATTTATAGTTTCATCAGGCACTCGTTTGGTTCGCGACTCTTTAACGGAAATCGGTGGCCGAAGGAACAAACGGTTTGCTTCGACAACCCGGGTGGTCATATCCAGATCCCCCGACAGTTGCGCAGCAGCTTGTGCAAAAAGCAAATATTTACTTGTTACAATCCTTGACTACTTCCTTGGCGGAGAAGTTCAACAGACAATGTCGAGAATCAAAACATCTTTGACGCTTTGAAAGAAATTTGACGATGATGTAGTTCATCGGTCCAAACGGTACGGTTTTCAAAAAAGATTTCAAATATAGGGAATATGAGGATACTTATTCCTTAAGTGAAACATTGATTTCGCGAAGTTCAATATTTCTTCTTCTCGTGAGGGTGCCATTTTTTTTAACACTTTGTATTCGACGAAAAATTCATGTTCAATCCATATAATCCAATAAAGAAACTCGTTTTAAAAATTATAACAAACTAGCTGGCTCGATAAACGTTTTTTTTCTTATAATATTTGTTGTAGCAAATATTTGCTTTTTAGCGGCACATCTTCGTTGCAGTCGCAAACTGGTTCAATGGACATCAATGATATCACATCATCCGGCAATATTTTAAAATTCAACTCTTCGGCGCTTACAATTATTGCTGCTAGAATAAATCCTTCGGCAAACCACGGATGATGTATATATATTTTTTCATATCAGGAGATATTTATCCAGGAATCCAGTTGTCATTTTGCGTATCTTTTTTCTTATTTAAATACTCCACACTTCTTTCTCGATGATTCAGCCGATTTCACATTTAAAAATAGAATTAATTTCGGAAGAAAACCATGTGGTAACATGCTCATCATGTTCCTAACAGGTCATAATCATCAACATTTGTTGGCACTCTTGTTTCCTAGGCATGACGCGAGGCCTTACAACATAAAATAAGAATTTCTTCATCATTTATTTAGTGACACGAAAAGCTAAATCTTCTCCAGATCGTTCTTGTAAGTAGAAGTTACCTCAACACCCATGTTGATCCTACAGTACCTCTGGCAAAGCTGTCAGTCTCAGGCGTTTTAGTACATTCAGTAAACATTCTACCAGGATCGATTACGGAACAGAGTTGTTCTTCAATGTTTCAGTGCAACTTAACTCGTTTTAAAGAATAATTAGAGATGGACTCACTTTTTTCTAACTTGACAGATCCGATAATTGGGGGGAAGAAACCTATCAAAGTTCACTCGTGGCATGCACTGACTTGTGCTCCGGCCCCGTGGGCTGTGAAGGAGCTGACAGATGTTGCCATACCAACATTACTTCGCCCGCAGAACGTCTTTTGAATCTTTGCTAGACTTGTTACATTAACGATGCCTGGAGGTTGCAGTAAAGAACCGATTTCCGTCTACAGCGTATCGACCTAGGTTGCTGTCATGTTTCAAAGCCCTAGAAGCGAGTGTGTTCCATGCAACAGATGGGTTTGGTAGTGGTTGGAAGAAGACGAAAAATACAGGAAAAGAAAAATGACATCAACAGCCGAACGCGCGCGGTGCATTTCATGTATACACCAGTGACATTTCCTTCAAGACAATGGTTAATAAATGTGCAATTATGATACTGCTTTGGGCGGTTGCATCCTACGTGTCCGTTTAAGTGCAGGTCGCCAACTCTTTCCGCTAATCTGCGGCATGCATAATCATAACCTATGGAAATCGTACCGAAATGTAGGTTGATGCTTTCTCAACGAAAAGAAATACAACAACCCGACACGTACGTGTTCCAACCATGTTCATTGATCTTGGCTATTTTACCGCAACCGACCTAATGCAATCGCTGCTACCTTCCGTGCTTTGAAGCGCCATCCTTACGTATGTTGCCCCGTTACGAAATGCTAGAAAACATAGCTGTTTTGCGTTTTCCGTGTACCGAACATTGCGAATGTGGGCGACAACGGCTTTTGCTTTTGATGATTCAAATGGTGTTCCCGACCGATGCTCGGGTTGAAGGACTACATAAATGGCGATGGCGGAAATGATGATTCGACGCATGGAAAGGCATGAACGATTGTATTGAACGTGGTTTAAATTTGTTCCTTACATTTTATGTTGCTTCTAAATGGTATCGATTATTCCTCAATACACATTAAAATAAACAAAGCGTAAACAAGGTTTATTTTTCAATGCGAACATGCGATTTTTCTTCCTTGAATTTAAATCAACGGATATTTTAATCTAACCAAAACCCGTTTCCTCTCTTGAAATACAACACTGATGAGTACCATTGGCGTTGAAGATGTCTTCAACGTCATATCCCTAGTAGAATAATATTATTTCAGCCACTCGTCCGTTGATACAGAACGAGGAGTTTATTCAACAAATTGCAAAAATAATCGAATCAATGTTTTTGAAGGTTAAATCTGCTGCCTTGCTCTTCCGAATTCCAAGAAATTTGCAGTCTCACCGTAAGCGCAGCTGCATCATGCTCGTCGCCATTTGCGGAACGTCAGATGCACTTGCGATGCAGACCGACTTTGCCAGCCAACTTTGGCTCCAGTTTATGAAACTATCATTTGCGGCTCAGAGCAGCAGGATTCAGCGTACAGCGGAACAAAGCTCAGTTGAGGTGGGAACCAGTTCTCTTGTGTGCCTCTTGTGCACTGGAGACAACCAACCGCATCTTTTCGCTGGCGTCGTTGATTATTTGTGAAAGTGCAAACCCTCCGGGTGCTGGTAACCGGAGCTGGCCAGGACGATGTCGACGCTAGGTTGTGTTGATTAAATGAAGCTGTCAAATTGAGTGTACATTAATCGGCTGCCATTTGCATTCGCGTCGTTGTGTGCTTTGCTTCCGGTCTTTTTCCAACCCAACCATGGTTCTGCTGCTTCTGAAGTCGTCTCCCGGCCCGGCTTCCCGAGCGCTCCCATAAGATATGGGAATCATGAAATGAAAACTTGTTATTACAACTGAGCCTGAGCAGTTTCCACGGTGCTTCAATCCTCTCGGAGCACTTGTCCAGGGTGCAAGTGCGTCATTAGAAGCCTCCGTGTCATTTAAAATCATTTCCAGAGAGCATGGTGCTATCAGCTATCAGCGGCTCAGCAGACGGAAGCAAAGCCTTTCGGGATTAGTTAGCCAGGGCAAACGGGACTCGCTCAAATGAGTGACTTTAAATAATAACTTTATCAAACCAGCACCATACGCCAGGAGGAGCTCTCGGTGTCGTTCGTTTTTCCGACCTTTGAGCTTCCCTGGAGCATGAAACTGCTTCGGGTTTGTGTTCCTTCGGGGCGGTAGTGGAACGCCAGCCAGTTTATGGTTGCATAAATTTGCATATTTTACAGGGATACCATCGGGTTGTTGCCGAACTATTGCTTAGCATTTCAAAAGGGTTGATTTTTCGGATGAATTAAGAGATCAGGATGGTTCCGGACGGTATGTGTCGCCAGGAAGCAACTCGAACAGCTTTAGTTGCCAATTAAACTTGGCTCATGTCTAAACACATTAATACAAAACAATCACCCTATCTTAAACAAGAAACTCATGTATATATCTCTTTTAATAACAAAAATTATGTAGTGTATTACGAAAAAGTAAGCTTTTTTAAAGAACTCAAAAACAACACATAAAACTGAAGCAAATTACAAAAAAAAAAAAGATATGTGTCAACCGGAAGCAACTTGTACAGCTTTAGTTGAAGATTAATCTTTACTCAAACAAATTAAAACAAATTAAAACAAAACAAAAATTCAAGCTAATGGACACTTTCTATAACAAAAATAATGTAACGATTTTGTTAATATACATCAAAGAAATCAAAGTAAATCAATAAACCTATGATCTTGTCGAAACACATTGAAAGGAGCATTCATTCAATAATAAATATGAAAGAATGAAAGGCTACCTTTAACAATAGAATCATTGTAGGGTTTTTGAGAAGCAAAGAAAATCAATAACTCGATTTAAAATTGAAAAAAGCCAAAGTATTTAAAATTTTTAATGTAGTATTTGCTATTTTGTTTACATTTTTCAGCCCAATATCGCGCACCACGCATCATTGAGCATCCAAACAACGTTCTCGTGCCGAAAAACGAGCCGGTGACGTTGAACTGCAAGGCCGAAGGAAACCGGAACCGTCCATCCAGTGGTATAAGGACGGGGAGCCGGTAAAGCTCACCCCAAACCACGTCCTGCTGCCCTCGGGATCGCTGTTTTTCCTGCGGACATTGCACAGCAAAAAGGAAAACGATGCCGGTGTTTACCGGTGCGTAGCCTCGAACGTTGCCGGAATCGCCGAGAGCCGCAATGCAACGCTGCAGATCGCACGTAAGTAGTGTTTTCAATAAATTATTAAACAATCTTCCTCGTTTTACTCAAAAGAGTGGTTGGAAAAGCTTGGTCCTGGTACTCTTATTTCAAAAGAATAAATTTAAAATTAAAGTTGACACGGTCCATTTCGTTGTTAATATGAAATGAATGAGTACTTTTCAGGATGTACGTCGCCTGGATTTATACCGATGGTCACCGCCATATCAATCTTGGTCAGGTGAATCGAACTGGCTGAGTAGCTAATAAGACTGGGATAACACGGCCCGCCGCAGGGTCCGTACCTCGTGGCGCCATCTCATTCCTTTCGAACGGATCTCGTCCGGTTCCGTTGCTCTTCCCAAGTGTCGGGCCGACCCTGTTTCTCCGCTGTACTAATTTGCATAATTATTTATTACAACAATAATCCGACCTGATGGAAAGAACAAGCTTTAGCGCATAGCGTGCGCTTCATCTATTTCTCCCATCCATACCTGTCTGCCCGCTCGCAATGGCGCTTTCTATGGAAAGTTATCCGCCCTGGCTTCGACCCGACCTCCACACTCACGCACTTTCAGCCCATCCCACCTATGGACACGGGCGGAGAGCAATGACGATAATGGAAGGAAGGCTGAAAATTAAATGATAGCACCGAACGCCCGGGTGGCGGGTCATGCCTCCATTCCATGAATTATGCTGAGCCTACGCAAAGGCCTAGGCTGCGCCAGCTATCCATTTCATTAATGGCTGCTGCTTCCTTGTCAATTCAGGTAAAGTGATGTTGTGTCACATTGAAATTGATGCTTTGTCACTCTTATACATAGGCATGAGGCGTCGTCTGGCGATTGATGGTGTTCGACGCCGTAAGGCGGCCAGCGGAGGGCAAATGGATGGAGCAGAATCGCTGGAAGGAAGTGCTGGGGAAGCGATACGGTCATTTTATGCAGATTAAATTTATTCGACTTTCTGAATCTCGGTACACGTCTTTTCACCTTTCATGGACAGTTTTCCTACGTAAACCGTTTGCAGATTGCTTCGAATTATAGCTGTTTGATAAATATGATGAACAAAGAATCTCTGTAGGACTATCAAACTCCGTAATCATTAAGCCAAGAAAAACTAATTGCTCAGAAGATGTATAGATTCAACACTCAAATCGATTGATCGTAGTGTGTTGTGTTCATAACTAGGTAACATAATTTATCCTGTGCAATAATAAACCATATCGGGTAGAGTTAGTCGAAAAATGTCTGAAATTGAGGTCGAAGACTGTTAGAACCTTGGAATGTCACTTGACGCATACATTCTTATATCGACACTAATTTAGTGGAGAATGATGCTGAAGCGATGTTGCAATACCTCTGAATGGTCAAGAATTTTTTTTGGTTCTTCAAACTTACCAAAATTAATGCAATGTGCTCAAGATCTCATATTGAATTACCCTTGATGAAGAACCGAGGTGATCTATCACTGTGCCAACAGTGATTTATCTCAATTTTAGATTTGTGTTTGATTGGGAAACAGCCATAGACCGGTACGTACGGTTTTACTGAAAAGAAATTCAAGAGATTTAAATACTTAAAAAAAATCATTCAACAATGTCTGAGTGACATTTCAAAATACCATGCGACTATTAATTTCCAATTTCTGTATGAAACGTTTTTCTTTGCAATCCTCTAAATCTGAAATACCTGAATGGATTTTGGGTTTTATGTTCCCCAAAATTTATTGTATCATTATTTTATTGCTAAGTCTTATGTAAAGGAAATAATACTTCACCATAAGATATTTTTCAAAGCGTCAGGACGTGAAATGCGTGCATCCTGTCAATATATTCCAAGTTTATCATTTTTGTTGGGTCTTTGTATAGGAAGCCATTGTTTATCACTCTCCTCTTGGTGTGATTCTGGCGCGTTATGTTTCGTCGTTAATGAAAACAAATCTGCATAAATTATCCACCTCGTCCATTCTGGAGCACAATGAAATTGTTATCCATCACTTCACCTCGGCCGGCCAACGTTAGGTCGTCGGCGGCTGCCATGCTAAAATGTTGATTAACAAAACCGTTGAAGTGCAGAAAACCGACGGGAACCCCTTGTAATGACACCAGATAATGACATACTTGACAGGCATTACGGTGTGCCGAACGCTGGGGAGACCAGTTCAGCCGGTAGAGTGCCATCGGTGCTAAATAATTACGCCACAGAAATTGACCGAGCGACGCGGCACGGTCCTGTCGACGTCCACGGTCGCTTTGATTTCGTGCAGCCACACCGACACAACACGCCGTTAGAGGTGTATAGTGTGATCCTGTGATGTTGACACAAACTGCCAGACAAATGGGTGCAGGTTTACATGCTCACACACTAGTGGAAAACGGGATATTTGACCTCTCGGTAGTGTAGCCACCGTCGGCCATTGCGCTTAGCGACTTCATTGGAAATGAGATCCTCGTGCATCTCAACTAACCTTCTAATTGTGCCGCTGGTGGACGACTGAGCACTTATAATTACCTGGCCCCAGTCCAGGTCGACATCGTGCACTTCCGTCTGGACATTGATATTATTCTTGCCCGGTAACGGCACAAACAAAGATGGATCCCTCGTCTAGTGCCGACGGTTAAACAGCGGCAGCTCATGATGAAATGGTGTCAATTGGATGATAATGACCATGCATTACAACCACGTCGTGAGGGATCGAAAAGAATGTATTTTTTCATAATTTCTCTATTACGTACGTATATCATACATCGTTTTTATTTTCTTCCTCTGCCTTTCCATCTAGTGCTGCGCGATGACTTTCGAGTGGATCCCAAGGACACGCGAGTTGCTGCCGGTGAAACGGCTCTTCTGGAGTGTGGAGCCCCAAAAGGAAGCCCGGAGCCGACCATCCGATGGTTTAAGGACGATGTTCGGATCGCACTGGACGAGCATCAACGTTCGGCGAAGGAGATCGGCCGAATGCGGATCGTGGACGGAGGCAACCTGCTCATCAGCGACGTTCGTCCGTCCGATAGCGGCCGCTATCAGTGCATTGCTCATAATTTAGTAGGTTCCCGGGAAAGTGCCATCGCACGACTTACTGTACAAGGTAATTAGCATGTTCGATGATGATAAAGTGACATAGTTTCTATGTATTTTTTTGAAATTAAAGTCGAAATATTGCTTGAAAATTCAGTCACATATTGTGCGACAATATTAATTTTTGGGGTCTTTTTCGTGAACTAATTGTTTTTTCTATGTATTATGTTATATTATTTTCTATTTTTTGTATTGCAAATCTTAGTTTGTGTACTTAGACATAAATAAAAGATTTAATTTTATTTTATTTTGCTGTAGTACGTTTGGCTTCATTTAATCCAATAAGACTGGAACTCAACCGAAACATAAAGACTAATGAAAAAAAAAATGAAACACATGTATGTTTAAGCAAAATATAGAAAAAACTTAAATGTTATACTTAAAGAGTTCAGAACTCGTTTTGTATCATTTTACAATCCATACAGATGTGAATACAGATTCACAGAAAAAATGCCACCTGTCACCTATGAGAGGTATAGTTTTTAAAAGGAAAGCAAGATAAAGTTCATCATTTGTTAGAGTAAATGCTATAAATCTCCATACAGTAAGCTTATTTGGCACATAAAAAAAACCTCCGTTCAATTTCTTTCGCAACCCTAATCAAATTGAAGATGCCGTACCGCCTCCCAAAAAAAAGGACTCGGTTTGTTTTCCATGCTATTGCTTTCATCGTGCTCATAAATTTTTATACCATTTTCCTCCTTTTACGCCCACCATTTTGGGTGGTCGTAATTTTCTCGCCGAACGTTTCGCCTTTTAAACGATCCCTAAATGTTGGGGGAAATAGCAAACTCAGCCCGGAATAGAGCGGATACAAATGGATCACGACCAAGGACCCCTTGTGTACACCTTCGGTGCGAAAGCAATAAACCAATCAAACGACGTTGAGCTGAAGATTTCTAACGCTTTTCCCCAAACGCATTGCTGTGCTAGGTGCTTCTGGGGTTCATTCTGGGGAATCATTCTCCATTGTCGGTTCCGGTCACGCCTGGCAGTGTTCCGCTTGAAATCGGCTGATTATTGCTGGCTTCCGGGTTTTGGCAAACGAATGCACACTCATGCCCCAGTGGAGGGAATTCGAATTGTTTGGGGCGGCGAAATATACTCCAGAATATTTCGTACTTCCAGACGCTTTTTTGTGATTGAGGGTTTGCCGACGCGTGTTTTGCTTTGTCATGGTATCGAAAAAATCTTTTGTTGAATCTAAGCTCTGCTTTCACTCAAAGCTTGTGGGAGAAGAAAGAGAAAAAGTTTCGCTTAGCAAATCTTGTCCGGAAAAGGTATCATCAACACCTCCTGAGGATTTTTCTTTCTTTTGCCCAAAATTTTCATTCAGGAATATAGTAATAAATTTGTGCCTGGTCATAAATCAATTCATTGTTAGGAATAATTTTGATCATTCTTGGCCGGTATTTTCATCACCTTTCACTGATATTGCCCTGACCATTCTATTGAACGTTAAGGTATTGGCAAAATGTTTCGAGTATCAGGTGCGGTTATGGTTAAACAAATCTATTTAGAATTCAGTTCTGCATTCGTTTTTCTGGTTTACAAATTATCTGTTTTCCTGAGCAATAAAATTCAACCAATGATAGTATTTTCTCGTAAAGATAGAAAAGTCTCGTAAGCCCTTAATGGGCAGGCATGGCCGAAGACGGTCGTTACGCCAAGAAGAAGATTGTTTTTTTTGTTTTTTAGTTATGATGTACGTATTGCACCCAAATTCATAACAATAAAACAATAGGATTGATGAAGTAGTGGCAGTTTTAAAATGGACTTTTACCAAAAGATTTGACCCCCATCAACTATTGTGACATCATCACATATGTCTTTTGTATTAAAGTTTATTTGTTTAAAATTCTTTTATACATTTTTATTTTGTTCTTCCGTTACAAAACCTAAGCTACAAACTGTTTGGTATGCTTCACAATTTCCAGTAAAAACTAAAAGTACAGTTCGATAGTTATGCTTTACTGTTGCATATTTCTCATACCGTACGAGTATGATATCAAAATAAAGCTATATCTGTTCTATACCATTTTTCGAAACGTTCGGAGAAACGGGGAAAAATCCGGTGAAAGTTGTCTTAGCCTCTTAGTATTAAAGGTATTGCAAGCTAAGGAAAAGTCGAAACCACACATGCGTCATCGCTCCGGTTTGACTATAGAAAAGGGTAATTAAGGTTTTCCCTGGTGAGGTTTGTGGTATGGTTAGCTAGCTGGAGATTAGTTTGTTCGTTCCTTCCTTGAAGACGCAAGGACACGATCTATTTTCTAGAGAAAGGTTACGACCAGGGTCTACACTCAAGGGAGTTGAAAGCTAATTTATCGCTTATTTGCTACCCAAGAGGTTGGAAGATGCCAAATGAACGAGTAGCAGGATTTTCTACAGCATCCTTATGCCTTGAAGAACGTTATATGCTATGAGAGGTATAAAAGTGTGGTTTCATTTGCTACAAATTTATATCAGAGCGTTAAATCTAGGCTTCTTCCTGTTCGATGTTATAAACCCACTTCTTGCTTTAATCTTACTTTTCAAGACACGTGAAATGTGTGTTGGTATTAAAATATATTCATTTAGACTCTCCAAAAATGTTAGAATGTTTAAATTATATTTTATAATCAACCATATGAAAAAAATATTCAACGAATGCAATATAAATTTTTGAAATCACGTGTGTAAAATCAGACATATGTTTGCATATTAAAATTCTAAACAAGATCTCTCAACATTTTCTGGTTAGAACATGAAACTAGAACCAGGACAAACGGCTCATAGGAAAACAACTTGTTTGTCGTCTTTATCTAACGCGTAGCCAAATTAAATAACTTGCCTTCATGTTAAATTAAACCCCATTAGCAACCTAAAGACGCTGCACGATACAACTTCTCGTGAGCCGTTAGAAGGTAGAAAGGAAACCGTTCTGCATGTGTACCGTAGTCAAGGCAAAGTGTTTCCTAGATTCTAAAATTCATTTTCGCATAAAGTTTTAGCTTCGTCCTTTCTCGGGGTACTGTTCTGTAGATTGTAAGATTGGCTGGCGGTGGCGTTCCACTTCCTTGCATCTTAGGAAAATTAACAAGGGCTGTTTACAGGCAGTCTAGACTCTTTCGTTTTCATTACAGGAAAAACGTCGAGCGCTACAGTAGACGTTTATACAATATTTATGACCCAATAGAAGCATCGAAGTTTTGCGCAAGAAGATTAAATCTTGACTCGAGGAAACAGAAGATTTGAAATTATTATGTACCCTGAAGAAATTAAAACCTCCGCTTTGTGCAGCACCTTCTACGCTTTAAACAAGCAAAATGTTGTGGATGGAAAACAGAGAGCAATTTCCGCAGTGATTTCTTTAAATATGAGCTCCATGCTTAAAACATCCTTTAACTCCTTAAGCATACGGTTTCGTATTATTTATTTTAACTATTTTGTAAGGTGACTGCGCCGTACAACACACTTTTTGTATATACTTTCGTCAAGCTATAAAATAAATTGTCATATTTATCCTTACACATACATCCTTACTGTCTTGCGAAAGAGATATTTAACATTGACAACATTTATTTTACAGTGAAACCGTTCTTCAAACTGGAACCCATGGACACAACCGCTCTCGTCGGCCAGCGAGTGCAGTTCCTGTGTGCAGTAGATGGCGATCCACAGCCACAGATTCTGTGGAGCAAGGAAAATGGGCACATTCCGGTGGGACGGGCAGAAATTTTGGAGGAAGATCGTAGCCTCGTCATCCGCAGTGTGGTTCCCAACGATCAAGGGCTTTACATCTGTGAAGCACACAATACGATCGGACAAATAAGCGCTAAAGCTCATCTGTTTGTCAATTGTAAGTATACTATCTAGCTGTATTGTTGGATATACGTTTAACACCCTTTCATAAAATCGTGAATCCTCTCTAACATATATTTTCTAAATTTGACATGAAATGTTATCCTCAATTGTTATGGACGAATCACAATTGTTAAAGTTTTCAAAAATATCTTAGAGTGTCTCTTAAACTTTTGGCATTGCAATGTTCCTTAGTTTTCTTTTTTCTCCATACTCTTCGTATGAAGTTTAAGCCTTCGCTTCATCCTTAATGGAACAGAAACAATGTGGCTAAAGGGATTTCAAGACGGATTTATTTTGTCGACCCTTCCATCGGTTTACTTTACTTTTTCGCTCGTTACAAACCGTAAATCTTTTATGAGCCGCCATAATCCTTCAAATCACCAAAAGGATTCATTTTACCCACATCTTATTTAAGAAAATTATTTTTTCATGATACTTGTATACGGTTTACTTTTCCTTGAAAAACTGCGTTACTCTCTAACTGAGTCTAAAATATTGATGATTTTTTTTCATAAAATGTTATATTTATATTTTATCTCTCAGATACAATTCGTGAATCAATAGTAAAAGTTCTTTTAATATAAAACAAGGATAATAAAACAAGGAAAAAACATGAATGACTAAAAATCGTGAAGACAGCAAACGTTGTTTAATTTTTAACCAAAATTTCTCTTCATTACGTTATGGAAAATGCAGATCTTCTGCTTTGTGCTTTTTATGCCATAGAGTTATTTTTTACCCACGAGACGCTGGAATAAAGATAAATGTGAAGGTATGATGAAAATCATGCAGAAGGCTCGTGTCTTATATTGTCTAGTGGTTTGAAACGCCCCTCACAATTTGGATGATTTATGAGACTGAGAAGAAAAAGTGAGATTGGATAGATGGCAAAATCGGAATGCTGTGGATTTTTGTGTTTTGTAGGTGTATGGTGATACCGTTCCCGTGCAAAGATTTGGTGCAAAGAAATGCAGAGGATAAAAAGCACATAGCTATGTAAACATAGCTTCACAGTACAATGATGGGTTTCCTGGTTTTCTTTCGGATCATCGTGGTTAAATAAACCGCACCAAAGACATAGTATATTTCAAAAGGAAATGCTCTTCTGAAACGTCATGAAATTGGAACAATTGGAATGCAAGATTCGACATCGCCGAACAGTGAAGTTATTCGGGGACGGTGAAGCCAACCGCTTTTGATCTTCATGAGCTTTGCTTCATTTCTTCTATCGAACATTGACTTTTCAATTCGTTTGATTTTTTGTTTTAATTTTTCTTTCAGCGCCGCCAACATTTTTGATCAAACCACAAGACCAAAAAACGGCTCTTAACGGAGTGGCGACGTTCAAGTGTACCGCGTCTGGCAATCCGGCACCGTCCGTGTTCTGGACAAAGGAAGGATCGCAGACGCTCATGTTCCCCAACAATACGTACGATAATATGCAGGTATCGGTGCAAGGAACACTGCAAATACGGGGAGTGCAGAAGGATGACGACGGCTATTACATCTGCTCGGCGTTGAGTGTAGCTGGTTCTACCGCAAGTCGAGCATATTTGCAGGTAAGGAATGTTACCGACTCGCTTGAGTCCTTCAGATAGACCTGCATGATACTAATCCACTAAGTACTCTATCCAATTTCGTTCCATATGCTAATTTTATTTTGTTATCATTATTTTCACTAATCCTAGGTGTTAACATCTGAAGACAGCAATCCACCACCGATACTGCAAGTCGTGCCGGCCAATCAAACGTTGCCACGCGGAAGTGTGGCCAAACTTCCGTGCCTAGCAAGCGGAAATCCAACTCCCATGATCCGGTGGATGAAAAATGCCACCGATATCAACCTGTCGGGCGGTAACGGGCGATTGGCGATCATACAAGGTGGCACGCTAAGAATAGATGGTGAGTATAGGTTTAGTCGGCAATGTGTTCTCAGTTTGAGAACCCTTTCGAAATGCATGGTTCTTATTTACTTTGCATGCTTCAAGAAACGAGGACTATTTTGATACACATATAACAGCATTATAACACTTCCATGAAAGGTTCCCTAGGGTTGACGAGAAATAAAATATAATTCTACGATTAATATGTATCACATAACAAAGAATCGGAAGAGGTTGGAGTACATAGTAGTCACAATTTAATTATCCGTTAGCACGCTCATCTGTGTTTTCCACACCGGTGTTGTGAACAGTATCGTGCTTTGGATAATATGCACGCTAAAAGTAGTACCACGTTGAGCGAAGGCTTATCGAAACTTCAAGTTTTGTGGGGTAGCTGTTTACCCAATTAAATGCTCCATTTTATGTTGTGTTTAATTCGCGTGATCGAAAAACTGCTGCGTGTCCGATTGGAATTTATAAAATAAATAAAATGAAAAGCAGTTTTTTTTAACCTTCAACTGCGTTATCATGAAATATTTTTCCGCTTCAATTAAAGACAATAAAATACTACAAAGTCAATTGAAGGAATGCTTAGAAAAAACTGTGTCTAATACTTTCTTCGCTATACTTTTTATCAGTCAGGAGGACGGCTCAAATTCCCGATACACTATATTTTCTTAAAGATCTACTACGTAAAGTCATTTTCCTCTTTGTATTGGATTTAGGCTCCGCTTATGGAAAACACTATTGTAATGACTTAATAATATGGGATTTAACTGCCAGTCCGGCGTTGGCGAAATGGAAAGATAATTAAATGAATCTGGCAGCACAAAGTTCTTTGCTGTCCTATTTCGACGGCGCCTGCCTTTTCAAAAGGACAGACGTGGTCAAAATAGGATGGCAAAAACGTTCTACTGCTAGGTATGTCAGGTTCCCTTTGTGAAAAATTATTTAGATGTAACGATGCGGATAACTTGTAATGCGAGATGAAAAATTGTTCAATGATAAGCACGTTCACAAGCGAAATCACTTTCATGCTGTGAATATCTTTAGAAAGATTAATTTAAAACGCAATTTTTTAAGTGTAGGTAATGCTTCTATTTATTGTTAGCCATCGCCAAAGTGATGCAATACGTAGCTTTCATCACAGAGCGTTAGATTTCGTTATTGTAAAAGGAAAGCTAGAGGCATTAGTTAAAAGATTTGCATCTAAGACACGATTAATTAATCACGTGAAACGGTTTGGTACAAAGCCGCTTTTTGGCTTAAGCAGTGAATTTTTTTCCCGCTTGGGTCATCGAGATTTTGCCTTCACCGCGACTTCGCACGGTACCACGAATCCAGACCATCCATCCAGACGGCTATTTCGTGTGGCATGCGAACGATTCGCCCGAAACCGGCGTTGGAATGTCCGACCGAAGTGTAGGCATCGGTTAGGTTGCGACGATGGAGCACACACTGTATATTACATTGCCTTGGGCTCCACCATTTTCATGTGATCATGACCTCTTGGAATTCAGGGGCTTGTTATCCAGTTCGGGTCGGTAGCGCGAGAATTTAATTTTCACTTTAAAAGGCGGCGCCAGTGTCGTTTGCTAGGTATGCTTGCAATGTTTTCGTGAGCCGTATAATAAGAAAAAGCATGTACCGATAAAATGGACATCGATTCGTGAACCTTTGGAAACAAGTTTCTACCGTAATGGAAGATGCATAGCTAGTTGGTACTAAAGTGACTCTGTGTTTAGGCCTGAAAAATCTAAAAAAGAAGTTGCAAATAATAAGATTAAGATGGTACCACTCCGGGTCAATTAATGGCTCGTTGGAGCAAAGGTTTAACACGCCATGTGAAACGATTTATCAGTAGCTACAACGATGCCATTTTGTAAGCTTTGCTCATCGAAGCACGCTTTCTATTTATCTTTGTTAGTATGTCGTTTTTTAAGTTTCAAAAAAGAAGAAATTTATCCTATCCCGTTGATTTTTGTTTCTATAGTTCTTGTTTTCTAGGATTTTTAATTTTCCTCCAGTCTTTGTTGAAGATTTGAAATTACCTCTAAGTTATAGTTTATGCTTTCTGCATAGACTTTGGAAGGGAAAACTCATAAATTTAAAGGAAAGATATTCAAAACACATATTTTGTTCATTGCTTGTAGCCCATCAAGCCTCGATTTGACCGACTCGGAACAAGTTGAAAAAGACTTTGCAGACAAAAATAACGCTAACGATTGTCAAACATTCTGCAACGCGAACCGAAAGTTCCATTCGTTTGCTTAAACTATCGCCTCCCAGCGGGTATCGCGTTTGCCAGCCTCGACTCTGCATCTCAGAGTATTTATTGGATCGGCAAATAAATCGGGAACGTTGAGGAACTCGCAATGCTCGGCATTTTTGAGAGATCAGCATCTTCGTCACCGCATGTGCTGTTGCTGCATATGTCATAAAAGCACCCCGTTCTGCATGCGCGTATCCACACAGCGGATCGGGGCAATATCCAACATTTACTCAACCGATCCAATCGCACTTCACTGACTGACGCCGGGTCGCATATCGGCCAGGAAACGCTTGTGACTGCCATCGAACGCGTTCATTTTTCTTCCCTAACGTGTATGCCGCACCGTTTGATTTACATTTCAGATTTGCGAAAGGAGGACACAGGCTGGTATAGATGTGCGGCTTTTTCTGAGAAAGGAGAAACCACATGGAGTGCATACTTATTGGTAAGTTCTCTTCCCGTGAGCACAAATGTTTGTTTGTTTCCGCGATGCAGAAAGGGTCACAAAAGCAATGTTAGATCTATTGACTTTCAGGGAAGCCAACCAAAAAAAAAACACTAAACGCTTCACCGGGCGTGCTTTACTGTTTCTAATGCTTTCTTCGCATCTACTTGTTTGTTTTCGGATGTAAAAGGTCGAAAGCAATCTCTCCTCCATGCAGCACCGTTCCCACAATGCAGATCTGCTGCCGTCGGCACCGGGAATGCCAAAGGCGGTGAATATAACCAACAGTAACATAACACTGACGTGGACCCGAGGGCAGGATGAACTGCAGATAAACCCGGTGACTGGTGGTTACACGATCGAATATTACAGCCCGGAAGAGAAGGCTGGATGGATCAAGGCAATGAGTCGCATCCCGGGCTACACTGCAACGGTAAGAAGAGGAGAAATTCTATATTCCGATAATTTTAAATGAGCGTTTTCATTATTACAATGTCGTTGGCATTAGTTTGTTCTTTGCATTTTATTAACGCAAAAAGCTGAAACTTATTTTATTTTTGCAGATCACGAACCTCTCTCCTTCCACTTCGTACATGTTTATTATTCGGGCGGAAAACTCTTATGGGTACTCGGCCCCTTCGCCAACATCGGCCATCATTCGTACACTGTCTGCTAATGATGGGGTCACAATGCCCGAAGAAATAGAAACCGCTCGGCTGGTGCTCAGCGGACAGGCAAGTTAATTCATTCTTTTTACATTTTCTCTATCCTTATATTTCGCGCCATGTTGTTTACACGGTGTCCATTATATTTCCATACACTTTTTTCATCAAGGTGTTGAAGAGACACAGCCGTTTACATACTTTCTACAAAAAATTTCTAAAATCCTGATGTGTTTTCACAAGTCATATAATGATTCGTTTGATTATTTTCATTCAATGTTCATCAAGAATAAAAGATTGAAATAAATTGCCGGATTGAGATGAAAAAACAATGTTGAAAGGAACTCAACTATGCACTAATTAGAATAATTTTAAGAATCTAGGAAATTAACGTAATTTTCGTATCACAACACTGAAAGATAGAGTAGGATTTAATGCTGTTTGATGACCAAAACAAATTCAGATTAAGTTGTTCAGTTAGCCCAGAACAAGTGATTGAAGCATTAACGAACTCGATGAAAATCAAAAGTAGTATACGTAGAATGGCCCTTGACATTGACAAGATCTGGGATGCCAAGATTTAAAAAAACATGGGATTCGATGAAGTTTTACAATAATTCATTTAAAAAAAGCTCACTGGCCGTGCATCTGTTCAAAATGACAGATGGTCCAAGGATATTTAGAATAGCAATAGAAAAAAAAATCCGTGGATCAAAAACCCCGCACTCGTCATGGGTTTGGGGATATATTAAAGAATAACCAAACAAACCACTTGCGCGTGCTGCATGAATCGGTATTATTTCAAAACATATGTTGTAAAAAATGTAGCATTCAATCAAAAAAGATTAACAAATCCAAATTCGTTTAATGAAATAATTGGTACTGATTAACTTGTATAAGCATATATTTGGTACCGTGTATTTTAACGTAGGCACCAAGGATTCATCAATTACAAATACCGTTTTATTTGCATATTCCATTGTTCAATGTAGATACTAGAACTGGTTGATGCAGTTGCCATAAACTCCACGACAGTGCGACTTGAGTGGCAACTACACATTAGCAACACGGAAGAGTACGTCGAAGGGTTGTACGTGCGCTTCCGAAACCTTTCTGCAACGGACACGCAAAGCTACGGCATGCTTACCATCCCGATGAATCCTTCCGAAACGCACGTGATAACGGGTCTGGAGAAATACACACGATACGAGTTTTTTCTAACGCCATACTTTAAAACGGTCGAAGGGCAACCAACCAGCTCTAAGGTAGTGCAAACGCTGGAGGACTTCCCGACCGGCGCACCCTTGAACGTACAAACGGGTATGGTGAACTTGACGACGGGACTGGTCAACTGGCTTCCGCCGGCCGAAAACCATCTCAACGGTGTTCTACTCGGCTACAAGGTTCAACTGCGCGCCATCAATTCCTCCAAGGTGTTGGCGCAGATAACGCTGAACGCTACCACCACATCGATCGTCTTCCACAGTCTGACCACGGGCACGACGTACACCGTGCGGGTGGTTGCGTTCAATCGGGTTGGAGCGGGCCCGTACTCAAAGCCGGCGTATCTGGTAATGGATCCGGCACATGTAATCGCCCCACCGAGAGCGCACAACTCGCTGAGCGATATGGAGGGCTATCGGAACCACAGTGTCCTGCACGAACCGTGGTTTATGGTGCTCATGATCCTGCTGCTGCTATCCGTGCTGACTATTGCCTGCGTGGCGACGGTTCTATTCTTTCGGAATCGCGCCAAAATAAGCAAGGAAATGATGAGCGCCACGGTACCGGTTATCGCTAGCACCGATCCGACCCGACGCCCCGTGGTGGTCTCGCGAAGAGACTGCCTTTGGATAGACCGTGGGTGGAGATCGACCGATACCGATAAAGATTCGGGGGTCAGTGAGGCGAAGTTGCTAGAGAGTTCGCAAAATACGGCCAACTACGCCGACGTTAGCACCGATTATGCCGAAGTAGATCCACGAAGTATAACTTCGTTCTACAACAGTCGAAAGGTAAGTTAAACGCATTTGCTTGGGCAGCATAGTGTTCGTGTATTTCAACACGTCTATCACACTTTATCTCTGACGAATCAATCCATTAGTCCCCAGACAATCCATCGCCGTACGCGACGACCGTTCTCGTCAATGGAAATTCTAGCGAGAACGCTAAAATCATCTACCAAGGTTTGGATGGATACATTTCGGGCACGTCCACCAACCGTTCCGATCCAGCCGCCTACCTTCCGGGTCATCCACAAGCGTTCACTCCGGTGCCCTATAGTCAAGGTAAGAAACAGGAACAACATGTTCGGTTGTTTTAGTGATATATCCTAACCTTTCCCTCGGATTGAAAGTAATCGTTTTGTTTGCTCCTCCTCTACTAACAACTTAACATTCGCGCCACCCTTTAGCTCCCGCAAACTGGATTGATTTTCTTCCTCCCCCACCGGAACATCCGCCTCCGATTCCACAAGCTTTAGACCACCACATACACCTAAATCATGTGTATCCCTCGGAACTAATCGGTGGCAGTGCCTGCGCTCCTGGCACGGTCGCGATCGGTTCCCAGGGATCATCTGCCCGCTGTGGATCGGCGCAGTCCGGTAGCTATAAGTAAGTAGTGAAAAGCGTTCCTCGTTTAGTGGGTTCCAATGGTTCAAGTGAATGACAAGCGGTTGAAATTCCACACCGTGTGATACTAATGTACATTTATCTCCATTTTTCTCATGCTTCTCGCTCCGTCCACCTTCCGAACTAACCTTCCTGAAACCGCTAACACCGCATTACGAATCGAACAACAGCGGAGGCAGTGTGCAAAACTCATATCAATATGTAGATCCTTCCATCCTAGGACGAGGATCATCTTCTAGGAGCAGCTCCAACGAGTGTACGATGCGAAACGTACCTCCGCTGCCCCTACCACCGCAGCCGGGCCACTACCCCGGGCATCTGAACGGTACGACGGTGGTCGGCCCGGGCGAACCGCCCTATTTCAACGATGACGTGTACAATAGTCCCATCAAAAGTGGTGACATTAATTATCATCCGTATCGGATGCCCAACTCCTCGTCGGCATCTTCCATATCGTGCTGCCAGTCGAACCACTCCCGGAGCAGCCACTCGGCGAGCTCGAAAAACCATGACTACCATCAACAGCAACAGCAGCACCAGCAGCAGCAGCATCAGCATCAGTTGCAAAACAAAATGATGTTCCACCCGGCACATGCTCAACAGAACAGGTAAGCATGAGTATTCATTTTTGGCCTATGTATGCTATGCTTTTTGCTGAACTTTTTCAGCCTTTTTAAAAAAGTAGGTGTGACCTTTTGAATGGTAAATTGTTCCACTGTAAAATATAGTTGTACAAACTCTGTTTTTTACGTTAGTACCAATTTACGTCAGGCCATTCAGAGGTTATGAACTCCTATAAAAGTTCATTGCGGTAGAATGCTGTAAAGCAGGTACAGTACAAGGCAGTCAAAGTCGGACATGTGAAAACCGGGCAGTCTTTAATATCTTCTTTTCTAGAACTGATAATAATACGAAACTTCATAGGCAACTTTTCATACCTTTCGCTACACAAATGTGCAAGAATAATTAGTGGAAATGATTTATTTGCGGAAATAATGAGAAGAAACTGAGAGAGAGAATAGAAGCATATTTATTTCGTTTTTCTTCGATCTTTTGATCAAAATTATTCCAAAAAATATAAAAATGCTACTAAGTAGTAACAAATGACCGTTGTAACAGTAAGAAATAACAAAAAAAGTTTTTTTGTTATTTATGTGGTGTCCGACTTTGAATGCCTGATTCAACATATAGCCTTGTTTCACTCGTTTCCCGTTATTTTTTCAAATGAAGTTTTTTCGAGCATCTTTTTTAGATATTCGTGAAGAAGAAAGATAGACGAAACCACCTATGGAGATTTGTGTCGTTAGCAATTAGGAGGAAAAAGATTACTTAACTCAAAGTAAAACAATTGTCCGATTTTTGAGTGTCCGATTTTGACTGCCTGCCACTGTATGTCAAACTGGCGGCCCGCGGCTTAGACTTTGAATGCGGCCGGCGAGTATTTATTGAGATCGATTTTTTTAATTTTTTTATTTTTTATTTTAAGAATTAATTACCGAAAAATCAAATATATTTTAAAATCATCTGATTACGTTAAGTTTGTTAACTTGTCTAAGTTTTCTGTTAAAGTTCAACTTTGCGGCCCGTGAATCATCGGAAATGTATAAATGCGGCCCGCTAATGAAATGATTTTGAAACATCTGCTGTAAAGCAAAGAAAACAAAATCATATCAGAATCCTTTTTAAAAGAAAAAAAAATCAGAAAAAAATGTTACATATATAGCAAATACATTAAGCCAGCCTTTCTGGTGCAAATGTTTTTCTTCGGAAAATATAAAAGATGAAAATTTCTGTCCCTATCGCTCTTCGTTTGCATAGATCTAGCAAAGTATTGAAAATTGCGTAGTGGGTAAAATGACCGATATTTTGATTCTAGTGTTCAGTAAAGAATCCCGTACAACTTTCTTCCTTTGAGAAATGTTCAGAAGATGTATTATTCCAAGAAATATTCAGGAAGGAAGGACCAAAAATAATGTTTTAGATAAATTCTTCACACTCTATTTGTATTCAGCGAACCACATTCATTCATTTTCCCAACCAGGCAATGTGGAGGAAGCTGCGATGGTCTTACTCCTTCGAAAGCGGTATCCTTCAACGAGCAGTACCACATGATGGATGAGAATGGTATCAACGGTGGTAGGACGGTAGAACACGAAAATTGCACATACTTTACGAACTTTTCCGACGCGTCCGGGGCAAGCAGCAGTAGCGGTAGCGGTGGTTTCCGCCGGCACCCGCAGTTCGTAAAGACAGTTCATGTAAATATTGAAAATGCCATCAACGGTAACTATCACCATCAGCAGCAGCAGCAGCTCCATCGGGATACTGCGGGTTCGGACGCTCCTCATCATCCCATCATCGGCAATGGCCATCATCACAATCACAACCTTCATCATCCGTACGTGTACAATCAGCAACAGCAACATCAACAACAGCAGCAACAGGAAGCAATCAGTGAGCACGAAGAGACTGAGACCGACAAAATGCTGACCGGTGGCAGCAGCTACAGTGAAAACGAGGAGCACACGATTAGCAACGGCTGCTCGGGTCCCGACTCCGACGGTCATGAAGAGGCGACGAAAAAACTTAACAATGGCTGCCATAACGATAGTGGCAAGCGGCGGCAGCTTGAGGACGATTCGTCAATCTGTCCGGTGTACGAAGAACCGGTGCTTCCGGCTTCGTAGGCCAAGGAAAGCGTATCCGCTACCGCAGACGGCAAAGGTCAGCTCGTAAGTACTCGCGATTTATTGTAATTTGTTTATCTACGACACATTGCGCCATCGGTCACTCGGCAATGTCTTCTTCTAAAAGAAATGAAGATGGGGAATTATGGTCCTAGAAAAGATACTGTTCGTTCAAGTGAACGGTGCAGGAAAGATGGATAGGAATTTCTTTATTGGTAGCAAGTCAAACGGACACCCATAGGATGCACGGTTGCGCCACCTCATACCAAAACATACACAGCAGTCCCTAGGAAAATAATAATTTATTTAAGAATCGTTTGGCGATGCAGGTTGTAAACTTTCACATATGAGTAGAGAGATCCACCGTGAGCGTGTGTGTTTGAAATAGAGCGTACGTGTGGCAAGCGTTTGGAATGGTTTATGTAACCTTTGGGAAATGTGGGGAAAGGAAAGGATTGCATTTTTTAAGCAATTTCTTTGTGTTTCTTTCTCATTTTCGAAATCAATCTATTGACTTATAGTAATATTTTTAGTCAGTCAGTTCAACAGCTAAGCTCCTTTGTTGCGAAGAGACTTGCACCGCAGAACTTCACTTCGTTACAGTTTATCTTTATCACAAATATTTGCTTTGGCAGCTCGTACACTCGTTTAGCTGAAAATGGAGAATGAGTTTCCATAATAACATACAGTTCAAACGAGAAATCACCCTCGCATGGAAGGGCTCGTGCTAAGTGTATGAAATATTGTTCAATAATAAAGACGAACCCTTCCTTCACATGCTGGAACGATGCCACTCTGGGTATAAATCGTCACTGCAGCAGCTAACCCACCGACGACGAAAACTATAATGCTCTCCAGGGTTATGGAATGTGTTGCAGCAGCGGTCCAGCGAACATGATTCGCCAATTTGTCTGGCGCGTTGTAAATTTGCGACGCATTGCACAACAGCGACTTTCCGAGGGACTAGTCGGACCTAGAGGTAAGAATGGAACGAGTCTGTTGCGCTCAAACAAAAACCGTACCACTTTCCGCCGATGTGTTGAGCGAAATATCGTTCCCGTTGGACAACGTGACGAACATGTACGGTGCGCTGTGTTGCAAACAGGTCACGTGCTAGCATTTCTAATATGGTGAAAGGTTGATCACAGTTCGAAAAGTCGGTTCCAGCAATTGAAAAGTGCATTGAGGTTTTGTTTTTCGACAGCAAAGTAGTACGAAATTTTTCGTACTTTTTTCATAGTCCAATCAGCAGTGACTCGTGATGATGTTTACTGTTGAATAAAGACCCTTTAAAACAAGCAATTTCAAACAATTTAACCAGAATTTATTATATTATTTAGGTTATTAAAAGAAACATTTTAAGTTCTGGTTGAATTTTCTTTGCTCCCTGGAATGGCAAATATATTTCCACCCTGAAATGGCAACAACAAAGAGCCATACAAATCTATTAAAAAGGAAATAAGCTTAGAAGATGAAATAATTAAAACGTGGCCATTTGGAAAATTATTCTTTCTCTGGTTTGCATGATGGTTACCCATGAGAACGGTAAGTTACGCATGTACATTCCGTTAATCCGCAGAATAAGAGCCATGTGTCATTTTACAGAAATACGCATCTTTTCGCCATTTTCGATAGCGTCTCATGTTTCGTTCCGCTTCTCCTTATCGGTTGAGATCTGTTAGTAGATTTTAAAAGATGTTTCTTTTATCTAAAATGGGAAACGTTCAATTTAACTGTTCCAGTAGTTTGCGATTAAAATTGATTCGTTTTTTTTTATTAATCTTCTTTGGAATCGAGCCATTGTCCCGATATTACGAACGGCTGACCACCGATCTATAATTTACCGTCTTTCGGCCACAGTAACTCTCTACGGAGAGAGGCCAAGTCCCACTTGGAGATGTTGAGCCAATTAAGAAGATATCCAATTGAAATACTGGAAAAAAGTGTTGCACTGTATCTGATTGGTTTGTCAAGTAATAAATCTTCTTACATTTCGCATCTTTTATGTTAGCGGCTACTAGAGAAAACGCTCGTATTTAGCCTGACAACATGCTCAAGAATGCAATACAATCGTAATCGGCATTTATCACAGTTGTTATTAGTACCAGCTTCGACAACCTACGTCTAATTGAATACTGCGTAAATTCAAGACGGACTTGGCAATAAAGAGATTTTGATAATCCAAATCGAGAAATCCTAATTTATCCATTCACGTAAAACTATTATGAAATCAATGATGCTATCGTAGAAAACCTCAAAAATCCATAGCATAGAAGTAGATAAAGGGCAGCTCACTCAATAAACTAAACTAAAACATCGAGGAATGACTTTAAGTAAGGTTCAAGTATATCATACGGCATAAAGAAAACAAACAAGATCATAATGTATGTTGTATTACCTGTGATATTGTTTAATGTGATAAGTGATTACTTTTTATCAATAATTTACCAGTAATTTACATATCTTTTATGTTGTCTACGTGGTCTTTTGATTTTTGGTTAGCGGTTCATTTATCTATCATGTGTTCATAATCCCGTTTGTTCGTTCTGTAAAGCACACTATATCTTTTTTTCTCCTCATCTTAATCAATTCAGATGATTCGCATTGTTATCTGCATTAAATCACTCTAGTTTCTACAGCATCACTATAATTTTCGCTCTTTTATTCGGCATCACGATGATTGTGCGGGGGCATAACATGTACAGTTGTCATGACGCTAAGTTAGCTTGTAAGATCCTAGGAAGAAATGCGTTTTGCATAGTCTAAACAGTAATTTGCATTGTGTACAAGGATAAAATATTTGCCATTTGTTTCAAGAAATGCCGGTATTAATATGCAAATTCTCGATGAAATAAGAATAAACATTTAAATCACTTGGTTCTGGTTCGTTATGTAAGCAAAGCGCCATGCACTTAATAGAAACAACAGATTTTATCCTATATTTTTATGTTTTGGGTACATCCATCATATGACTATGATGGATCAACAATCAAAAGCATCAAAGCTATTACTGTTGAGTTCTTCAATATAAGCTTTGGAAAAAAACCCTTACATTAAGCACTTTAACAATCAGTTGATTAATAGAAAAGCAATAGTTAAGAACCAATCAATAACGAAAACGGACTAATTGTTTTAGTCTAATATATCAACAATATAAACTAAAAAATCGCATTATGTAGCGTACGGTGCAGACTGAAATCATGTAGCACAATACTCAAATGAAGCTATGATAAATCTCAAATATGGTGTTGATTTTTGGTGCTGTTGTCTGAACCAAAAGCTATATAGCGTACCCATCGTAAAATCCGTAAGTAAAGTAAATGAAAAATTCATTAAAATAACAAAAATAAACGCTAAACAGCAATCCTGTAGCATGTAAGTGACGTCATCAAGCTTAGCGGGAGAAACCAATTGTCGCGCAAGGCAAATGAGCGTCCCTGAAAAAAATCCTTCCCAACTTAAAATCCTTATACCTTGCAAAGTAGATGTTGCGCTTGCTTATAAAGATTTAATGAAACTGCAATAAAAAATTTACCACAATATATCCTACTATCCAGCAAAATCCGTATTGTGAATCGAAAGCTGCATTCGTAGATCTTAAGTAAATGAAAACACAGACACAGGAAAATAACCGGCAGGATGTATGCATTTTTTCTACTGATTTTTCAGACCTCTGGGTGCGCACAAAAATGCGACAGAAGAAAAAAAGCAAACAGTAACAAAAGTAATACAAAACAGGTGAACATTTTGGGAAGGATGAACGGAGACGACACAGGGTAGGTAGGTGTTAACCAATGAAACGTTTTGACTTTTAGACATTTTTTTCGAGTTTTCGAAATTAATCGGACGTTGCAAAATGGAAAGTGAAAGTTATTGAATGGGCGAACGAAACACAAACGGTTGATTCTGAGATTGACTGCTTAAATAGTGGAGGGGATGTAGAAAAGGAAATGTTGTAAATAAATGATGAAATGAAATTTGATTTTTTGAACTTTCATTTTACGGTTGGAAAATTGAGAACACTATTTTTGGGGGTAGAAATGATGTGGCTTTCTAAGCGAGTAATTTTGGTTGAGTAATAATGAAAATTTCATTTATAGATATATAGAAGAAGTAAGTATGTTTTATATTTTTTATACTAAAAGCACGTTTTCACGTGATCAATTTCAGAAAATTGATGAACTGTATAATTTATTTAAGCTTAAGCGGGGTGAAACGGTTCTCAGGATTGAAGTTCTAGCTGAGTTTGCCTTAACTCGTGTTTGAAAATGTGATCTCGAAACAAAAGAACTACATTCGAAGAAGCTGTACTATCTTATAGAATGCTACACTTTATGTTATCAAGAGACCGAGCTGAGAAGTTTGCTTGATTGTCGCTTTGAATGCTAAATTAGTTCGTAAACTACGTGGAGCAAAGTTGTTCGTCAAAGTTTGAAATTGCATCCCATTTAAATGGATCAGCTATGCTCCTATATATTTGACGCGCTTCGTTACTGTTGGCAAAACCAAGGATGACCCCAACGAAGCTTTGCGTTAAAATCGAATCCATCGTATGAGCCACCAGGCAACTCCATTGTTATTTCTTCTTAGTAAATTTAATAAACAATGCTTCTCGATATAAGGTGAAATTTTATGAATAAATTTATTCTCACAGCTTCACGATCTTAGATTTAAGCTGAAAAATTGTAAGGTAAATACAAACAATTCAATAAATCTTTCATTATTTCACTAGGTTACTTATAGGTTCATTTTCCACTTACCATTAACATTTAGTTAATAAAACATCAAATGTGATTTTAAAATCTTATTAGACATGGTATTGTATGCTACAATTCAACAAATACACAAATACTTGTTTTAACGCGGATCTTATAAACATTCACATTAATCTTGAAAACTTATCTTACTAGCAGCGTTAAAACAGTTTTCAGCTATAGTAATCAAATTCTTCTCAATTTCTTGTGTCTCTTCGATTATGTTGATTAAATCTCTGATTACTTATTACTAGTATTTAAAAAGAAATAACAATAATGAGCACAGATTTTCAATTGCGTTTATTTTTGGGTAAGAAAATTTGTTATCTTTTATAATTGTGTTTTTGTGTTCCGTGAAAATTATGCTATTCTTTTCATGAGTTTCTCCTTATTATTTGATCATTTTTTATTTCGAAACCACCATTTTTACAATTTAAAATTATTTTTGATTGCTCACAAACAATGGCTAAATCAGCTGTTAAGAAGTGCTGTCAACCATAGATTTTTCTTCATCCCATAAATACTATTTGTAAAGCCCAGAGTGTGCTACGAACCCCTCCAAGTGCCGGCGGCATTTCTCACTGAACCGATAAGATCAAAATAAGTGAATACAAACGAAAAAAGCGGCAAATAATAGAATACACAGAAAAAAATCCAAACACATAGCCACATTCCTATACTTAGCTCGAGATCGTATCGATAGAAATTTGGTTATAGGAGGCTTCTTTTCGTGAAAGCCTCCAGCTTCGAGTGTCAGCTATTTGCTGACAGTTCCTTCCGTGCTTCATTGCTCCGCATCGCCATCCATCATTTATTCAACGGCGTTGGCCGTGCAACAGCGGGGTTTGAGTCGCAGATGCAACGCTATCTTGAATCTGAAATTGAAAACCCACGAACCGGAGGTATTTCGCCATTTGCCCTTTATGCTGAATGTGCTTTCTGCTAGATCGGTATCAGGATTCCATTCAACCTTTGTGACGACGAATCTGCGACCCCAGCAGGCCCTCATGTGTGTGAATATGTTTTTCAGGTCTTCGACGTCTTCGGAGGGGGATTCGTTCACCCGGGCTGCATGGGACCATTTCTCCAAGTGTGCCGGCCTAGGTTCATAATTCTTGCTTACCGTCCTGTGCGCGTTTATTTGATTTGAAGGTATGAAAATTTCTCCATAATTTATCGTTTTAACCTACTTCACCACCTGAAGAATATGGCGAAAAAATAAGTAAAACGTTTCGCCAGTTGAGAAAAATTGCTCAAAAACAATAACTCGTAAGGAGTGTTCATAAGCAAGCTTTCCTTTGGCTTTTGTTCACGTCATTTTGAAAGCAGGGAAGTTTTTTCCAACCACGCTTGAATATAATTAATTTAATTTGAATTTAAAACATGGCGTCGCACAAATGTACATCATCACAGAAAGGCCATTACAAAGTTGGAAAAAATGTTAAGCTTGGTAATGCCTAGGTGCATTTAAATTAATAATTATGTTTCGTTCAATATTACTTAGATTTAATTAAAATTCTTATGGTAAATGAAACGTTCCAGTGTTTTCGATGGTATTATATTTTTAATATTTACTTCGCAGGTGCAATAATCTGAGGCATTTTTAAAAGACTTCCAAGGCTACCGATGCAAACATATAAACCTTTCAAACAGAATATTGAACGTATATTTCCCACCTTTTTGCCAGTTTGCGCAACGAGCAGGACGTGTAAGTTTTATGGAAAACTTTTCTTCCGATTGGCCCATGTCGGGGCAAATGTTACGCTGAATCTCAATTGTTTCACCGGAAAATAAAACTTCCTGCCATCGTCGAACCGGGAGCGCCAGGAGCAGGACTTTTTAAAAGGAAAATCAAAAGTCGGAAGGTTTTTCCCAAAGCAAAAGGGAAGAACGGCGGAAAGTTTAAATTCGATCGGTTGCGCACGATTGCACCGCGCGAGGGTGTCGGTTCGCTATTTTCTTCCTTCTGAGCCCGGTTCTTCGGTTCAAGATGTTACACTTCATGTAATGCAAATTCTTTTAGTCGACTGACTTTCTGCCGTTTGTGTTTTCTTTTGCTGTTTCCCCTAGTGGAGGAAAATGTGAAGAAGAGAAACTTTTTAGCTTTCCTTACAACGATTCACCGGCGACGTTACGTGCTGATGGTAGTGAAGTTTTTCCTTGCCACTAGTCTGTATGTGTGTGTATGTCCTTCCTAGTGAGGGGTTCATCGAAAGGCTCGCGTCCAGAGTTTATCCGCTCTCACACGGTAGAAAGTAACACCATTTGTTTTATGAATATTTCACCCATAGAAGTTTGTTCATAAATATGCAAGATTTAAAGTTTCCAAACACGACCTTTTTGAAATAGACGACACCCAAGAAAAGAAAAAAAAAGGCAAGGAATGGCAAAGTGGACACCATTCGCTTCCCTCGTTTGCAAAGAAGGATAATGTTGTCTGCTCGGTGGAAAAGAAAAGTTATCTTTGTTGAATTTTGGGATACGCACGACTAACCTGCCATCTATCGGGCTTCCTTTTTCGCACCTGTGGGGAACCATTTAGGTCCATTTCGTAGAACAGGCGAGTAGTTGATATGATGTTTGAAACATCTTACATCGTTCTGTTTAGTTTGGTTGATTAAGTAAAACTCTTTAAAGTTTATCTTTTTTATTCGTTTTTACAATAAGTTTTTTCTCATGTCAGCTTATAAAT
>KE525180.1:34019-54274 GCA_000441895.2 Anopheles sinensis | reverse complement strand
TATATGAGTATGCCATTTGGCGACCTCGTTCAACAATTTCAACGTGCATTTTTTGGGAAACAACTTAAGTGATATTGTGAACAAATCCGTCAAGAATTGAGATTTTTTTCATATGTTGCACTAAAATTTTCTTAAGGGCCGGATAAAATCAGTTGGCGGGCCGGACTTTGCCGACCCCTGCTTTAGAAGATAATAATGGAAAAAATCGTTCATCTAACATAGCAGAAATTTTGTGAAGCATTTAAATAATTTTATCTTGTTTAGTATTTGTGTTATTGTACAGTCAATTTTGTAGATACATAGGACAATCAAATAGTTTTTGAGTGCAAAACAATTAGACTTTGTTTTCTAACTACAACTATCTTAGTTGTTTTTTAAGTTTTTTCTATTAGTATTCATATGATTGATATCATGTAAAAGAATAACATACAGAAGGGCAAAAACAAAATTCGCAGGAACTTTAGGGCGGAAAAAGTTTTTTAGATAAAGTTTTACTCAAAATGCTGACTGATTTTTAATAAATTTTTTCGGTTTATTAAACAAAATTACATTTATCTGAAATACTGCACAATAAAATAAAATATTTACAAGTAAACATAACCAGTAAAGCCGGTCAATAACGTTAGCGTTTGTCCTAGCTTCCATCGGTTACACTACCCAACACTACAAGCCAAGAACTTACAACTGAAAGATGTGTAAGAGAAGCATCGGCATCGAAAACATAAAGCTGTATTATTCAATAAAACGCCCTACAGATTATCCGACAATAACGAACGGACATTAGCAACACTAAAAGCACACATAACATAAGCTAAACATCAATATCCTTACCATCCGCCCACCCCCAAACATGGCCGGCGTTTAGTGGGCAAGTGTAAACTAACAAAGAAACGCGTTGAATGGGAGTGAACACCCGAAGTGTGTGACATTTGCCGGTGCTGGAGGGAAAAAGAAATGCAATCGAAGCGAGCAACCGCCAGCGCGTGAAGCAAGAAAATAAAGCACGAGTGCAAGGCGAGGCCATTAATTTTCCGCCGTTTCTGTTATGGGAAATTTATTAGAGTCATAATCGCAATTTATAGCACGTTCTGAACGACATCTTTTCGGTTCTCATATTTACCCGTGTGCTTCGACGCGTCGTCGACGGCGGGGCAATACTTTCGTAGAGCTGACTAACTGAAGAAAAGGTTGATGAAATTCACATTATATAGGGGAGATTTTGAAATTCTCGCATGGCTTTTTTCTTATGCATAGAACCTTCTTTTCGGAAGCGGCTCTATTAAGAGATCCTTAATTTTTAATAATTGCACATCATAACTTGTGCATTCGCCGATGCCCTCTAAACTGTGAGAATGCAATACTGTTGCTGTAGTATCATAAAATTGGTCACATCCTGTACTGTCCAAAGTACCTACCGTTAGTCCCTACTAGGATTAACTTATAGAGCAGAAATTTACACCCAAGTGGCTAGCACTGTCATGAAGGATAGTTTTTATTACTTTCAACTAGCTCCGCTTACATCGTCTATAAGCTCGTAACCCACAATACCACTCGAGGTTCCTTGAGGTAGTTTTGCATTTTGATGCACAGCGCATGACAATAGCCTTAGCTGGTAATGAAATCAACCTTTAAAAAAATCTAAAAAAAAATGTTCTAAAATGTTTGCTTGACGTGAAACGTAAGCTTGGTTGCATCGCAAAACCAGATTTTTCTTACGGTTTACACACTTTTGAAATGCATATGAAAAAGAGATTTAAAAATAAATTCCATGAAATTTCAAACAAATTTTTTTCAAACAATTTTTTCTAACTCACTTTAGAGAGGGAGCTAATGGGAAGTGTTTTATTGCCATAATTTATTTTACTTGATTCCGTAAAATAGGCAAAGGATTAATATATTGTTGAAGAATGTTACTGTCGTGCTGAATTTACTGAATTATTTAGAAGTTTCGATGGAAGAGATATTTACTGTTCGTCATATTTACTGAACTATTTAGAATATCGATCAAAAGTAAATGAATCGGTCTTTTGGGTATTGTGACAAGCCGTGAGGGATTCAATAACATGTTTAAATTGACTTTCATTTCTGTACCGTGTGGCGAACTCGCTCGAATCATCTCACCGGTCCCATTATCTGAAGCTAGCGCCATTTTAGAAAGTCATAAATGTCGACGCTACATGTTCATGTAAACCTAACATATGGATATGCAAATGATTTTCCCTGCACCGGAGCAATTAGTGCGAACACTTTTGAAAGCTCCCATGGGCTGCAATAATATTGATCGGAATTGCGTATTTCAATCATCATGCGCATTTTCTGCAGCGTCATTACCTCCAACTTTCCAATGCAAATGAGTATGTGTTGGGCCGGAATAATTATCAACACACAAAGTAGTGCATACCATGAGACATAATCACACTCCTGACCAACGTGCAAAAGCAAGGTAGTCGAAACTGAATTTAACACTAGTTAATTTCTAGTTGAAATAATGTACCAATATATTCCCAAATATGGAGTATAAAAGACCCCCAACGAACGATATGCTTACGACTTCAATATTTGCAAAGGATCATTATAAAGTATCATTACCTTTCAATCTGTGTACATCGGATGGAACTGTGTGTGGTAGTTTCCTTTTTTTTATTTGTTCATTTTGGCAAACCGTTACAGCACTCCGCGAAACATAAATCCTAAATTAAATGAAATCCCTAGTACGCTCGAGTGGATGATGAATTCCGTGATTTGCCTGAACGGGTCAGAATAAAAACATACACCCGCCGTTTATTATCTAAAGTCCACAAAACAGGAAGCCACAACAACGAACGTAATTTGATTTACAGTACCCGGAGCGCACCGGAATATCCGAATGTGGCCCCATCCCGAACCGCCGCATTGCAAAAGGTTAAGCAAAATTTATCAGCATCCAGAAAGCGTAATCACCCATCCCGATGCCGTGGCAAAGGGTCATTACGAAACGTCGTTACATCCTGGGTTCGCGCTCGTTTCCGTAGAGACGATGCTCAATCCGAAACATACGAGGTCCTGCAGTCAATTAAATAACAGACACAACCGAGCAACACCAATGGACTCCCTGGCAACTCATTCAAATTTTCGTTGAGCATCGCCATACTGTGGATACATGAACCCTATTTTACCACACTTGCTATCGCAAAAGGACGTTGAAATGATGTTAAAGCTACCTCGTTGTTTGAATGTAGATGAACTTGAAATACTTACCAGTCGACTTTCTCCTGGGAAACTCTAAATGATTTCTATCATATACGCTAATTGTGAATAAGCCATTTTTGAAGACGAAAGATTAAATCGATACATTTAAAATTCTCAATAAAATATTATTTGCAGTACGTGAAACGTGTTTTTGGCTTATACACTTTTCAAAAATATTATTTATTTTTTATTAATTTATTTATTTGTTTATATATTTACTTTATTTACTTGGCACACACAGGTGCCTCAACAATGCTTATTGCTATGCTTAATTATAACTAGACATCTTATATTGATAAGTTAAAATACTACTGAAAACATACACAACGATTTAAAAACGGCTGACGAAACATTTAAACCCATGGCGAGGTCACTTACTTCACAAACACATTATCTATCAGGAAAAAGAACTGAAATGAGACTTTATCCCTCACACTCATCTAATGCTGTGCAAGGTGCGTAGTAAAGAATTAATGAAGGCAGCTCGCAGAAACCTTTGACGAGCTGTAATTTTGACGACGCACCATAATCAACGCCCGCACTTTACTACATCGCATCCAAACATACTTTCTCGCTTTCCTTGGAATCCATTAGTGACAATCGTAGGTGTACGGTTTACACTGCCAAAGTGACAGGCTTCCAAACCAGCAAAAGGAATGTATCGAATTCCTTCACGGTAAATGTAAATGGTTTAAATCACTCAATCAAAAACCTTCAGCAGCCATTGCGTCGAAAACTGACACCATTCGACCACCCAGCCTTCGAGACAAAAGCAGCAAACTGGTTTCGGTGGAACTGGCGGATAAATACACTTCTCTGGACGCCCCCTTGCTGCGATACGATATCTTCATCCCGCCGGCAGATTTACTTGATTTTTTTCCCCAAGTAACGGATGCTTGGAATTAGACTCCAATTTATACAATTCAACGAATGCAATCGTTTTATTGCTATTCTCCTAGGCCCAAAAAGGTAAGGTAAAAGGTTTTATACTGTCATTCGTGCCTAAAATCTACTAGATGTGTTTAACAGTATTATTCTGCAAACATATTATCAATATAATATTATTGAAATAATTAAAGGAATTCGCAGGCAAAATATGTTTGGAGTCAAAACAATTTTTTATTTATGATTATGTTAGAAGAATACGAAACAAACTTATGATATAAGAAACATAAGATTAATGAGGATATAAAAGCCACGATAATAAAAAAATCTCATACAACTTGTTCACGAATCCATTTTTTAACACTAACCAAAACAATACAATACAATGGGTTTTAATGTCTTCAACAGCACAATTATTTTCTTGACTCCAGTGTAAAACCTAATTAATGATTTATCGTGGAAAAATATGTACTGGCAATTTTATCTTTTAGTTTTTGTTTTTCGGAGTGTATAATGTTAAGTATTAATGAAGTAGCCATATCCACAGCCATTTATTAATATGAATACGGATTGAAACTAGCTTTGGCGGATCAAAATAACAATATATGATTGTCTATATTAAATACTTCTAGACTCTATTGGGGGAGCCCATGGAGCAGCAGTAGCTCAAGAAAACACCACGCCTAAGGTGTAGGACCAAATTCCGAGTCTGGCACCCCCCGGTATTACGAACGGCTGAACGGCTGAATGATATTATCGTCTTTCGATCACAGTAACTCTCCATGGCGAGAGGCCTTGTCGCGCTAGGAGGATGTTGTGCCACATAAGAAGAAAAAGAAGATGTCTCTCAAAACAAAAAAATAGGTTTATTTCCTCCTGTTTAATTGCTCAAATTATTATTTATTGTGTCTAAAAATTCAAAGTACGTGTACTGCGCCTAATCACTACAACTCCATTTTAACATATTGTAGCAAGATATTTTTTACTCTAAGAGATGTGTCCATGTAGGGATTGTTGTTTGAAATCTGTGTTTGATATTTTTTATGTCCAAATTTAACAATGCTGGCAAAAATACTTACACTTAGCCCAGATATTGTTCGTTTCTTCAAAGATGGTGGATGATGAAAGATTCACAACAAAAATGTCTTCTTCTTATCTACTGTCTGCAAGTCCTTGACGTCACTAGAAAGCCATAAAATAGACCCATTACTGTCTATCCTTTAACGATTTTCTACGTTGTGTTGACCACTGCTACCAACAATACACTCTACTCAAGCCGTTTCGCTTGTTCGCGGTGGCCAGAATTGGGAGAGTACATAAAAGTACTTGTATAGACCAGGTCCTGTCAAGCGTGCGGTTATGCAGTGGCTAGAAAGCGAGCAACAGAGTGAAGATAATTTCTCTTCCTCGTCGAGTTCTCATGTTTCACCGTCTCTGGCCATTATTTTTCGCGAATGAAATGAATACACCGTCTAGCGTACCAGACGGGGTTGAAAAGTAATAAAAGTCACCATTGGTTGGGAAAATTCGAAAAACAAAAATAGTTGCCATAGCTACAGCGTTTTTTTGTTCTACTGTCCACTTTTTTTACCCCCTGCGTGGAAAAAGGATTGATTGAAACCATTTTAACGCTCATAAAGAGCCGGATAATCAAAGCGCCGGTCTAGTGCACACGAAATACTCCGTCGGAAAAGGTTGCAACATTGTACAGCCCCTCTTTTGGAACAATACTGCTCAACAACTTTGTATAGAACTTTAACTTGGTAAACATCTTAAATCAATAAAATTCTTCATCTTGTGTTTATAATATTTTATGAACTGTAGCTATCATTTACACAGAACTCTGCTGTAATCAAGCCTAGCCAGCATTAGTGACCCATTTACTCTGTAGTTTACAAACAAATGTGTGAAAGCGCTACTTGCGTTCCCTCTGAAATTGTTGGAGCACATGCGTGATTACAGTGCTCGATAAAGTTGATTAATGTTTCTTTAGTGACCCACACTTTGGTACACACTTGCATGACTCACAAAATATCGTTTCTGTTTTCTTATTCTCTCCCCAACTTTGCACCTCATCGTCCAACACTGGGCGCAAACGGGCTTTTAAACAAAAACAACTTTTTTCATGGAGGGTAAACATGCCTGTTTTTAGTTAGAACATCCAAACCAATACTACAGGAGCACCAATGGCTAGGCTACCATATTGTGACTAATTATTTTCACGTTTCACTAGATTATACCATTAATATTCCAGTAACCGAAAGCTGATTAATTCTTTACGAGCCGAAATCATCAAGGTGTAATTATGCGCAATTGTTTCTTCCCGTTATTTTCTGCTTATGCTAACGTCCATTTTTACGCCCTCATAGCGATCAGCGTATATATTTTTCTTCTTATTTCGTTAGTATCTCACATGACGATCGCGGTCGTTTAGGAATCGTTGAAGGAGCAACCTCACGGTCCTTTCGATGGACCAACGGGGGGAGAGTGGAGGCCAACAATCGATTTTTCCTGGTCCTAGTCAACATCCCAATACAGTGCCGGCGGCAGGATATAAACAAATAATCAACGTATCAACATCAAGGCCCAAGGCCTTGCCATCCTTGGCCGCAAAAGTGGCATAGAAGAAGGGCAGGGGTAAAAGCAGTGAGCTGAAGCCGAAATCCTTGCGGCGGCTTTTCGGTCGAACGGAACGTGTTTCGAATATCATCCTTTGGCCGGTCACTGGAAATTGGGTGTTTAATCCGGAGAAAGGATATGTGTGGTCGAAGCACATTAGTTTTCCGCACATCATTGGACCCTTTTCCAACCATTTGGAAAGTTTTCTGCCTCTTCTGCTGCCAGCATGGGAAATTTTACGAAAATCATTTTCTCGGATGCAAAGAATAAAAAAAGATATGGGAAGCGCGTGAACTGCCCCTGGAGGTAAACCGAACCTTTCCCGGACTTTAACTGGTTTTCTAAAAAGATTGTTTTTTTGCAAGGGTATCTTTTAGGGATACCGTAATTTACAGTAGAAATAATCAACACAGGCACATTCAACTCTAGCCTTCTGCTAACCAGCTTCAGAACTTAGAACTTTTATGTCTTTATCCAATTTTCCAACCAGTGATACTGGTTAGACAATGACTCGGACCAATATTCTACATCGATCCTCTTGAAGCCACAATTTGCTACTAGATTTATTGATGAGGAGCTGTGAAAGAAGTAATGGGCAAGTAACGGCACTAAAACAAAAGCAATCAAACAGAACACACCAACGCACACACGATTGTTTGAGGTTACTAAGCAATCTACAAAAATATTGATGGTAAACTAGTGCCAGCTCTAGCCCCGCCTCAGTCCGTTCGTTACTAGAATAACGCCAATAAAACCAGACCCGCCGGCGAAAACTTCCGGTAGCGGTAGCATCCCGGTAAAGGCAGGATGTCCTACACACAATGTCCATGATTTAAGGCAAATATTTAAGCGTAGACCTTGGCGGATGCGGGGTTTGTCGGAAAATTGTTGGAACCTTTTCTCCATGGTCACCCTTCCCCGGTACCTTTGGCCGTTTTCCAGAGAGGTTTTCCGAGCAAGTTTGTGGCTCGGCAAATTTATGATTTACGGACGGGTAATTCAATAACATGACACTGGAACCCATATAATCTGGAAAGATAATAACGAAATAGCCGTTCCCTATTTAACCGCAGGTTAGGTCGTCTGCTGGATGTAGCCGTGTAGTAATTTTTGCCATGCATCATTTGTTCATCGGGGTCACATGTTCTGTTCGACAAGCCCTGTTTAGGAAAGTCGATGGTCTAGTAGCGGAATTATTTATGCCAGTTATTTCTTTGTCGTTCAATAATGATACTGATTTGCCACTTGATTGTTAGAAGATTCAAACACGCAATGGTTGGGCTGAAGAGTCTTCTCTTATATTCAGAATTTTTAGCTTTCTGTTCTGTGGAATAAAAGAAAACCCAGATGTATTAATGTTGGCTCCAATAATCAATGATAACATTTTTACTATCAATTTCTTACGTTAAGAATGACTAACGTGTTAAATGTTAGTGAAAAATTTAGATTTGGAGATTTGGTTCCCTACCTAGACGGAAGGTTGATTTTCTTATTTATGAACGGTAAAGTTGTAAACTAAAATATTTGTTGAAGCAGGATGATGTCCAAAATTATAAAGAGAAGAAGTTTTACAAAGTTTACTTCTTTATTATTATTTTTTTCTTGTTAAAACTTTGATAAGTTGTTTATGTTCACATTACATGTTTACTTTTCGCAAGTTATTTTAGAAGAATAAGGAAATTAGTTCATTAATAAATTAACATATTATTCATGAAATATAAAGTAAGGGTTTTCTCAACATATCTTTACAATTCATAGTGTAGCGCATTATGAATTTTGTGGGGAGAGTCATTCATATGAATCAATCAAGAATTATCGGATGATTCATGGGTATTTGAGCAATCCTTAATCTCAATGAATCTTTAATAAAACTTTAATGAATCTTACATGAATTTTCATGATTCTTCCATAAATATGGCACAATCGACCATACATAAGCATGTCTTAGTTTTACTTTTTTATGTGATTCTTTAGGTTTGTGATCTTTGGGATTCATGATTATTTTATTCAAAGATCTTAAAATTGAAGCAAAAATTCATGAGTTTTATGTCACGTCAAACAAAAACACCCTTGAACAGAGTTGGACTACTTTTCTGTTTTTGCACTAAGAACAATTTTTCATTATATTTTGGGTAACACCAACAAAAATTACAAGCAAGTAAATACAACTAGAAATTAAAATAAAGTACAAACTTAATTTACCAATCGACATTGAACGTACGTGATAAGCAAACGTCAGATAAAGTCATGTCAGACTTTACTCTCGTACGAATCTGGCACGTTCGTGTATAGTAGCTTATCAGTACTTACCAGCAAGACCTACGACTTTTCTCTCGATAAATGCCTTCCTGGAAACAATAATCAATCATAAATCTCTGCACACAACAAGGTGTATGCTTACTTTAGATACTAATAGACAAAAGAAATCATTTTGCGACACATGAAACAGCTCTGTTCGTTGACAAAATATGGTCTTTTTTCTAGTAAACACTTTTTAGTAACTAAATGGTAACTGAGAAATTCATCTTCATCTGGTTTGTGTATGAAACATAAAGAATACCAAGAAAGTCTTAGTTGTGGTATTATTTGAATTCAACCAAACCAATCTTACATCATAAGCTATGGACCATCATTATTTAGCTATCTTTTTCCATGATTTTTTTCCTAACATCTCGTCAGAAAACTCGTGGAACTTGTGTCATACTGAAGACCAAACATTGAATGCTCAAGGCAATGTCGAGG
The DNA here is from genome assembly GCA_000441895.2 of Anopheles sinensis. NCBI lineage: Eukaryota > Metazoa > Arthropoda > Insecta > Diptera > Culicidae > Anopheles > Anopheles sinensis. Next base: position 44,800 of record KE525180.1, on the reverse strand, counting down.
AAACGGTAAGAGAACCTAAGCGATAAAGATTATATGCAAATTACTTCCTGAAAAATGTGAAGTTCTTTGCCAACTTTTATGAACTGTTTTTGCAGCATCAACATCTGGCGTCGAGAGTGATGAAAAATAGAAAAGATCCTTTAAACTCTTGGTCCGAAGGCCATGGCATGAAGGCGATGCTTTCTGGAAGCATGCGTTTTGGCAAGGTGAAAACCGCAAGCTCTCCTTCGTTCGTAATGTGTTTTTCGTTCTGCACACCTTATTTTCTTCTTCTCGTTTTCTTATAATTATAATTAAGTGGTTTAATGAGAGGCGTGCCTAAAGTGACCGAAACAAAACTCACTATCCTATTTTAACAAAAATCATGAATACTTGCTGAACAGAGACGCCTAGCGCCTTTAATATTTTATGTAGTTGTTTTCTGTTTTCCTTCAAGAACAATGTTTGTAAAAAAACAACAAAAAAAAACGTAGAACCTATGTCGTTTCCGTTCAAGAGGCTCTCACGTAGCGCCACTTCTTAACTTTTGCAAGTAAAGAGAGTTGTGTTTCTTTTCTGTTTCGTTGTGTGCGCGTGTGCGTGTGCGAAAAGTTTGGTGATAAAGTGTTCAATTACCTTTGAATCATAAATCCTAGTCAACCGAATACGTTGGTGGAGAGGAGAATCTTGCACGGATTCATAAAAACTTTTAAGTGGCAAACCTCCAGGAGTAGGAACAGGAAAAGTGAAGCAAAAAGGCTCGTCAACAGTTGCCAACCCTGGAACTCCTCCCACATAAGCCAAGCGAGTAAGTACTAGACGAAATGCAGTGGTCCGAGGTAAGCCGGAAAAGCTGGGCCACTACATGTTGACCATCGAAAGTCGTGCACATGAGAAATGCCGAATGCGTCGGAAGTAGACATTCGCGGCAAGTCCTGGATGATTTATTGCAAATGAGAAAAGTTGTCCGGGGAAAATTGGGTAATCAAGGATGGGGATGGTGAATGGGAAGTAGAAGATAGAAGTCAGGTCCTCGTTCACGGCTCTCATGGGCACGAGTTATTTTCTATGAAGTCCTCCAACCCTTATAGGATACCTATTCTCTCTTCCATCGGAAAGTCAGTCTTTTTAAAGCCAGAAGCAAAACACCATTTATTGAGAGGAAAGGTGGCATATATCTGAAATGAACTTCCTATGTGTATGAGTATTTTTCAGTGATACAGTTCATAATGGAAAATTAATCCGTTTATTAAATTTCTCATAAGTACTGATTCAAAATTTCTTTTTCAAGTCACTCAAGTCACAACACTCATGGTATCAATAATTTATGAACTATGTAATGCAGTGGATAATGAATGCGATTTAACACTTGATAATCATAAAACAACAAAATTTAAATAGTTTTTAAAGGACGCCTCCCTTAATGAAATCATCACATGGCTTTGATCGGATTCATCTTTTTTTTTAATCGAGTACGTTTCCTGGAATTCATGCTTTCTTTATTCTGCACGCAAACTTTTTCCGCGTCAAACAATGGCACGATAAAAGTTATGCATTTGCTTCTAGACAATGTGTTTCCTGTTCTCGAAGGATGTGAAACCAACACAAAACCTCGTTTAATGAATATTTATACCTAAACCATCCTTCAAGTAAGTGAAGATGGTGCATAGGCGTTGAAATAAAACCACTTCAAACAATTGATTCTAGGCTGTTTTTTCTTTTTGCAACAATGTTTTCAGTTGCATTCAATAGCAAGCACACGTGACATCCTCAACATCCTTTTCTTAGGTTCAGGTACTTATTTCAAGAATTTTATATATCAAATATAAATTGCTTACCAAATGGGACAAAGATGTATGGGATCTGTGAATGATCTATTCAATTTGTTACACGTCCCATTCGCCACTTCCATTTTCTACACTGTTTTGGTTTTTAAAACAATTTAAATTTTAAGTGAAGTAGTTTCTTGAAGTAGATTTTTTTATTATCAAACTTTTGCTTCCGGCTACATAAGGGACTCTGGAAAATACCTTCTACTTCGATTCTTTCGCTTTTAATGTTTATTTATTGTTGGTACATTTATACACAAGAGAGAGCGTATTAAAAGTTATTACACCATCGTCATCAACACTTTTGTTTGCGGCTCGATACAGATACGTCAGATTTCATGTACTAATTGTAAGCATCCAATGTGTGCCTGTCATTATCACGTGCTAGCACACGAACATGATGTGGAGGCGCACATTCCCGCGGTACAGAATGTTCGACGTTTGTTCCGATAGGACGCAGCTAACCTACTTTTTCTGCTTTTTTGTGGTTCATTCCTCGGCAGGTCCATCACGTACGCGTTGGACTGGGTAATGGGCGAAATCATTAGGACATGATGATGATGATGAAATTCCGAGCCGTGCTTCGCTTTTTCGTAGGGCACCTCCGTTTCCGGCCGACGCGAAATGAAGCGTCAGGATGCCGGGCGAGAAATGTCAATCCTGGTCATCGTTATCACTCCGTAGCCATCAAAACCAATAACCGTCGTTATTATAACTGACATTTTTTTTCTTACCTATGTACGATATTATCGAAGAGCTGATGCTTAAGAGAATCATTTTGAGATGGAAGATAAATTAAAGGCCTAGTTCGTTTTTTTCCGAGTATCTTTTAAGCAGAATCTCACAGACAATTAATGTTTTACGCACAGTTTTTGTAACGAAGTGACAACTTATTTAACTTTTCTTATGGTTAAGATCTGCACCGAATCAAAATTAACACGTTGACTGCCATAGCTGTCAATTGTAGTTATGCTGCTGTGTAGTTCTAAAAAGTTGTTGCCTTGTAAATTATTAGAAATGAAACATAAAAGCTGTAATAATAACGAAAGAGAATTCTTCGGGAAGATTAGACTGTGCTTTTTTCGAATCGTCAGTTTAATTATTTATATCAACAGTTTTTAACAAATGACTGTACTTTTTAAAAAAATATTGTGTTAAACTTTGATTACAACCAAACAAAGACAAAGGATTTCAAAAGATACATTTTATAATAACTATAGTATATCATTGCACTACTATGTCAGTGTAAAAGATTAATCAGAATTGGTGCTGTCACCCGCGAAAAGGGTGACGTGGCAGTCTGGTTAAAAAGTTTACGATTTTGTATTGAATTTATTTGTCAATTAAACAATCGATTGAAATGAATTTAACTTTATCTCATATGCACTTCTTACAACATTGCTATGCGTAAAGAATTTCATTCTCATAAAACCTTGCCTTTGATCATTTAACGGTCGCTTGGCGCCAAGAAATCGTCCGCGGTGGCAAACAATCGAAAAGATTGGCCGATCGCTCCCAGGGCACCCAGAGCCAGGCCACAATATATTTCCCACCAGACGACTCCGTTAATGTTTATTTTTATCGCCATGTCACATCGTCAATATCGTCTCTCGGACGTGTCAAACATACGGCACCCGGACGCACCGGCCACTTGATATCGGCCGCCCGATGTTCGATGATCCAAACGATCGACTTACTTTATGAGCTACCGTTTCGGTTGGCATTTGTTTCGGTGGCCGACTGAAGCAAAACCACCGCGCCACGTTTATTCGGAATGATTCCGACCGGAGTACTTCAGGGGGAAAACGTAAGCGGAAAGCAGTAGTGATAGTAGATTAATGCGCTCAAAGGTGCCGTCGTTGGTTATAGGTGGTCATAACTTTGCAGCAAGTGCTTTCGTTCTTCCTTTGGTCGAAGTATTTGCATGCGGGGGTGGTCACATTTCTGAAAGTATTATTTAAAAACAGAAGAGAAAAGGTGATTGCATCGTTTCGCTCTTACTTTCGTCGGATTATCAGATGAACTTCATTTTGATGCTTCGAAGCACTTTGTAAGCCGGGCACGGTGTCGGATTAGATCACCACTTGATTTGTGCGTAGGAGACATTGAATATTACCGAAAACGAAGCACCTTGAAAACTCAACCGAACAGAAATCGCGTTCCACCTCTAATTCAAAACATGAAACTGCCATAAACGAAATTTATATTTCGCTATTTTTGATTTGATTAGACATTTTGAATAATTTCTTAACCATTTTTATTGATTCTTTTTGTTATTACCTTTCATTTGCATTCTAAAACGATGTGAACTTATTTTTATAAACCTTTATATAACGTTAGGAGTCAATTTTCATTTGAACTCTAAATTATTTTCGTTTAATTTTGCCTACGATTATTCTAGCTTGAAACATAAACTGAACAGTAGAGTTTTATGTACACATTTGCTTATTTACTACCACGTACCTTACGCCTAGATAGTTTGGTTGCACGGCCTTCTTATTCAAATGGAACCATAGAACAACATCTTACAAAACAATGCAGCATTCTTATGCTCTCAATCCATTTACCAATTAATTAAACTGGGCTGATGCGAGTTGGTACGGAAAAGTTTTCTGTTTCCGTTTTGTTATGCATTAGTTTTCTCTCCTTACCGGCAACAAAGGATTACCCATGCCCGGCCACCAACAAATGGTATCCGATTTTCGACGACAAACCCGGCTCATGCGGCAACCAGTTAGCAAACTCATTGACAACTCGAAAACTATACATCGCCGTAATTAGATTCGTGCCCGGAACCCGACCGACGTTCTCCGCAAGCCGGTTTTGCTCAAACTTTGCCGTGCGCAGTTAAGATAATAGAATCGACATAAATTCGATAAACTGAATTGATTTCCACTTGCTACTTTGCACTCGACAGCACTGTTGGAACATGTAAAATTCATCTCATTTGGGTTATTGCTGTTGCCAATAGATAATGAATAAAATGCTAACCCATTTCGAAAACAAAACTGTGAAAAGTCAGTAACAGTTTTGTTTCGCTAATTGGAAGAAGAATATCTTGAATACACTCCAAATATTTCTTAGCTTGGTAGTGTTTTTATAACAATAATGAGAAGCATATGCTTGATGAAAAAAATAAATCCAAAACGTATTGCTGCTTAATTTAGTGTCGATAAAATGTATCCACATTGAAAATATATAGAGTAGAGGTTTTATTTTTTGCATGTATTTATTTCTGTACTAACAATTTTTCATATTTTAATTTTAATTTTCATATTTACTATGTATGAAATTTTAATATAAAAAATTTGGATTCAGAGTCTTGTTTGCAAGAAATAATTTTGCAACAGAAGATATGTAATTTTCATGTTTGTCGAATCAGCAAAAGTTTTCACTTTTAGATTCGACACGATCAAAAATAATTTTGTTTGAAATATTTATTGAGCAATCATTTGATGTATTCATGACAGTAAAATATAATCAAAGAAGAATTGTAAATGTTTTTTTTCCGTGTCTAAAGGGACAGTTTGGTCGTATCGCAATTGGAAAAGTTATAAGCTTTGTATCACAATATAAACCTAGTTTTAAGGAAGATTCCTGCAGAGCTATAATTTTCAAGTGTTTTGAAAACAAGTGAAGAACTAGATATTATCTAGCGTGTACAGTGTAAAATTCTTTTTATACTCTATTAAAAAGGCGACATTTTAAAATCAATCATAAATGAGTTGTCTAACTTAAAGCATTTCGTATATACGTTTACACGTTCGTATACACGTTTTATAAGTGATAAGCTTTGTATCACAATATAAACTTAGTTTTAAGGAAGATTCCTGCAGAGCTATAATTTTCAAGGGTTTTGAAAACAAGTGAAGAACAAGATATTATCTAGCGTGTACAGTGTAAAATTCTTTTTATCTTCTTCTTCTTCTTATGTGGCTCAACATCCCCAAGTGGGACTAGGCCTCTCTCTCCGTAGAGAGTTACTGTGACCGAAGGACGGTAAATTATAGATCGGTGGTCAGCCGTTCGTAATACCGGGGGGTTCCAAACTCGGGATTCGAACCCACACCTATGGCGTGGTGTTTTCTAGCGCTACCGTTGCGCCATGGGCACCCCCAAATTCTTTTTATACTCTATTAAAAAGGCGGCATTTTAAAATCAATCATAAATGAGTTGTCTAACTTAAAGCCTTTCGCATATAGCCTTTACACATTTTTTTTTAAATGTGTTGTACTTCTTGCGAGGGAGATTACAAACCATTGATGGTTCACATTTACTAAACAACTTTGTAAATTATAAAAAAAATCATTGTAAATGTCGTATATCGCTAGCCAACTTCTCAGCCAGAAAATGATTTCTTTTATCAATTTCTTACACGACAGCTTGGCGTTTGAAACCCGTCGCCAAACTCTAATTATATCAAGTGGAATACCATGCTTCTGGCTTTCAAAAAAGTATTTCATCTTCGCCTGGGAAAATCTACATATTGTCGTAAGCTCTACGAAGAAAGAAAGGAAAGCGACCGGAGCCTGTTCTAAGCCTGATTTACGTTCACGGCAAATGCACACGCGTCACTGGCGTATGACAATGGCACCGGGAAACATTATGTAGCAATAAAATCTTCGTGTATAAGATATTTTAAATAATGACAGAACCAAGAAATGGAACCATTTTACTTCACGACAACAAAAAAAAAAAAAAAACAAAACAAAAAAGGAAAGGAAAAAATATCATCCCACGCTAAGACGATGAGTTAAGTCTCCCGCCGTAAATGTGCCCGGCATGCAACGCGACAATTTTCGCGCCTTCGCACCTTACCTTCGTATATGGGCTTTTGTGTGCACGTTGTACTGCATGAAGTTTGCCATCCGGGGCCTGAATTCAGACGGTCGCTTCTTCCCCGGAGGCTGCGTAGGCTGGTTAAGCGTTTGTTTATGGTTATGTCGTTTTGTGGATAATTAAATACTCGGCGTGGTTCTCTCGGTGCCGGGCCGCTTCTCGAGAGACCCGTGGGCAGGAATGGGTGTAAAACACAAAAGAATCGTGTCGATATTCCTGTGAAACGCGCTGGTAAACTTCGCGCTCAAACACTCACAGGGATGCATTCGGCTTGATTAACATATTGGACAAAAAGCACGCCAAATAACAGGGGCAAATATAACGATGTCGAACAGATGTTATTGTACTTCTTAAACCAAATCATGTTGAGTTCAAGTTAAAAGAAACACATAGAAGAGAACACCAATTCAGCTTAATTTAAAACCAGAATTAATATTTTAAGCAACACCACAAGCAAGCTTACACAACGTTTATTTTATTGATCATTGAAATAATTCAATTTCCAACACTACATTAGTCTTAAATACATTTTCCGGGTAGTGTCTTGCTGTTAACCACGCAAATCTAATTGAGGCACTCTTAAGTTGAACCGCCACGCCTCAAACCAAGACAATCAGCGTCTTGTTTCCTTCCTTGTTGACGGTTAAAAAGGGCGTTCATTTGACACTTGCTCTGTAGGCGACAGTGTTTATGTGAAAATTGACCTGAAATGTTTTTCACACCCCACGCTCACACCAAGACCACACACAAAGGCTAGACTCAAATAAAGCTGACCAGTTTATCGGCCGGTAGATGAACCGGAAAGGTTTCGACTTGTGTTGGAGAACAGTAACTAATTTTAACGAGCTTGGTGACGAAGAACCTCAACAAGAATCAAAAGACAAAGACATCTACAAACGTACACGTTTAAAGCAAATCTCTTGTTGTAAAACAGTTTAAGCCCGCAAATTAATAATCCGTCTAAAACAAACCAAAGCCACAGCGAGACAAATCCAAATCATTTGCTTTAAGAAAAGTTCTGAAGTGCATATTTTATCTCATGTCTGCGTTGTAATATAAACAATATGATAATTTACTCGCTTGCTCCCTTGGGTTCTTGGAGACTCGCCCTACCCCCACGAGGAAGTTCTTCCTCGATAGCTATGAAATCGTGACTGCAGCTACCACGACCACGAACGAAATCTCCATAATTAATTGCACATAAAACACCGGCAGCAAGACCGAACCCGAAACGAGGCCCATCATCTCGTGCGGCTTCGGACTTGCATGGCTCCACGACTTGATGGGGCGGCAAAAAGTTTGCAAGCTTTGCGAAAAGTTGTAAATTTATTGCAACCAACAAACGTACCACCGGGAAGGGGAGGTAAAGTTTTCCACCAGTCTCAGGTGCACTTTCGCAAGACGGAAAAGGCACGGAAGCGGTGCTTTAAAGTGAGATTGTTAAGGGTTCGTCTTGCGCGTGTCGTTTGAACCCGGAGAACCAACCAGCAGAACTTGCAAGGAATCTTACCTCGTCGGTTGGCTCTTGACGGATGATTTTTGCTACATTTGCATCATAATAGAAGGTAACAAGAATGTAAAAAAATAAACAAACAAACTCGCTGCGATTTACACGTATCCTCGACAACGAAACAGCACGAAACACACGAGACCTACACCTTTTCGGCACGCATTATGTATAGGATTGTATGGGGCGAGGGGGAAATTATCTCCCACCAGCAAACGGCGTGGGAGAGAATGGGAAATGGGTGGGTAAACTATTTACGATACGGAAACAACGTTCGCAACGTAACGCACCCACACGCACGCACGCCACTCGGAGGTAACCAATTTTCATTAAAAGGGCCTTCGCTCTCCTCTTGCCAAGAGTAGGATGCGGGCAGGCGATGCATCGATGCACCGGGGGTGCATTACCGGCTGCATGCGTTTGGTTGAAACCGAGCGGTTGTCCAGCGGTCCCGACTGCATCTCACTGCATTTCCCGAGGCTGCCCTCATGCTCAAGTTGGTTTTTGTGCTTTCTGTGAGCACCGTGCTGGGAGCATTAACCAATTCCATGTTCCACAGTCCGCAGCACATCGGCGGAATATAGTGGGAACACTGTTGCACAAGTTGATAGCGTTTGCAAATTCGAGATTGTGTGAGTCTTTGCTAAAAATTATCTAAAGTAGACACTCGTATGATTTAAATTTAGAAAAGTTTCTAAATTTCTCTTTCACAAGAACGATCTTCGTTCAGAAGAACGAACGTTTTCAAAAAGTTTCTTACTATTTGTCTTCGTCGAGGAAATCTTCGTCAACGGCTGTGGTGGTTTACCGGACCACGGGGGATGCTCTTGCTCGCGAGGTACACGCGCCTGCACGCGCGAAAAAACATAACACCGACGACCGAGACACAACACCAGTAGCGTACACAGGAAGCGTAAGTTGTGGCAGTTGTTATGAGCAGCGCAATTTATTGACCATTACGCCTCGGAAAACATTCGGACTTCTGGCGGTGCCGGGAAGACGCGGTACGGCGATGTTGTACAGCGAGCTCGATCGCAGCCACGATTTTCCGAGAGGAGGTGTGCTAATTTTCGAAACAAGATTATATCTTTATCAGTGATTGGAAAAACGTTCTTCTTCGCAGGAGAAAAAATGGGACGCCTTCCATAAATCGGGTAACAAAGTGTTGGAAACTTCGGGCTTTTTCACTTTGTAATCCGGTTTGGCATTCTCGAAATCCTTCCTGTCAGTTACAAACCATCTTGTAAGAACCCATCGTACGGATCGGGCGATAATTGAGAAATCGTTAAACGGTGGGTTCCTTAAGCCCAAAACTTTCTCTTACGCAATTCTCGTTGACGGGGAAGCATCAATTGAAGTTAATTTTCCTTACTGCACTGCCATCAAACGCCGTGCATTGTCTTCAGCGATGGGGGGTAAGTTTTCCATCCAAATGGTTATTGGAATCTTTTGTGGATGACACGGATGCAGTTTGATATTCATATGACTTTGGAAAAGAGTGAACGTTAAGCAGTGCCAGCAGATCGTGAAAGATAATAAGCAGCAGGAAACTTACTTTCCTCACTTTGCCTTGCTTCATTGAGATCACAAAAAACCAACTGCTCCCGGACGGTTGAGTAGACGTCCAATGGAGTGGAAGGATAGAACGATGACACGATTGGAAAAGTTTGCCAATTTAATATTTCTGCTTCTGAGAGTTGACAAATAGTAGAGAAACTATCGCTTCGGCATTGTTTGCCCTCGCAATGAATAAAATGCATGCTGTACACAATTGAATAAAAATAAAAAAGAGTTGACATGAAAATATTTACAGAAAGTAAATTGAGATATTTACAGAAAGTTATAAAATCTAGTTTGACATGTAGCACGAAATAAATTAAATAACACTTTAAAATATTCAAATTTCTTTTAAACCTAATTGCCTACTATAAATAAAACAGAGATCCCTTATGAAAAGAATAGTTTCATTTGACGGTAATGCAAAAAAAAAACAAAAAAGATTAGTTCCCGTGTATACCACCACACTCACTCAATAATAAAGTGTAAAAATGGAAACTTATAGCTCAAATGAAGAAGTTACCAATAGCTAAAGATAATGCATACGAAAAAAAATCAACAAATATTCTTGTCACTAAAACAAAACTGCTTATGAAAAATAGTCGGTTATTTTTCCAAACTATTTGTTATAGTAAGTAAGCCCCCTTAAGTGGACAATATTTAACATAGAAACTACCCAAATTTTTTAGTTGATTCTCTATCCTCTCTTCTTTTGCCAAAAATAATACAATTATCAAACTGTTAAATTGTTATCAAAACGAAGATATTTCACTCTATTCCACGAGTCATGGTGGGACAAAATGGCTCAGATAGTAAACGCCCGCTCGTTTATTAATATTTAATTAGAGTTATTTACCGTGATTAGAATTTTTTTTGAGTGACTGTAATTTTATCACAATGTAGAATATAGCAAAAAAAATTACTAAATAGTGCTTTCAACCCCAAGAATTTGCTTTGTTGTAATGCATTTTACATAATATATTTCAATATGAAATAGTTAAACTTAAAAATGTGTGATTAATGAAGCAGAATACGAACATTTGTGATGCGGATGCAGAATACGTACAACG